>JAFCMP010000028.1:0-464115 GCA_017506865.1 Tribonema minus
AACATCGCTAGGTACTGTGATGTCGCTGAGGCTGGTTCGGGCTTTTTGTTTGGAATCAATGCTCACCTCGAAGATGGCCACCTTCTTCAGATCTGAAAAGATGCGAGCAGCGGTCTGGATGTTGTTGTCGGTGGCTATCCCGCTAGTGCTTGTAGTTTTTGGTACTGACCACGCTTCCAAGGATGTGAGACTGTCGACTGCAGCAGCAGCAGCGCAACAACCTTGAATACAGCAGCTGTCGACTGCTGCCGGAGTCAGGTCCACCATCATGATGCTAACACCATTCTTGGCCGCTTGACCTTCTCGACGGCTGGATCACAACTTGTGCAGGGCGAAGCAGCCCCAAAGCTCAAACCATCGTGATTATAGTGCTGCCGTTTGACACCTGTGTGCAGCAGCACAGAGAGCGCATGGTGAGCACTGCGCAACGTGCTAAGCAGTTCAGTCGATCTTCATGGGGCTTCCTTCACTCTGCCCACGCCAGCGTCGACAACGCGCCGAAGCATGCTCATGTCATCGTGAATCCTGCGTGCTGAAGCGCAAGCAAGTCTTTACCTGATAACGGCAGCAGGAGAGGGCCCCCTAGCGCTGGGCCTGCGGCCGCTTCGGCCTCCATCATCAGCAAGGCGCTGCCGCCTCTCGCAGATCAGGAGCATCACCCGGTCACGTGAACTGAGTTCAAGTTGTGTGACTTGCCAACCGCCCAATCCTGAGGAGCCGCTCTTTCGAAGTGGGCCTAGAATTTGTCACACTCTACTGGCACATAAGTTGTGCCAACTAGGAAAGATCTTCCAGTTTGAGACGCACGTTGCACTGGTGATTGATCAGGAGTGGCAAACAGTTCATTGAATTTCATCACCTACATGGATTCGCCGCAATGACACAAAGCAGATATTGCATGATTGTGGTCCAATTTGTTGACACAGAAGCAAGGCAGCTACATCAGCCAGCACGCATTCTGGTGAATGCAACAATGCAGCCCAAAGCAGGAGTCGCCTGAGGGACCATGGCCATCCTGAAAGCAGCACTTGTGGCATATTGATTACGATGGGGTGTGGGCACAGAAACGCCCACTGCACCATCTGAAGCGCAGGTAGGAAACACCGTGTAGGCGGGCAGCAGCGCACCATAAAAGTGGGGGTCGTGCGCGTCTTCTCTACAAGAGAGAGAGAGAGTGGAAAACGTGACCACGTGTGCCTCCATACAGGGCAGTGGCACAGGATCCTGAAGCTGTTGATGTTGTTGACCTTTACTGTGGGTTGACGACCCTAGCCATAGGGTCCGCTGGCCCTAGACCTAGGGTTGGCTACCCCATGGCTGAGGGCTGGCGTGCCCTTGCCCTAACCCTGCAAATGTGCATGCTGGTTCCGTTTCTTAGACCAGCTCAATGATGGCCATCTTGGCGTTGTCCCCTTGGCGGGGCATGGTCTTGAGCACCCGGCAGTAGCCGCCATTGCGCTCTCCTGCGTGCAAACACAGTCACAGGCAAGCAAGCGGTCACCATGAGTGAATGCCATTGTTGACTGTGCGCTGATGTGCTTGCAGTCTGTGAGCACCCCGCTTAGTGAGTTGAAGCAAATACTGCTTTCACATAGACATCCAGACAAGAAGTCGAAAAGGTCACTGGCAGAAGTTAGCAAGGTGACTCTGTATACGTGCATGCAACCTGCCAACATGCGAAAGCGTGAACGATTGCTCACAGGATCAGAATACCGTTTGGGCCCAGCCAACATGTCAGCAAAAGCGTTGAAAACGCCTGCACGCCATGCTTAACAAGACGCAGGAGGAACTGAGCAGCGGTCAAGTGCATCTACAAAACCTCGCCGATGCTGGCTTGTTCCCATCTCCCGGCCTACACAGCAAACTGGGTCTGCTTTGATCAAACACACCAACCCTCTGCATCGGGCACAGAAAATATCGCCGCGCCAGTATCCCCACAGCTCATCAGAAACAACGAAACTCAAACTCAGACTCACCGTAGCGCTCCGGCGCCTGCTCAAACAGCGCGTGCACGAGCGCCTTGTCGTACATGTAGCCCATCGCCTGGCGACGCGCGTGCAGCGAACCGTCCTTGCCCAGCTGGATCATGTGGTCAACATACTTTCGCACAGCGCGCGCACGCACGAGCGTCGTCTTAATGCGGCCGTGCCGTATGACCTCCGTTGTGAGAGACCGCAACAGGGCCTTGCGCTGGTCTGCGGGCAGACCGAGCTTTGCCACGCGCTTCATGTGGCGCTGCTCAGAGGCGGTGGGGGGGGACGCGCCAGATAGACTTCAGTGTCCAAATAGAGTTCAGTGTCAGTAGAGTTCAGTGCTCAGATAGAGTTCAGTGCTCACAGGCAGTGGGGACGACGCAGCCGGTTGGAGTTCAGTGCCTCAAAACGAGCCATGTCAGAGTTCAGTGTAGACAATATGAGGCGCGTGGTGTGCTGGATGGGCATCTAATGCACGTGCGTGGCCCGCCTGAGCGTTGCCGAGCGCTTCATATGCCGCTGCTCCGTGTTGCAAGACCGAGAGCAAAAGCGGTTACGCCGCTTAAGATGGAGCCAAGCTCTGCACGTGAATGATGACATGCGCATTGCGTCACAGTGAACGCAGTCGTGTGAGCGTCGGCAGCACAGGCATGTGCTTGTGTGTTTGCACGCTCCAGTTTGGTGGCAGATGAACTAGCACTTGCGGTGCAAGTAGATCGCCCAGCGGATGCATGTATTGAGCATTGCTTGACCCAAATGCTACCCACACACACCCTAACACCAAGCCATGGATCGTTTGTAGGTCAAGCCACGCAGCATTTGCAGGTCTCACGGTCCAGGTAGCACGTGCACCCCGTGTCGCTGCTGGCTTCAAAGGCTAGTGTCGACTATTTCAGCAGTTGCTGAGCGCTGGTGAAACATGTTGAGCATTGTGGCATTACCCATCCACGGCTAGCGTACAGGCACACAACGCATGCGCTACATGCAAAGTTCTCCATAAACAAATGGCTATGGAGATGCAAATCTAGACAGCTGCCCCAGAAGCAGGGAACTTTGAGACTCGCAAAATGGCTGTTGCAACATGTTCATGCCAAAATCGAAATGTGCCAGAAATCATGCTTCCAAGGAAGTGCAGACAGGCAGCACCGTCAATGCATTGTGGGGTGGCGGAAAATGCAGGTACAGTGCGAGGCCGACAGCTCTCGACATGCACCTGAGGCTGGTATGTATGGATATCAACGTTTAATCAATGACCCCCAATTCGAATTGGTAGCATTTAAGGTGGTGTCACAAGGTGGGTGGCCTCACATATGCCAATGCACCGCGATGACTCAATGAGCCTTTGCAGGACGCCCGCTCAGGTCTAATGTACTCAGTGCAGTCACTCACACAAAACACGCGTATTTTCGTGCACAAGTAAAATCTAGTTAAAATGCAAAACAAAACGACTGAAGCGATTCAGGCACTGAAGCCAGCTGCCTTAGTCTTCACTGCGTACCGCGCCACACCTCTGCGCTGACGTACGAAGTTGTAAGCTGACTGGATTTCATGTGTGCCGCAAGATCGGTGGCAGGGCTGAAAGGGAGGCTAGTGCAGGCCGTCAGCAACTGAGTGAAAAGTATCCGCAGACAGCTCCGTAGAGCCGCTCATATCGGTAGAACGAAAGTTATAGTTGAACATCATGCGGCTGCACAGCCTCCCTTTCACTCCCTTTGACATGAAAAACCACTGCCTGGCGCGGCATGCGCATGCCACCAGCTAGGCTACTTGATCGACCCAATAACGTTGAAGATGTGCTACGTGCTTCGCTGGCCTTCTCAGGCGAGGCTCTTACCATCATTTGGAGGCCACTTTCGTTGTGCACCACAGGTCTGCTAGCGACGCCATTTCCTGCAAACGACGACGGTGACCGGCAAGCTCCCAGGGTGCTGAACGCAACAACACTGCAGCAGGACGCCAACGCAGCAGCTATCGCCAACAGAAGCTTCATCGCTGGCAGTCACAAGTGTCTAGTGTCGGGCCAAATACTCGTTGCCGCCAAACCGAGTCGCGAGTTTCTTCAACTGTTTCTGACTCACACGGAGGTGACGCTCCCACGGTGTGGAACACATAGTTCACACTAACCTCGGCCCTGCAGCATGAAGGCATCTCAAGCAACGGCCATCGTGGCGCTCACGCTTGCGTCCAGTGCTACAGGTAAGACAACGTGCGCGCTGGAATGAGACGCGGAAGTACGTGAAAAAATCGGAGAGAGCTCGCTACCTGGCAGAAGCTTTCGATGTTGACACCACGCAAATGTTGCAACGCGTGTGAAGACTTCAGCGTGATCTAGAAACGTTTGCAGCAGGGCCAGTCCTGTTCACATGATGCTGGGCTGCCATTCTGCTGGTCAAAGTGACACCACGTGTGTGCCTTGCTGACGCTTGCTTGCTCCTCGTTTTGCAGCCTTCTCTCCCGCTACCTCTACCTTCGGAGGCAGCCAGCTTTGCGCAGCCCCTCTGCAGCACACATGTTCCACGCAGATGGTGTTCAAGCTTGGACCCCCCAAGGCGACGTCTGCCGCCAGCTCTCGCCCCACGGCTGGCGCAACGACCAAAGGTGAGAGGCGTGTTCGACAATCGTGTTCGGAATCAGTGAGACAGCTGTGAATGCATAACCACGGACTGCTTCGCAAAGCACACGTTCGCCAGTCCCTGTGCAGTGACTGGCAATGTCGTAGACGCCCTGCGTGCAAAAAAATTGACAGTGCTGTCATTGGGACCACAGCGTGCCTGCGTTGCCTACAGCACTAAAAGAGCATTGCATTGCCATTGCTGTCATTTAAAACAGTGCATCATGCCATGCAACTGGCAGCTTCCAGCTGTTGTAGGTCACTACCATTTCCATTTTCAGCAAAATGTCTTCTGTATCATCCTCGTACGTCATGCTTGACCTCAGCAGGTTATGCGTTGCCGCCGCGCACTGCCGTTTTGGGCGCTCTATTGACGCTGTCCAAGCCACTCGTGTCGCACCATCATCGTACAATCCTGCTGAGGACCTCCAAGCATGGCTTGACAGCTGATAAGAGCTGGCGACTAGTCTACACATGACACGTTGGAAACTTTCAGTCGCCAATGGACGGTCCTTCTTGTTTTTTGTAAAGACTTGGTCAACAAATATGAGGAAGTGGGCCATGAGGCAAAGGATGCAGAGACAGGCTCGCCTTGTACATCAGTAGCATCATTGCAGTGGCATTAACATGTGCGGCAATTACCATGCCTGATGCTAATCAACATGACTGCTGCGTGCACCATCCTCCAGGCCTCAAGAAGACACCTGTCGCGTCTGATTCATCATGGAACGGCCCTGCTGTGGAGCGGAGGAGAAAAGCGCAGGCGATTGCGGCCAAGAAGGCGGCAGAGAAGGCTGCTGAGGCGGGGGTGTTTTCCCCGGAACAGTACGAGAAGTTTCTTGATGCAAGGGCTACGGTGCCATCAGGAGCTTCCAACTACTGGTGAGAGGGCTCTTTCGCATTTGGATGGAGAGGCATGGCTAGCACACATGGAGGCTGCATGTTGCCGTAGGGAGCGGCACTTACATGTTGTTGTTTTCAGAGCAGCCCAGACTTGCAACTGCATCGCAAACTGTGCTCCAGCTATACCTGCTTGGTTGATTACAATGTCCTGTTATTCACCAGATTACTACCTCATTGAGGTGGCAACAGTAATGCAGGGCGCAGTCATCAGTCTAACAGCAGGTCATGCAGGGTATAGCATGCAGAGCGGGCAGCTGGAAAATTGCCTAGTAGTGCAGGAAGATGTGAGTGGGCTGTTGTTACCACATGTAGCGTCACAGGAGTAGAATCCATATCTGCTGATAGCGTCAGTTACTGGCACAGCTTGTGCCGAGGGCCAGTACGTGGAAAAGACAAGCATGCACATGCCATGTCAGCCGCGCATTCTATTTCTTGTTGGAGTTTCAGACAGGTCATGTAAGCATTGTCTACACCGCTGCTCAAATGTCACATTGCCCTCAGCATTGTGTTAGTCTCACTTCGTCTTCAACTGCTGTTTGGCCTCTGTAGGCAGCGCATTGCGGACAAGGTGCCAGGACAGAATGCCGAGAACTGCAAGAAGATGGCGAGCCAGCTGCTGTTTGAGAAGGCAGCGGGCACAAAGAAAAACTTCTTCGGGGGGTATGTAGAGACCATCGAGGTCAAAGATTACGTGGACGAGGATGCGGTGAGTGCTTTGGTCTGCAATCCTCTTTGCATTTCATTCATTGTTGCAAGGTCTGATTTTTATTGTCAAGTTACATAGAGTGGCAGCAGAGGCACCTGCAGCGGTTGAAGCAGTAGGAAGTCGTCATGCACTGTTGTTGGCGCTTCACTTCTGCACCGCAAAGTGAAGTATTTGCAAGTGCAGCAGTGTAGCGACATAGTCGGCCAGGGTACCTCACCTGCCACTTTTCCAGATTTAGATTTGTCAGTTGCGGATGCGGTTGCCCCAGGGGCCCGGAGAACCTGCTTGAAGGCATGCGTCAGAAGTTTTTAGCTTGTGCATTTGAACCTAGAGTAGCTGAAAGATCAGCTCCAATCTACAGTCGCAAGATACCAGCAACGCAGCTGTCAGCGTTCGTGAAACAGCTTTCATCTCTAATGAGGTGTACTGTCATGGCAGAACTGAAGACTCTCCCAGGTCAAGCAGTTAGTGTACATGATACTGTGTCGCATGTGCTCCGATGTTGTCAGGCACTCGTGCAGTTTCACCATATCCACACAGATTATGCGATAGTTTCTTACATGACCACATGCATACATATTAAAGTCACATTATGTACCTACATCATCACATGTACATTGAAATCCATCACATTATACATTTCGGGTTGCTTTCCTCTCATCCATTTCTACGTATGCGTCGTTTGTTTGCATTGCGCAGGACGTGATGGGCAAGCTTGCCAACATGTTCAGCTTTGGCAAGAAGTGATGTGCAACAAGCACATGCTCAATGTATCGTGACAACGCAATCCTTGGTTTCAAGGATGCATGTCAAGAGTTTGTGAACTTGAAGTACGCTCTGCTGGTACTGTGTTCCAGCAGAAATGTTCAAGTGGGCTGTTGCTAAACGCTTTTGCGACAGCCAGTGGTGTCACAACAGAGCCAGCTAGTGGCATTCTGGTGGTCAGCTGTGGCAGGCTGTGCCGATCCACTGCACATGGCGATGCGGCCATGATTGTATAGTCTCAAGGCGTTTTTGCAGCAGTACTTCTGGCTTTACTACCATGGGATTATGGAACAGGGGCTACATGGTTTAGCAGGAGCACAACGGTGGCATTTGCTTTTTGTTGGTATCAGCATCAGAGCAGCTTCGATGCATGAGCTGTGGGCATAAGCGCAACGTGGTTGTGATGGACATTGCACCCAGATGTACAGAGTGTGCATCAATAATACTTGTTGTCAGGCGGCGCTCAATGAGGTGTGTTCTTTGGTCTCAGTTCTGTATCCATTGTTGTAGTGCAGGGCATGTTTTGTTAATTCGCTATGTAACTGGTGTGATTGGCTTGAGAACCTGAAGGGTGATGGTCTCTGGAATGACAGTGCGCTGGAGGACAACACTTGCAGGCACGCCTATTGCTCAAGTTTGAGCATGTAAGGCTCATGTACGAACCTGATTGTCACAGCTGCTAAGGTGTCATACGCCAGTCTGTTGTCTGCACAAAACTGTTCTGCGATGTGTTTGTCCCGAAACAGAGTAGCTTGGGGTTGCCCACTTATCAGCTATGTGATGTTAGCAAAATGTGTCAAGACTGTTTTCAGCAGTGTCACCTTGTAGACTACTGCAATGCTATCACACATGCATGGGATCATTTAAGAGGGGATGGACGAGATGTGGTAGGAATACTGTTACATCTGCTTGTTTGTGGTATAAGGAGCCAAGCGGCATTTGCTGTCTGCAGGCTCTTTGACCAATTGCCTCCTTCTGTCTCCATCTGTGTCCTCTTCAGATCTTGTGTGCACGTGCTGTTTAGTGAAAGTCATGAGTGCTACCAAAGACATGCTGCTACCTAGAGGCATGGTGGTAGAGGAAGAATTGCCTGGCACACAGATTGTATGCATGCATATGCTAATGCCAAGTTTGTCACAACTATGATGACCAACATGTTGTGACCCATGTAGGTGTGTGTTTTTTTGGTGAGACTGATTGATCAGCTATGCACTCTGCACAATGTGACAGCCATGGTCCTTGCACGGTCAATGATCAGCAATTGCATGTTGGCATAATGACCATGCAAATTTGAGTCTACGAAACTCACTACAGTGTGCAGTGACAAGGGATTTGCATAGGGAGCTGATATAATCGTCCGATGAAAGGATGAAAGTAACATTGCACTGCATGAAAGCATTTGCCATCACAATTTGACTCAACGCATCATTGGTGTCACATTTTCGTTGAGGTGTGTCCACACCATTGTCGCACTGAAAAGCGCTTGTGGTAGCTCTCCAAAACGCCAATCACTGTTGTGAGTGCACAACTGAAAACTGAGTTTGAAGACTCGACAGCCGTCGCGAGGACTGGGCAGGAGACTCCCTTGTGCTATCGGGCATCTGAGCAGTCATGTGCGGTCACCATGGCCCTCGCCCTCTTGCTTCAAGACAGCTGCAGGCTGAGGATTGCTACAGGCATACTCATGCTTCTTGCACATGACCGCACAGTATCAGCAGCTGTCCTGACTCAGCACATGCAGTATGCTGCTTCACTGACTGAGCAACTAGGTAATGCACGTGAGTCCAGAGTGCTGAGTTGTGAATGTCTGTGCTCATGACAGGTCTTTTGCTTGAGCTAAGTGTAGGTGCTGATGGGCCACGCCAGCACCAATTTTAAATTGCACTGCAGGCAAGCCTGCTTGCTGGTTTCCAGTTGAAAAGCAGGCTTGCACTCAGGGACAAGTGAGCATAGCTCCTGCGAGTACCAGGCATATGACCAGGGCTACATGGGTCAAATCCAATCACTGCTCACCCAAGCAGCACAAAGGAATGAACCTGAATCGGCTCCGCCACTGGTGATGTGGTGAGTGGCATCATCAGCGCTCAGCTGCGGCGCTTTCGCAGTGCGCCGCAAGCATTAAGCACGTTGTTGATGCGCTGCATGTTGAAGTGAAGTCTGGAGTGTCGTCAGTGCTCGTCCATGCTGAATTAGCGCAAGCTTGCACTGGTCATGGGGCTGCAAGCGCTAAGCACGCAGCCCCAACAAGCCCTAGCAAAAGGGTTGCATCAGTGCTCATCCAGACTGAGCTACTGTGTGTCGTGCCCTCGTGTTCGCGTGCCACCGTGCGGCACATGGCATTAAACCCTAGCATTAGGGCTACATCAGCGCTCACCAAATTGAGCTGCAGCGCGGCTTGCCTCCCGCTAGCATGCGGCCCAGGGCGCTAAGAAGCCCTAGCATTAGGGTTGCGTCAGCACTCGTCAAGGTTTTGAGCTGCCTGCCCTCGTAGTCGCCCCCTACCGCCAACAAACCCTAGCATCAGGGATGCTGCGTCAGTGCTCATCGAGGTTGAGCTGCAGCGCGTCCCTGCCCTCATAGTCCCCCGCTAACGCGCGGCACACGGCAATCTCGGGCACGAGCGGCATTGTAACAACGCAAATGTAGCCACAGCGCGCACGCATAAGGACGACCACCTCCCGCTGAGCATCCGCTGCGGCTATGGCAGCTTCGAGGGGGGTGCGCACCGTCATGAGCTCAAAGTCGTCCTGAGGCCGGTGGCAGCAGTGCACAGAGGGTTTGAGGGCTGAATTGATTAGTGCGGTGAGCAGTGGAAGCAGGTGTGGTGCGCAGTGAGATTAAGGGGTTCCGAAGCAGTAGGGTTCATTGGGTTGAGGCATAAGTGACAGCTAAATGCCAGGGGCGCTGCACAAATTCAGCACTCAGTCTGTTCTGAGCCTTGAATGTGCAAAGCCGAAGCAGTACAATGGAGTACTCACATACCAAAAAATTTGATGAAAGCTAAGCAAGTGTGACAGTTGGATGCATGGCAATGTCTGCGTTGAAACCACCGCCTGAACCATCACACGGTAATGAGCAGGTGCGCCAGTAAAGCCTCGCCACCGCACAACAATGCTGCGCTTCGGCTGGTGTGTACCCCTTTCAACCATGAACAATCAAACAGCGTGCGTGTGCTTTTTGAGCCACCAAGCACATGTGGCCTCGGTGTTCAGGTGCATGGTGTTCCTGTTTTTTTTTTTACAGCAGCACCCCTGACAGCTATACTTGTATATGCTGCACACGTGATCGCAAATTGTTGGGATCCATGTGATCAATATTATGGCATTTCAGGGTATGTATGTAGACTATTTAGTTTTGCGCTGAGCACTGACCTGCATGACGGCCTCCACAAACTCCCCGGGCGACATGTAGTGCAGCACCAGCGACCTCTGCAGCGCGCGTCCCGCAGACGTCACAGGCCCCATATAGTTGAGCTCCAGCAGCGAGTTGGGCGACTGGACAAAGACAAAGCCGGGCCCTATCGCTGAGCCGTGGCAGACGGCAAAGGGGCACAGGTACAGGCGGACCTTGCTGAGCGTGCGGGATACGGCGTCGCGTTTGTCGACCTTTGCACCAGCGCTGAGGGCTTTTAGCTGCGCGCACATGGGCTTGTGCAGGGACTTCCAGTCTGATACCTGTTGAAAAGGGGTAAGGGGGGGGGGGGGGGTAGGGGGGGAATTGAAGGTAGAGGCTCAGTACACACCCATGATGCACAACATTCATGACTTTCAGAGATCACACAACGCCTTACACACGTAGTGCAAAAGCCATAGCCACAAGAGATCAGCGCGCTGTCGGGACACCAGAGCACATGAGCCACGGCAGTGACAGCTTCGAGCACGCTAGCTACAGTGCAACAATCGCATTCAAAAGAACACCAGCGTGCGTGGCTCATGGCAGCCACAGGTGTTGAGCGCACTACAGTGCAAGATATCATGTTCAGAAGCGTTTAGTGCGTGCAGAGTCATGTCGGATTCGAGTGAGGCATGCATGATATGGCATCATCCGTTCAGTCTATGCAGGCCATTGGGCAGCAGGAAACAGGCTGGCGCAGCCATTGCCGTCGACAGTAGATGTGTTGTTGACTGGGGCAGAAGCGAGTCATGTACAGAGAGACTGATGACTGCGGAACCACATGCAGCAAATGTTTACAGTCTTGAAGTTGAATTGCAAGGCAACATTGAAGTGACATGCTGGTGAGCGCAACCGCAGTTGTCTGTTGCCTTGGCACTGACCAGACTGTGCATCATTATGTGGTATGATACCCCTGCCTCGTATACGTGCTTCCAGAAAGTTTCCCAGTACCAGGGCTGTACAAGCTTGCGTAGCACTCACAGCAACAGATGAGTGCGCGCAAGCTCAGCACCATGAAGCGCAACAGCAACGACACATAAACGCTGCTCACCTGACATTCACGGCAGCAGTAGCGGCTGCCGCAGCCAGAGCACTGGTTGAAGGGCTTGCCGCCCATTGTCTCTGTGTTCTCGCAAGTGGGCTTCTGACACTTGTGAAGTTGCAGACCCGGCGGCGCCTTTGCAACGGCCTTGTCGCCTGACAACTTCAAGTTCAACATAACGTGCAGAGCAGGGTGTGTGGTTGTGGATGTGATGCATACTTACTTGAAAGATGGGAAGAGTGGTCATCAAGTGCTATGCAGCAGTAAAATCATAATCATGACTTTTTGCGTAGGCTCGAGCTTCATGCATAAATAATAGTGTCACGACATGAAGAGTCTCCCTTTTTGTTGTCACTTTGGCACTATGAATGCGTTCAGTCAAACAGCGCCTTGATCATACGCTTGCAAAGTCTCTATTGCAACATGAGTACTGCCAAGTGCATGCTTACTACAGGCTGAGACAAATGACAGGCCACCGATGACGAGTCGTTGACGACACAGTGGCAGATGCATGCACTGAAGAGAGCTCGATGCCGAGACTTCCCGCCATGATAAGCTGCTGATGATAAACCAATGTTCATTCTTGACGTGGCAAGTCATGCACGTGAGCTTCAACTCTGCCTCTGAGGGCTCTTTGCGACATGTGTGGTGTAGAATGTATGCTGGCTTTCAATCAACTCCATCCATGTTGGTGGGAGGGAGAAGTCAGAGGCCGGCTTCCTGTGCTGTTCGCATAAAACATACCCCGCTGCCAAGGGTGGATCGCGACATGGGGTTGTTGGATATGCGAGTGCTGATACTCTCCTATATATGTACCTACATGGGTATTCGAAGAGAGCACAGAGTGGGGAAAACATGATATTGTGTGGATCCGCAGGCCATCGTCTATTGGCGGCAAGAAGATTGTGATAGTTGCGTACTCGCACGCTATTTTGCTTACTCGCAGGCTATTGAATGCCAGACGGCAATTGCAATATCCATGCAGCGCGATGAGATAGGTGCCCCACTGCAGATCTACATTCATGGTTGTCATGTTCGATAAGAACACACGAATGCTACATTGCACAATGTGAGTCGTCAATTGCTTACCTCAAACAAAAGGTCGCCCTCGAAGTGGAACACCATGCCATCGGCTCTGCCGGTCTCGATTTGCTGCACGATGTCCAAACCCTCTTGCACCTTCGCCTCCAGCTCTTTGGTGCCTATCTTCTTCTTGCTGCCGCCATCAGCTGCAGTGGCTGCTTTAGCACTTGACATGGCGATTTCTCATCAATGCTGCAGAGCTGCCTGCAAACCAGCTGACTGAGGCACTCTGGGCTGTGAGTAGTTGCAACCACCACCACACACACCAATTTGTCAACTTCAAGTTGAACTGTCGGAGTTGAACTTGTGAGGAGAAGTTGAGCAATTTAACATCGTTGTAATCTCTCTGGAATCCATGATCACACTGCTCAATCATGAGCACCGAAAAGAAGTTATGACATGAACATCATCACACGAGGCCAGTGCAGGTGACTGAAGGTTGCAATACTTCAAGCATGGCAAGGTCTGAAGGAAGGCACGCCTGTGCGACGAATAGTAGAAGCCAATTCTGGCACACATGATATGTCACAACACTCAATGAGATCACACAGAATGTTGTGTCCAGCCAGAATAGCATGGTCTGCTCATTATATTCAAGGTTGCACCAGGTAGCGCACGCTTGATATGATGGCACCAGCATCACCGAATACCTATATGCCAGATGGTTCCTGAGAGCGCAGCTCACCACCGTGCCAGAGGTGAAGCAGACAGGCCGACCCAAAGCAGAGCACGAGACGCTAGACTAGGGCGCGTGATGCTGAAGAGTGAATGTATTGTACCGAGACATGACCCAGGGTACCCTGAGACGAGGGCGCGCAATGCTGAAGAGTGAATGTATTGTACCGAGACAAGCATACGGTAGGTATGTGTGTCACCAATGGGGTATGGTGGTACTGCTGCTGCTCTCGAGGCCAGCCTCAACATTTGAAAGCTCCAGCGCATGCTGACAATGCATGTAATCAAGGATTGACAGTACAGCACAATGATCAAGACATGTGGACACAGTCCACTGCGTCAAAATGGCAACACCTTCAAGGCAAAAACATGCAGCACAGCATGCACCAATCGTGGACCTCTCACAAACAAACAAAAAACACGTATTTGATGCTTTTTTTATTTGCTGGGCGGTTTGCACTGCCACCGTATGCCATTCTCGGCCATGTACTCCTGGTCGTGCGGCGGGAACTCCCCAATCACCTCAATAGCATACATGCCCGGCTTGAACGCGCGAATGCGCTGCCACCGCGCCACCCAGCTCTCCTTTGGGTTGAGCATCGCGATCATGCCCGAGAAGTACGACGACGTGCACTCGTGAACTCGCTCCGCGGACTCCTCGATGCGCAGGAAGGGGCAGTTCTCGCACCCCTGCTCGGTGAACTGCGTGAGCGTCTTGACGAGCGCGCAGCGCTTGCACGCGCGCAAAGCTTTCAGCTCGCCGGGCACCTGCGCCATGTCCTCCCCCGCGTCCTGCAAGATGACGATGTGGTGACAGTGCTCAGCATTCATTCGTACATGTTGTCATGTCTTTACACTCGCGCTCAGCTTTCATTCAAATGTGTACATGTTGTCGTGTTATTGCACGCGCGCAGCGCCTTCAGCTCGCCCGGCACCTGCGCCATGTCCTCTCCCACGTCCTGCAACATGATGTCGACGCAGTGGTAGTGCTCAGCATTCAGTCAAACGTGCACAGTGACAAAATTGTGTCCGCGCAGCGCCTTCTGCGCGCTGGGGACCTGCATCGCCGCAGTGTGGTGACAGTGCTCAGCATTGGTGCAAACGTGCCACAGTGACAACATTACACATGTGTAGCGCCCTCAGCTCGGCGGAAGCAGCGCCATTTCGTCCCCCGTATACTGGGCAATGACGGTGCAGTGACGTAACAGCGCTCTGCATTGTGATGACAGTGCTCAGCATCTGATTAGTCTACAGGAGTGCAACCAAATCGGGATGCGCACGCTGGCGTTTCGACCTGTAACAGTGCTCAGCATGGTTTAAAAAGACCCGGCGCGTGAGACGCATCTTGTGTGGCATGCCTAGCATGTTGGATTGTGACAGATGTATGTAACCACAACACATGTGCGCAGTGGCTTCACAGGTAAGCATGTGATTGACAATCTTTGCAGTATGCTTTCCATACCAGAGGGGTCACTGCGGTCACACTGGCTATTGAAGTGTTGCAGGTGCACGACAGTTGGTGCATGCCGCTGTCTGCGCAGATAACACCTTCTTGCTGGATACACTGCTGCGAGACTATGCAGCCACTTTCAGCCAGGAGTTGTGCCATCTACTTCAACGTAGCGACTTGCCCTGACCCTCACTTGAATCACGAGCGCAAACGTACTTTACATTACATTTGGCCGCCAAGAGCAGCAAGTTGGATATCCTGAAGTTGGCGTGTGATTTCGATTGACACAGGGCCTAGACACTACACAACTGCCTACACTTGCGACAGGGGGCAATGGTTTGGTGGCACAGCATGGCATCGCCCAAGTGGGCAATCACCTTTGCCGTATCTGTTGCCAACTTTGGATTGATCGAGGTGCTAGAGTATATCGTTCTGGAATACGTGGTGGCCAAGAAATGCCCCTTATGTGACCAAGAACCGGCGACAGACACGGCAAGCGTGGTTGCGGCTACAATATTCCTTGCCATCTGCTGCAAGAGTAGGCAACTTCGTGCGCATGGCCTCCACTCATGCTTATTTATGTGAACGCTAATGCTGGAATCTGCACGCAAGCGTTTCGGTATAAAGAGTGCTCTGTAGTCATGAAAATCTGCACACACAATGCTCTTAATCAAGGCAGGAGCAGAATGTGAGAGCGACGCTTGCATGGTGAGGCTCATGCAGCAACTGCATCACACCCTTTTCAGCCTGCTCAAGGCCCACCTCAACGATACCTGAGGCTAGCAATGTCAGGGCGCAACATCAGCTACAGAACACCATGGTACGAGTACATGTATTGGCACGCGCAACCCACCCTGGATATGCATAATGCTTGTGTCCCGTTCTTGACTTTCAGCTCAAACAAGATCGAAAGGAGGCACGCACACAACGCGGCGGATCAGCATAGCCCTGTTCGCAAACAGGTGGTGGCTGCCGTGTGTCCTGTAGCTCATGGTACAGGTGTACTCTTATCTGCGACCACGAGGCCCCCACAGTAAGACTGTGCCGTGATATGTAGCACTCTGACAAATAGTGGACTTGGCGCAATTGCACAGGGCAGCTGCATGACAGGATAACACAATCGGGGCTTGCACGTGGAAGAACACCAGCATCTGTAGTGCTTATCAGGTTCTTCCCGTTGCACTTTCTGACCGCAGCTGCTGGATATTTGCTTGCAGCCCGATCATACTCCACGATCACCCAAATTTTACACGCGACCTGTACTGGGTGCTGCCTCAGTGAAAGGTCTTGTGAGGCTACCATGTGGCAAAGCCTCGTGCCATGTAATAGCTATGAGTGTTCTGGCGAAAGCAACGATGAGCCATGCCAAAGCATCACTCGAGCTCCATCAGATGATAAAGCCTGGTCGCCCGTGATCCAAGGCAGTCGTGCGTCTACTGGCACGGCAGAGCTGAACTAGCAGTGGCTGAATCCTGCACTTTTATAAGTTTTGATTCATCTGACCTACTGTCACCAGTGCTCTCTCACAGCTCGTCTCACCTCCACGTCCTCCTCATCTGCCAAATGCGGGTCATCGTCCATTGTTCAGATGGATACCAGTGCGTTGGGTCTGCCTCCAGCTGCTAGTCCTCCACCACTGCCTGCGGAAGATCTATACTCCTGGCGCTGCTAGCCTAGCCCCCCCTTTTCTCTCTTTGTTATTGCTTCTTTCGGCAGGCTGAACTTCACATTTGATGATTGCCAGGATTGTTCCTGGTGCAATCCTCACGTTGTGCCCACTCTTGGGGTTGGCCTGGTATACGTATCTATAGTCTGCATTCAACGAGTGTGTGGAAGAGAGCTGCATCTGAAACTGTCACAGGCGCAGCTGGTTGCCCGTCGTGTGGTGGCGGCTTCCTCTCGGCAGAGCGAAAAACCTGAGGGGTACTGCTCGGGCACAGCTCGCATCCTGTAGACGGCGAGGTGGCAGCAGCTCTGCAAGTGCATCCAGGCCAGCAATCATTAGTACTGTCTACTACACCAGCTGCGTGGAGCAGCAGCAGGAGGTTGCCTGGCACCAAATGTGGCAGCAGGCCAAAGAGACAGGGGTGAGGCTCATAAGAGCCTCTGCCTCAATACGCCAGATCTGTGGCGTCGCCGCCACTACAGCAAATACGACAGCATCAGTTCGCCCTCGCCCCACCACCGCCACCAAGGCACCAACTGGAGCTGCTGCCGCTGCCGCTGCTGCAGCCGTGGTCGGTCTCGGTGCTGTGTGCTTATCTTCGCCCCCAGCGACCTCGGAGGCAGCTCGCCAGGCCCCGCAGCCGCAACGCATGCAGCAGCGGCAACACGACCAGTTTCTTGGTCGCTATACCATCAGCGATGCAGCCGAGAAGTGCGCTCCCAGCGTCGTCAACATCACTTGCGGCAGCTACAACAGCGCCTACTTCACACCCAATAATCCTCTGCCATTTGGGATGACTGGCGGGAGCGGGTTTATTCTGACTGCCGATGGCATCATCGTGACGAATGCGCACGTGGCGGCGGTGCGGGGCCCTCTGGTGGTGACTCTGGCGACGGGGGAGAAGTATGCAGCCACCGTTAAGGCGATGGATGAGCAGTGTGATGTTGCACTCCTCAAGGTGAGATCTTGACGCAGCATGCAATGGTCCTTATTAAACGTGCACCATTTATGCTTTTGCAGAGTGCATAGCGCTGCCACCCCAACCCCGCAAGCCTTGCACGAGCTGCAAGCTGCACGCTAAGGCTTCGTCTAAAACGATGATGCAGTGCGTGCTCGTGGCGAACTGATTCCTTGCCAAGGCAGAACATTCACAGCAATGCTTCAATGCTTAACACAGGATCTGCCGAACACTGCTGCATGACTAGGCTCACAAGGCACGTTCTTGCCATTGGCGGCCACTGTTCCACGTTCTTCAGCTCTGATGTAGTTGAAGTTGTTGGCACAACACACAAAGCAAGGTGCCTCCTGCAGCAGTCGTTTTCCAGTAACCCCTGGCTATCACACTGAAGCGATCCAGCGCAGCTTGGCAGAGATGAGGTGCACGTGCTAGTCAATCCGCCGCTCAATGCCTGTTGCTTTGAGGCAGTGTGCTGTAGCACGCGTGCATGATTCCTGCACTGCTGCACTCTCCTTCACCTGCTTCAATGACTAACATGGCCAATGGCTCAAGATCTCAAGCAGCTGAGTGGAAACATCAAGTGCATGCGCCAAAACACCTGTAGGCTGGGCAGATGCTGCGCTGCACCCTCTGCTCACAGAAACTCACACCTCCTTCCTTGTGGCTGCGTTTGCCTGGGTTGGCTGCTACAGATAGACGTGCCGCACCCGCTACCGCCAGCAACGCTCGGCAAGTCCAGTACTCTACGGGCGGGGGAATACGTCATTGCCCTTGGCAGCCCCCTATTTCTGCAGAATTCGCTCACGCTGGGCATAGTGAGCGCTGTTGCGCGCCCCGGCTCGGACATGGGCCTCAGACAGAAGGGCGACTACATTCAGGTGTGCTACTTGCGCGTTGGTCATGGTGACTATCGGTATTATCATGTCTGGTTGCTGCATAGCCATGCAATGTGTTTCATCAGGGTTGCAGCCCACAACTAGGGGTAGGGCCAGGGCTGGGGCCTGCATATGCTTCATCGACTGGCTCCAGGGCCGATATTTCAAAGAGACGTCTTCCCCGTGCATGTCTCTGGCCTTTGCTCCAAGTACATGTCCTTGCTCACTTTGCCATGTGCCTACGTGTAGGGTTAGGGTTACGGTAGCGCTGCATCGCAAGCTTGCAGACGTGACACATTGGCATCTTCGCTCACACACACCTTGTTTATTCTGCTGCTATTGATACTTCAACATCTCACGTTCAATCCGCACATGCACACATGCCTTGCCCCTGGAATGCAGACGGATGCTGCCATTAACCTTGGCAACTCTGGCGGACCTCTCATCTCATTGGACGGCGAGGTCATTGGCATCAACACCTTCAAGGTGAGCTGCTGCTTCAAGGTTCACTTTCAACTGCAAGTGCAGCTGCAGTCCACGCACAACTTAAAGTAGCTAGCGGACAGCATTGCTCGACGAACTGTACACTTGGGGCGCACCAAAGTGTGTGTGTGTGTGTATTACACTACAAGTGGCAAGCGCACCGTCGCTGTTTCTTTTGACAGCGAAATGATGCATCATGTTGCAGTGATCAGCGTCCAATTAAACCTTACCCCAACCTTAACCCTGGCAAGTGACTCTTGTACAGCCAACATGTACGTTTGACCGATGGCGCAATCGCAGCATCAGCTGCCGATGCAGTCTGAGAATCACAGCGTCATGTGCTTCTTGCGCACTTTCCGTGCATCACTGAGGCAAGGGGATGCTGTAGTAAGGCAGCATCAATGCCTGTGAGGGGGCGGCTGGCAGCCTGCCTGTCTTGCTCACTAGCTGTACTATGCTGACCTTGCCACACTTTTCGTTGCATTCTGCACAGCTCAGCTTGCATCATTACGTCAAGCGCTCAACTTGCATTGCTGCGAGTCGGCTCCACAGAAGTAATACCGCAGCAGCATCAGCGTCAGCATATTGCACAAGGCTCCCTCTGCAGCATCTTGAAAGTGAACGCTTTGAAGGTTAGGGCTAAGGTTAGGTTTATGACGGTGAGTGTTGCGGTTGTACTCGGCTCCACAGAAGTAGAACAGCTGCATCACAGGCTATAGCGATCCAGAGACAGAGTCAGTTGCCACTGCCACAACGGTGACAGTGCTGAGCAATAGCTGCCTGCTGTCTCATCTCAGCAGTTCCTGTCCGCTGCTTTGCCTGGGCACACACGTTCACCATCAGCTCGACGCCAGCTAGCGAAGATCTGAGTGAAACGCCAAGTACCGAGCACTGTCCACGCAGTCCATGAACATGAACTTGACCATTCATGAACAGTTCATGAACATGTATTTGACCGTTCATGTGCATGCGCGTGCCTTTCGCTGATGATTCACAGGCAGCAAACAGCGACGGCATCAGTTTTGCTATCCCCATTGACGTGGCTAGGGCGGTGATTGGCCAGTTGCTGAGCACTGGGCGCGTAGCACGGCCGTACCTGGGCCTGCGCATGGTGACGGTCGACCGCGCACTCTACGACTCCGACTTCGCACATGACCAGGTGAGTATTTGATTATGATCATCAATAACTAGTTGATTTTGTAAACACTCTGCTCGTGGTGACTGTTGACCGCGCAGTCTACGACTTGGACTTTGCACATGATCAAATGGACGATTGATCATGGGGTGAATGATTGATCATGATCGTGAATAAATAGTTGATTGCACACTCTACTCTTGTCAGGTGCATGATAGATCATGATCTGAATAAAGAGTTGATTACACTCTCTGCTCTATCGTCTAACTGGCAAGGCGGAACGGTCATCAATCATGACCACGAATGCATTGTCGTCAGGTGCATGATAGATCATGATCTGAATAAAGAGTTGATTACACTCTCTGCTCTATCGTCTAACTGGCAAGGCGGAACGGTCATCAATCATGACCACGAATGCATTGTCGACCGCGTTTGCTATGACTCAGATGATCTGGTGAGTGGGTCCTTGATCGTGGTCATGAAAGAATAGTCTACTTCGCGTATGAACACACCTGATAGGTTGATCAATCATGACCATGATTGCATTGTTGATGGTGCTCGCTACGTGCCTAGACTTTGCGCACGATTAGGTGAGGATGTTGTATGAACTAGCACATCATGAGACACTGAGGGGAGTGACCTTATTCATGCCGGCTATGAGTTTGCACATGACTGGCGGAGAAATTGGTTGTGGCCATGTAGTGGATTGTGAATCGTATTGCTTGAGCCATTGTGCATGAGCTTTATCATGCACACGCATGACCTTGAAAAGCGAGTGCAAGCATATCTGATCTGTGTAGCCTGAGAGCTCACATCAAGGCCTTTTCCAATGATTGCTTCATGTAATCTCTTCCCGTAGTCAGAGTTTGTGCACTTCCCTTATGTTGAGTCTTGCTCGCATGCGGCAGCGATGCGCATGAGTTAACCCCAGCGCTGTGTCATCATGGTGGTGGCACGTTATGCTCCGGGTCACACCACACACTTTCCCACGTGCTTTGATAAGTTTGGCATGCGACGTTTGAAGTAGGCTGAGCACGCACAACTGTATACCCCCCCCCCCCCCCCCCGCCCTCGCCCCCTATTTCGCGACATTGCCCACATACCTGTATACTTACCTACCCCCCCCCACCCCCCCCTTCTCTCACCCCTCTGCACAATGCCCCCCTCCCCGCAGCGCGCCAAGCACAGCAACGGCGACGGCTACGTCGACCCAGAATCCGGCCTTGCCGTCATGGTAGTGGCAGTTTCGCCTGACTCGCCTGCCGCGCGTGCAGGTCTCCAGCCCTACGACCTCATTCTGGACTTCGGCGCGAAACCCGCGCGCACGACGACGGACGTGCACAACGTCATCGGTCTTGAAGTTGGCAAACGCATACCCGTGACGGTGAAGCGCGACTCCAAGCTCGTTGACGTGGTGGTCGTGAGCGAAGCGGAGCAGGTGCACTTTGGCGGCATCGACCAGAGGTTGTGACATCAGCGGCACGGTGGGCGCTGCTGCTGCCGCGCGCAGAGGCAGCAGCGGAGAGCGCGCGGTCGCTGCGGCGTGGCAGCAGTGCTCAGCACTGCAGTCGCAGCACGGCTTAGAACCGTCAGAAAAAAATATAGCGCTGCGGCTGCGGCAAATGGCGGGGCTGCAGCGGCGGCGGCAGCGGCGCATGCTGTTGGGGCAGGGTTCCAAGTACTTGCCCTGAAATCGAGCAGTGCAGTTCAGCAGTGCTAAGTCACATGCTACACAGTGTCGCCACTTGAGGTTGACAGGACACGCTTTTGCGCTCGACTTCGAGTGCCTGAAGCATATTGTTGCACAGCTCAGCCGCTGCTGCTGCTGCTGCTGCTGCTGCGCCAACAACAATGCGCGCACATTGCATGCAGATCAGAACAGCGATGTGGTGGGCCTTGGTTCAGCCCCGCATGTAGGTTTGTGTGGTTGTACAGCAGTCGACATTAGGGCACAGGCAGGCAGGGAGAGGGCGGATAGTGTGGAAGGGGGGGGGGGGCAGTCACCTAGGCAGCTGCATGTGCACTTCATGCATGCACGCAAGCACCCACCGCATGGCAGTGGTTTTCCCCGTTTTGGGTGCATGGCCCGTTGAGCGGCGATGCACGGTTTAGCTTATACAGTAGTGACGGTGTGAGTATTTGTGCTGCTGCCTGGCCGCCGCAGAGGGTCTTGCACACAAGCAGCTCTAGCGCCAAAATCACATGTTGTAGGCAGCATATGTCATGCTGTGGCCCGTGAATGTCACTGCCCGTTCTCAGTACACGCACCTGCTGTTGAAGATTTCCTGCCTGTGTATGTGGTTATTGTTCACAAGTGCAGTTGCAGTTGGACACGCCACTTGTGAAGCAGCCACAATAGAGGTTGTATGCACATCACGAGTGTGAGCATGTTGTCGGCATCATGTGACAGCATCTGCACCTGAGGTGGGAAATCTTAAAACATCAGATGTGTCGCTTGTCAGTGCAGAACTGCATCTGATCAAACGTTTCGCCTGTTGTCACATTGCCATTGCCCCAGTTCGCGTCGTACGCACCACAGTGCAGACTTTCAGCGGATTCACATATATCGCACGTACATCAGAGTCACATGCATTACTTGAAGGATGAGTTCAAGTACCTCGGAAGTAACAACATGTCTGCATGTTGAGCGATTGTCCGGGGGGTGCGTTGAACAGGGATGACGAATTCCTGGCAAAAGAGCCATGTGCGACAGAGACTGGCGCGGGGGGGGGGGGGGGGGAGGGGATCGGCAATGTTCAAGTACATTTGAATGGTTCGTTCGCCTCCTACCACTGCTCATCCGTTCCACCAAGGCACACACGCATATGTTCTGTACCTGTCCAGATCTGAGCACTGCTGCTAACTTGCGAGACGACCGCAGGTTGAAGCAGCAGCAACAACTGGCTTCGACAATGCTCTCAAGGGTCATGGTGCATTTGATTGCTGCTCAGGCTGGCGCCCACTATATGGCCATGTGTGTGTGTGTATGTGAGCTTGCAACATTGAACTACCTAAGCACTGTGCAGTACATGTCCTTTCTGTACAGCGTTGGCGGTTGTTACAGCCGCTCAGCGTTCGTGCTCCTGACCCATTTTCACTGCAGTACATTCAAGGGCTAGCTGCTGCGTTGACGCAAGCTTCTCGATTGCATAGGCAACCCGGCCTCCCTTGGGCCTTTATAAATACAAGTCCATACATACGTACATTCAAGGGCACCCACAAAATGAACCCAACACAACAACGAGCGAGCATACTGGAAGCTCTTGCATCAACTAGGTCTGCCGCCTCCACCGCCGCTGCGTGCAGTACCGCGCTCGCCAGCAGCACTGCCGTTTCCGGCGAAGTGCTGGTGCTGGCGCTGCTGCTGCTGCTACCGCTGCTGCATTGGCAGCAGGACTGGAGCGCGGTAATGCTGCTGCCGCCGCGGCTGCTGCTGCTGCTACGGTGGCGGCGGCGGCTGCGCGAGGCTCGCCCGAGCGTCTCGATGCCGTACGTGAACATGCCCAGCGCGGGCAACAGCGGCGCCGGCGTGACGGCGGGCAGCACGTAATTCGGCGCCAGCAGCGCAAAAACAGTGCTGAGTGATGTGCGGTGCAAGCGCAATTGTGCAGAGGAAGGTATACTTCAGGTATGTACAGTCACTCATCAGGCCTCCCTCTCGTCGCCAAGTGTCATACCATCCTGATAAATGATACCAGGAACTGGTATCACGTCACACATGAGCAACAGGAACTGAGCGTTTTCGTTGCCAACCCTGTCACGGTTGATCCGAAAGCGCCCCCGCTGATCTACAGTGGGATCATGGACATCGCCAGAGACGCTAGCATAACATGCTGCCACACTTGCCGGACCATGCGCTGGCTCATAAACGGCCAGAGCTTTACATGCGCAGGCAACATTTTCTCCTGCCAGCACCCCCGGGTCAGTCTCCTGTGCTAGCTGTGTCCACCAAGCAACCCTGCCGCCACTCGAGACTGTGTTCATGAGTTTGACGAAGGCTCGGAGAGCACCCTGGTCAGAGCAGTCGACAGTTGCCAGCTTTGACACCCAGTACTCATCCATAGCAATTTTCTCGCCGAATTCAATCAGGCCCCGCGGATGCATCAGGCCCAGTGCTCTCAGGAGCGCCATGTTTGCCTGCAGCAGCACATCCCGATAACAAGATGCGATGAAGGTGCGTGAGGGACGCACGAACCGGCATTGTCAACGTATTGACAGAGGTTGAGGTGAGAGACAAGATGGCATACAGTTACATGTTTCATCTGATGGCTTGTCAATGAACCGCGAGTTGAGTGTTTCAGCAGCCTCTGGAGCAGCCGTTGCGCAGCAGTATCAGAAGTGACATCGGTGATGGCCTTAGGGGTGTTGCCGGCGGCGTTCTGCAATCAACACACCTGATGAGACGATTGCCATCATTGTAAAACAAAGCACACAAGTACTACCAGTGTCGTTGCGACACTTTCAGACTGTCATACGACATGTAGATTCCTTACAGCTAGATGCCAATCATCTGGGCTTTTTCGCGCCCTGAGCGAGAATTAATAAAAAGTACTACCAGCACTGCAAAACAAAGCAAACAAGTACTACCAGCATTGCAAAACAAAGCAAACAAGTACTACCAGTGAAAACAAGGCGACACACCTACAACATGGCATTTCCACAGCCACAAGTGGAATATAATAAAAGTACTACCAGTTTGCAGTATGCGCTCAGGGTATGTACTCAGGGTAGTTGATGGTTTTGCATAATTGCCATCGCTCACTTGCCATAAAGAAACTTTGCTCAGCATTAGGGTACCGCTTCTGGTCTTGACTTTGTTGCAGTCGATGTGTTCCAATACACAATGAGCTGTTTGACTGACGTGGGCGCATGAATGAAACCGCTTCCTTTGCACCAATGGTATGCGTTAACCTAACCACACGCGGATAAACGAATGTGATACAGCGACAGTCAACAAATGACAGCCACTTTAGCGGTTCATACGGTGTGTATAGACTGGCAGGCATGCACTGTTTCTCCTGCTGCGCTCCTCTTGCGGTGGTGTGCAATTTTCACAACACTGTGTCCTGCTTACTCTACACCCAGCAAGAGTGTGCCTTCCGTGGCAAACTAGTTGCAGTGGTGCGCAGTATGGTATCCCTTACTCTGTGTCCTGCTTGCTACACATTTAGCAGAGCAAGGATTCAGCAGCACACGGTTCAATGAGCTCCGGTGAGCCATTCGTGGCCAATACATGGTAACATATCTCAGCTCAGACCAACTTTCGTCTTGCAAGTAGTCTAAGTAGTACCGACGTCAACGCCGTTCAGTTGACCGCTGCCTGCAACTTGAAAACCACATCGCACCACACCTTCAGGACAAAAGCATGGAGGCACATGCTTGGTTCGCTCTGGCATTCCACTGTTCATTTCCGAGTTGAGCGCAGAAGCGATGGGTGCATGCAGCACGCATACCTGCTTGAGCTGCCCCTCATATTTATCGCGTACCGCAGCAGCGCTCACTGTCGCCGATCGTGCAGCCCGCATTGCCATTTCTGCTGTCTCTCTCGCCGCGTCTGCTTTCTCTTTCGCCGCGTCTGCGATACGTGTCGCCATGTCTACCTGTGCCTGAGCCGCAGCTGCCCTAGCAACCTGCGCCTGATAGTCCATCACTACTGCTGCTGCCTCTGGCGGCACCTGGCCATTGAGCACCTGCCGCTTGGCTGTGTTAAGCTTTCTCGGTCCAACCTGTGAGTGACACACTAGTGGAGACTTGTGTGATGTTAGCGGCTCACACATACTGACATAAAGGTATCCTGAGACGGCCGGAGCAGCAGCATGAAGGTGAACCGGAAATCTTAGCGCATATGGCTTTTGGCAAGAGACAGCGATGCCTGCGCATGAGAGTGGAAGAAAATCAGGTGTGGCAAGGCAGACGCAGATCTGCTATGGTCGCCGATGCGTAGTTACGACACGACAAAAAGTCAACCAGAAAAACTGCACCTGTGTTCAGAGGCAGCTTTGGAAAACAGCCTGCGTGCGTCTGAGCAGCAGATAAAACAATACAACAGGGGCAGAGCAGTAGCCATATCAGCTAAACTCAATCGGTCATCGTCAAACCGAAGGACTCACCGGCGAAGCTAACATCGAGATGACCCAGATCTTGCGTTCTTGGCGAGGGCGCCATGACACCGGCGACAAGAAGGCATCGGCTAAGGTTGCGACAGCGAGCGCGTTGATCAGGATGTGCATGTGTATACAGCGCGCCTGGAATAAAAAGTAGAACTGCAACTTCAAGTGGGCGAGTCCTGAGAACAGTGAGCCACTGACAACACTTTGCAGCAATAATTTTTAAAAGCACAGCGGCTGCCCATGTACTGACACGACAGCATGCGTCATGACTTTGGTCACAGCATGTGAGCAACGATGTGAACACCGCTTCGTGTGCACACATAGCCCGCAGACGCCTACTCACATTATCATTTATAAATGTGCTGATGACATTTGCTGAGCATTGCAGAAATGGCAAGAATGCAACATGATCACAGAGGACCCTGCAGCAACATGACACATGTTGCACACGAACGGTAAACGTGTAAATAAGACACCTGGTGCTATTTCTTTTGCCGTGCCTTGCCCTTGCCCTTGGGCTTGCTTTTTACAGCGGCCATCAGATCATCGTCGCTATCCCCTGCCTGTGCTGACGCTTTAGCCGCTGCTGCTGACGCTGCTGCCGCCATATCACTTGCGGCCTCATTACCGGTCTTAAACGAGCTCTTCAGCACTACAACTTGCTCCTCCTCAGAGCCGCTGTCCATAGCGTCATCGTCCGCCGCCGGCGCTGGCGCTGACACAGTCCCGCCTAAACTTCGCGCGCCTGAAGCCGCTTGCTGTTTCAACCCTGCCGCAACTTTGTCAAATTCATCGAGCTCAGCATCCCCCACCCCCGACGCAGTGTCCTTTCCTTTTCGTTTCCCCACGGGCGCCTTGCCCAACTTCGACTCCAGCCCTGCAGAGGCATCCGCCGCCGCCTTTGCCATCTGCGCGAAGAGCGCTGACTTGGCTGCTTCATCCCCCTGCAACCCCCTAGCGCCCCCACCTAGGGCCCGTTCAGGGGCATCCCGCACCTTGCCGGTGACGTGCAGGTCGTCGTAGCCCAGGTGACCCACACGCGTCAAGTCGGCGGTTTCGTCCATGGGCTGTGCGGCCTGCATGAGGCTGGCGAGATGAGCCGTGTGGCTGGCAAAGGCGGCGCCGCCGCGCAGGCGCTGCTCTCTCGCCTGCGTTGGGTGCAACGCACGGCGTAAGAGGTCAGCAAGAACACCGACAAGAGCACGCACTGGCTCCGTGTCATCGTGCGTGTTGCACACACTGGTGTCAACACGTGGCGAGAGCACTTGTTTGTGAAGCCGCAGAAGAAGCATACAGTAGTTTTAAGCGGCTACTGTACCACATAGGCGGAGAGCAGAAAACTGCCTTCAGTGCTGCCCCTTCGCAAGCAACTACGTTACCAGCCCTAACTCACACACAACCCTGCGTGTGTTGTGTAATCTCAAACGTCACATTGGCCGCCCTTATACGAGAGGCGCCGTTACGCAAGAGGCAGCATCAGCCAGACACCTGAAACTGACGAAGCTGTAGTGCCCCTTGCACCAGCCGTTACGTTGCCTATGACAAGTTGTGAAAGCTCTCAGCAAATCAGGTAGCGATGTGAAGTAGACGCTCTGATGTCGTGAAATCAAGGGCTTGAAGACTGGGTGTTTGCATAGTTGGAGTTAGACCAAGAAGGTGAAGTTGAAGTTTAGGCCGCCGGACGTGGCGCCGCGCTTTCGCTGAGCGGGTGCTCCATCAGCTCTGTTTGGCAGCACAAACGGCATTGCCATTGCTGCGTCCTGCTGATAAGTGTGATGTAGGACTGGTATGGAGCTGGCGACCACACACGAAACAGGCTATAGGCTATGTAATCGTGCACTTCAGAACCTGCTCCATCCCCCCATGCACAGCTGCTCTCTCGGCCGTCCGTACGATATTGCTGCCTGCGCCGTTGCATCCCACTACAATATCAAACTTCATGTTCAAGGTCACATTAAATAAGTAGAAGTGGTCCCTAGCGTAACCTGAAAGTCCAACTTCAAGTTCACATTGAACGAGTTGAAGTGGAGCCTAGCGTCACCTGCCGCGCCGCTGCGTCTGCCTTCTGCAGCTCCTCCCTCAGGCGCTCGTGCAGCGCCACCACCTTTGCCGCAGCAACATCTGCACACGCCAGCAGTGTCTCTGCGCTCATTGCCATGCCGCCATTCTACAGGAGAAGAGAATGGTACAAATAATGTAGAGCCTAGGTGAAAGGTTGGTCTTACCATTACAACATGAAAATCTATGTTGAGAAGAGGCAGCAGCCATTCTGTGATACCAAGGGATGGTACGCGTCAGGCAGGCATCAGTGTGCGGCAGGGCGCATTCGCATCATTGACTTCTAGCATCCGCATCATTCAGGTTTAGAAGCAGGGCTTTTTTAGCGTGCGGCAGGCAGCTTCACAACATTGAGTTTTCTATAATGAGGCAGCAGCGGCATTAGTGTGTGGCGGCAGCATGCAGAAAAAAAGTTGGGAATGATGAGAAGGGGCGGCACAAGTCAGCCGGCGCGTTGCATGGGCGCTAGGCGGCGCTAAGCAGCATTCATGGCACAAACCCTACTTGTTGCCAATGGCATGTGTCGCTAAACCTAACCCCACCCCTAACCCTACAGGCCCTGACCTTGACCTTCGGACTCTACAGCAGGGCTTCATCGATCATGGCTCTACTGCCGTACTGTGATGGCAGGGGGTGAGGCAGACGTCAGTGGGGGCCAGCACACGTCAGCATTCAATGCATGAGGTACAGCTTGTGTTGATGTTGCGATTCGTGATGGCGCATTTCTGCAAAAGGTGAAGTTGAAGTTTGTATTGAAGTTGATACTGCCGCAAATTGTGCCCAGGTAGGCCCTGTGTCTCAGCGGCCATTGCCGTGTCCCCAACAAAAAGAGGCGAGGGATAAGGTGAGCACACTAGCAACTTCAACGGTTGAGATAACAGAGGATGCAACATGTACACAGAGAGGGGCCAAACGCATGAGGCTGCTTCGGACGATGCATTCTGCAGCACCTGGCATATCAAACATCTGGCGGCAGCCAATGTGCACGGCTGCTGTTGAAATGTGTGTGAGGGGGAGGAAGGGGGGGTCCTCAGATATGAGGAAGTGTCGCCACATTTGTGGTCGGTTTTGTTGGTTTGCTGTTTCTTGACATCATCGGATCTCCTGCCCCCCCCCCAAGCACAACAAACCTGGTGCTAGATCAAGCACCAGACATGAGCAGAGAACAACAGACAAGAAGTCGTACTTCGAAGTATGTATGTTTACTTGCACACTGACCAAGCCAGACCTGATACGTAGGGGCATTGCCCGTTTCTTTAGAAGATTTCCGCTTCTGCTTACCGTTGGGGCACTCTTGATAAATGGCATGGCAAGCGGATGGCAGGGGTGACCGGGTATGACGAGCATGTCAGATGGACATGTTTAGTTGGGACTATGCAGCCTTTGCGAGCTAATACTGCTAGACTAGAGGCGTACACACATGGGCCTCTGTTGAAAGTAGAAGATGCTGAAGCGACAGTTACGACATTGATTCACAGTGTGTAGAGCGAAACATTTGCCTCTCTCGTTCGTCACCGCCTCAGCCATCTGTTGAATTTTCTCTGATGGGATTGACGGATGACCCCAGACCTGTGTCCATGTTCATTGTGCTGCTCAGAGCGTGTTCACCTAGACACCTGCGAGCCATGTCCGCATTATGAGCTGTGAAACAAACGCATTACCTTGGTGCACGCGTCACTACTTAGGGGTAGGGTTAGGGTGCAGGGTTAGGGTTAGGGTTAGGGGTTAGGGTTATGTAATCATTCTTGAACGCAATCAACATTAGTGCACCTGTGATATGTGCTCATGTGTACTTAGAGACTGCACCATGCGAACACGAACGCAGCGCAGCAGCGCAAATTCATGAGCTGCGCGCCTTTGAGATACGTTCACATTCATGAACTGCAACATGCATGCTTGATCACGGCACACGAACTCAAGCACCTTTGTGCAACGTGCACACCTCGCAACACGTATGTTCGCGCTCACGAACTGCAACTGGCAGAAATATCACGGCGCGCAGCAGCGCTCACGCACCTTGTGCAGCGTGCACACCTCGCGGTGCGCGTTGAGTGCGATTGTGACTCTCCCCTTCATCACCGCCTCCTCAACTTCATCCGGGTCCACCACAACGCGCTGCTTGCCCATATCGTCAAACAGCGCAAAGGTGATGCACAGCGGCACGTGATGCAGCGCCAGCGGCTGAGCTTCGCGCTCATCCGAGTGGTGAACTTCAACAAAGCCCTCGCCGCTGACAGTTACGTCTGTTACAGCGGGAAACAGGTGGTCGCGTTGAACAAGTGTCAGGACTTTACTCGTGGGAAGCGGCAGGGAACTGTCATGAACTTACAGTCAGCAAAGGCAAAAGCCTAACAGTGAGAACCTGAACATGCAGTGTGTGCATCGCCATGATGTGGCACCAGTCGTGTGTGTGTGTTTGTAAGTATAGAGCTTCCACTAGCAGGTCCACCTGCAGGGCGCGCAAATGCAGGGCGATGAATCGTATGCAGAGCGTGAGTGCAGGGCGACGAGTGTACAAACTGCAAAACAAGTACATTGGTGTACTACTCTAAACTCAGGTGCATTGATATACTCCGCGTCAATCAGTTCAAATGCCAGCATGCATGCAACATGGTGCACAACAGAAGGCAGCGTTCAGCACCAACTGTGCACATTCAGCATCAGTAACCGCTTGTGTGCAAGCTACACCCTCGGAACCTCACAAGAACTTCAAACTTCGCCAAGCCCTCACTGTGCTGGCGAAGGCATAGTGGCACTCCTTCTTTCGTTTTGTGCGCGCCTTGCTGTTTGTGCACAAGACATGTACTAAAGCAGATTGTCTGTGTCCTATCAGCACTGTGCTGCAGATCTACTGTATGTGCTGCTGCCGGCTCCTGTTCACCAACTTCAATTTCAACAGCACGCTCGCGCGCCGCTGTTTCCCTCAGCCCACTTTTCTGCATCACATGCGTAATGCCCTCGTCACTTAGTGCAACAGTGCTCCAACAAATCTGTGCCCGCAGCGCCGCAACCGATGCAGCTGATAACGTACCATCAAAGGCGCGTCGGGGCATCTAACCAGCGATTGTGTGGTACAATACAAGCACCTGTTTGCCCCTTCACTGCCGTGCCTGAAGGCGTGACATGTCGTTGATGCCAAACTCAACTACCATGTTGAAGTTGCAAAGCACCGCATCACTGGCAATGTGTCAGCGCTCGCTGGCACGTACTTCGACCTGCCCGTTTATGCACGCCGTGTTTTTATTGAGTACTAATGTGCCAGGCGCAGCATACATTATTACATGAAGAGCGCAAGGAAGTGCAGCACAATGTCGTCCAAAGCGATATGCTGTAGCGCCGCAATAGCTGTGAGCGCATGGCGCGTTATTAAGTGTGAAGTGGAAGCGAATACGGCAGCGCTCGCCTAGTCGCCAAAAGTGCTGTTTGTAAGTTGAGCGAATTGCGACATCTACAGGGTATGTAGGTCTTATTGCGCCAAGCACATCACACAGCAACAAATAGAAACTGGAAGCAAAGGCAGCAGCGCTCATCCGGTCGCCTGAAGTGCTGCAGCACCGCGATAGCCGCTAGTGCAGAACATGACAAACTATGAATGGATAGTAGAAGTGAAAGCAGCAGTGCTCACCGGGTCGCCTAAAGTGTTGCAGCGCCGCAATAGCCGCCAGCGCAGCAGCATCCACAAGATTGCCGCCGTTGTCCAGTATGTGAACATCCACGCGCAGCTGCCACACCTTCTCCCCCGCCACTATGCATAGCGTCTCCGTGTCCTGCATCCGCCGGCAACGTGAACTTGATTGTTGAGGTTGCATGTGTGCACGCGTACAGAGTTCGGATGTTACATGCCTCCGCTGTCTTGCGATTGCGAGTGATCTATATCTGCCACTGCTTCCTGCACCTCGAATTGAAGGTACACGGAACTACAGCAGCCGCGCCATTACTAGCACTATCAGACTGACAGCTTCAGGAAGAGTTGATGCCAAGAAAAGCAGAAGTGCAGAAAACTTCATCCACGACTCACCTGTATGCCGGCGCCACCACCGGCACATCAGAGCACGCAGCTACCTAGCAACCCTCACCCTAACCCTAGTGTGGATGTGAACGCAAGTACTGCAAGTGCACGCGGCAAGAGGATATGCCAGGTGCTTTGTGCTTCTGCTGCGGCGAGTGAACTATATCTTACAGTAGTAGATTCAAGCTTCAGCCAAAGTATCATCAATCAAATGAGGCACTTTGAACCAACATGAGAGGGCCACTTGCAATGCATTCCGCGGCTGCCATCTGTCATGCTGCCAACAGAGTATTGAGTGTGGGCCGGGGCAAGGGACGTGAATATGTATATGGCAGCATATGTCGTATATGCAGCCGAGTGCTGTAGCAGCTTCCGCCTCTATGAACATTATGCGCTGTGAGCATTGGCTGAAGAGCACTTCTGTCACAACAGACCATCTGCTGTGTAGTATTCATGTCTGTGACTATATCCTTCCTGCTGCTGAAAGTTGTTCTGTTGGCGAGCTATGCAGTGGCTATGCCGCGTCTGGTGGATAAGAACATGCACGGCATGTACAAATATAAATGCTGCAGTTAGCCATTGTTGGGTGCGGATCAAACCTGATCCTGGTGCGCTCTCAATGTAGAACAACAATCTCAGGCTCACCAGCGCCTGACTGTCTCGGATGCCTCGCTCTATGATCCTCGTTATCTCCGTCGCCAGCGGAGAAGCCCTCAGCAGTCCCACCGATGCCTCCGCCATCTTTGACAGCTCCACATTGAACATCAAAGCGCCGTCCGTGGGTCTGTCTGGATACGGAGGCACGACCTCTGCGCTGACCACTGCCAGCGTCTGCGTACGCCCCCATTGGACCAGCACGGATGCCTGGCCCTCCGAACGAGTGAACTGGAATGCTATCTGCCGCAAAGTGTTGAGTTCGCGGCCGTCGATGCGCTGCTTGCCGCCTCGCAGTGTTTCTAGCACGAAGGCATTGGTGTTGATGGTGTGGGTGAAGCCATCCCTGATGGCCATTGCTACCTTGTACTGCAGATCTTCACCCCTGTGACGGGCTGTAAAGGGCAGCTGCGTGATCTACACACACCCCAAACAAACTTCAAGCATCAACTTCACCAAACAAACTTCAAGCATCAACTTCACTAATGAAGAGTTGGATCACTGTGTGCACTCCAGCCTATCGTGGCAAATCAACATTACCATGCTCCAACTTTCAACAACAGAGAAACAGTGCACACTGACACCACTGGGCGCAGCTACAGTTGGTCCAGGAGATGTACAGGCGGCGTTTGAGTGGTTGTCGTTGCGACACTTTCAGACTGTCATACGACATGTAGATTCCTTACAGCTAGATGCCAATCATCTGGGCTTTTTCGCGCCCTGAGCGAGAATCAATAAAAAGTACAGGAGTGATCAACTTGCATTGGTACACCTGTTGATGCTTCAACAACTTGCAATTCCATCACACATTCTGTTGAGGAGTTGCACACCGTGTTGTGCAGCTTGTGCTCTTGCAACGCGCACCATCAGCAATGGCGAGAAGCCATGATGTGCCCCTGTGCAGCCAATTCTTGAGCCAACCTCCAGGCTGCTCGCAGTTGTAACCTCTGCAAGACATCCAGACTCCCAAAAAGCATTTTGGGACAGACAGGTATCATTACAAAGTGTGAGGCTACCGAAAGCGGGCGCAGAATGCGTCTCTGATGTCCCTCGTGAACAGCGACCTGCTTCTTGCGGGTAGGATATATGTCATCATGTCGCCGCTGCTCAGTACACCATTCATCACCACGTCCCTCAGCATGACCGCTACGTCGGCGCAGAAAAGCGGCAGTTGCTCCGCCCAGTCTAGCAGCAGCAGCTGGTCCCACACAAAGAACAGTGCATGCTCACTCAGGTGCCCCACTAAACAGTCCCTAGCCCATACACTACACGGCATGCCAGTGGCTGTGCTAGAAAAATCTTGCGCCTGTCTGTTGACATCTCTTTCTGATAGTTCCTCATGCTGCCTGCCCTGACTGCCGCTACAGCTTGAGGCTGTGACCCGTGCTGCAACTTCCGGATCTCGATACCGGATCTCATCTACCGCAGCAGCGGCGGCGATCCTTGCAGCGGTAGGAGTTGCGTAGACAGTGACCAGAGTGTGGAGCATTGACACCAACATGGGTGTGCTCACTGCTGCTTGGCTTTCGTCTGGATGCTGGCTTGCTGTTCTTACGTCTGATGTGCGACTGGAATGGTGCAAGGCGTCCGCCTCCGCTCCTGCAACATGCACGAGAAAGTAGTTTTGACAGGCTGTCAGCTAGCTTGATCAAAACTCAGCTGCGTTGCAAGCATCTTGCCTGGTCAGACTATTGCGCATACGTTTGACACTTTGTATGTATAATCACAGATCAGGCTACATGATTGTAACAAAGGTATGTCGTGAACGATGTTCGTTGAACATACCTTTTGTGCAGGAAAGTGCAGTATGCAACAGTTGGTCAACATCCCAGTGCAGAGATAGCACTGCATTGACAGGATCATCTCAACTCCAATATATTTACTCAAGCAGTGTGCCGCTGGCACAGGATAAGAGGTGCAACAAATTTGAGTCAGCCTCCACCAACCTTGGAACTACTTCACTGGCCTTGCAGTTGCAAGACATCCACTGGCAGCAACTTTGAAGTTTTGAGTGGCCGGTCAACCATTCTGATTGTGATCTCATTGCATGGGGTACGTAAATGTCAATGTGGCCCAGGGACCATGACTTGGCCACATTTTCTCAAGAACGCGCTTTGTACAACATGACATCTGGCCACATGCGCAGCAATGACCTAGGCTGGCTCAAAGCAGCACGGCGCTCACCATCCTGATGATGCCGCCCTCACTACACACAGTACAGAGTGGGCCAAACCTCACTACAGGGTCCGTACCTGGTGGGACAATGCGCATCTCTCCCGCCCAGTCCTCCAGGAACAGGCGCACGAGCGGCAGCGCCAGCCGCACGTGTACCGTCTCGTGCGCCCCGCTGTAGAGGCTGTACGCCCCTACCACCTCCTCCGTGCACGCGCCGAGAGCCTGCAGCCCCGCAGTGACCACACCCACGAAGCAGTCCGAAGTCAGCTGCTTCACCGCGGCACTGATCATTGCGGCGAGGGGCGTGCGGCGTGGCGACGCGATGCCACTTCGCGCGGCTGTCGCGGCGATGGCGCGCTCGCAGTCGGCCGGCGGCGTGCGCAGCAGCTTGTCGAGCCACAACCGCTGGCGTAGAGGGCGCGGCAGGCTGCGGCCTATGAGCGCGCTCTCCATCCACGACGTGGAGTGCTGAGCTGGTGCTGGTGTGTAGCTGGATCTGTCCGTGGTGACGCTCTCGTCACTGTCACAAAGTGAGCCGACACCAGAGTCAAGGTACGAGAGAGGCAAGTGCAATGTGCCGCTTGCGATCAGATTTGTCGGGAAAGACGGGCTTTTGCTGAATTCGAAACCTTGACCTGCGGCCAGTGTCAAAACAGCTTTGGCGATGCTGTCGCTGCTTCGATTGCTGCTGGACTTCCTGTTGCAGTAGCTCATGCCGTCGTGCGATGACAACAGCTGTTGCTGCATGGTCTCTGCATAGATGGCATGCACCGCGTCGCAGTACGCCTTGTACTCTGCACTGTTCAGCAGCTCCTCCCGGCTTGCCAGCACGTCCAAGTTCGTGGCTGCTGTTGTCAGCGTCTGCTGCAAGAGCTCCTGTGCCCTCTCCTTAGGCAGGTACGGCTGGTTCAATAGATATGGCGCTGGTGGTACATCTCGCACTGCGGTGGTCAGAGTGGCTCGGATCGCCTGCTGCGCAGCCTTGTTGGCCCCATTGATGAGCGGCTCGGCAGCATTTGCACGCAGAGCGCACAGCCGTTGCAGCAAACCTTGGCCCGCTGGGTGCAGCAAGGCTGCCTCGTGCGCAGCAGTCAAGTGGCTGTGGCCAGGCATTGGCGGATCGACGCCGTTTCAGCCGCTGGATGTGCTGACTAGACTCACGTGTCTAGTAGAAGCTCAGAGTCGCAGGCACAAGTAGTCTCAGCCTTCACAATGAGATGACGACGACTGGCGCCATGGTGTGGTTTCTATCGCTGATTTTTTACTGTGCTGAAGAGCTGACACGTACTTCAGCACCATAAGCTGTACAACAGCAAGGCCCGCTGTGAAAGTGTAGGTTGACGAGTCAGATGTCCGTAGCTGGCGCGAGGGGCCACCACACCACACACACGCACACGCGCGCTCACACCCACACAAGACCCTCAGAAAGGCGCTCATCCGTTTCGGAACTTTGAAGTTGGCAAAAGTACCATTTTGCCTGTGAAAGCAAAGGCGCATGTGGGATGTGATCGCTGCCGTTCTGGTAGCATCAAGCAGCTTCAGCCTCACAGATGCGATTGGGACCGCCACATGCATGGAGGATTGCAAGGCGCCGCGGAATGCCACCGCTTATGCTGTTGTGAGGACACATCCGTATGCGGTGGCTGACGCAACCAGGCTAGCGACGCTGACGCAGTTCTGCGAGGCTGGATGTGCCTACTTTTACTCGTCAAGCCCCACGCTTCAGAGCTGTGACGTTAATTGCGATGAGATGTACAGACAGGTACGTCCACGCCTATTTCCTTTTTGGAATCAGTAGTTGAATGCAGCTTGAAGAAGCTCATAGCGGCAGCGGCGGTGCTGAATACGCGAATGGTTAGTGTGCGAACGCTAGCGTGATTATTGAAGCACATGTGCAGGCAGCCGCAAGTTTTCAAGTACTGACACCACAAAAGGCAGCACAGCATGACAAGAGACGGTTTAGAGTATGTGAGATGTACTGACAACAATGAGCCGTGCCTGGTAGCATAAGCCATGGCTACTACCTAAATACTATGTGCATGCCCTGTGAATGCTCACAACACCACATCAAGCGGATATCGCAACCTTCCTTAGAAGCACTAGCACAGTAACACCACCACCACAGATGTAAAACCACCACAGATGTAAAAGGCTTACCAAAGCGCCGCTTTGCAAGTTGAATTTGCGGGGTACTGATACTACTAAAGTACAAACGTGTGTTCCTAGCGCTGAGTCATTGAACTGGCCCTGTGGTGTCACATGCTTTGGTTGACGCAGACCACCTGTGCAGCATACCACAATTCATCAGCAATCGTGGACAGCACATAGCTTGTGCTTTTGGTCTACATAGAGCAGTCTGCAGATGCAGGCAATGTCTGTGCAAACCTCAGTCTCTGTTAGCGGATCACCTTCAGAAGAGGCAGTCAGTGATCTCTGTCAGTCGATAGGCAGCTCAGGTGTCAAGCTACCGACACATGCTTGAAGTTCAACTCTCCGTGAAACTCAAGCCTCCTCATGCAGTAGCGCGTGGCGGTTGTGCAAAAATCTTTTTCACAAGGCTGTCAGCTTTAATGAATATTCCCAGCTGGCCTTGAAGGGTATGTGTGCATTTGCATCAGCACATGCACAAAAGTGCAATCGTAGTGAGCACACTGAGACTTGTTGAAATTAAGCACCTGATCACCTGATTCGCTGCGATGCAAGTACAGTACATACTCAGTTATCCTGTGCATGCAAGCAGTACACATATTGCAGTTCTCTGCTGTCAATGATCAGACTGAGAATGCATGCCTGATGACGTGGCGGCAGCCACATATAACTTCAACTTTAGGCATCGTACGCTCGGCTTTCGGCCATGGTGACCTATTGCCATATGCGTGTGCATCACCCTGGCCACATGATGCACTGCTTTGATTCAAAACATATACGACATACCCCACAAACTTGCAGGCACGCGCCTCCCAGCGCACGTTTTTGACCGCTCACCGTCTGCACAGCAGCGTACATGTGTGCACCATAGCAGTCGGTGCCGTATGCAGATTTGCAGAACTGCGCCCACCATACCATATTCTGCCTGGCAGGGGGCACTCTGACTGCAGTTTGAGCTTCGGCTGCGGCAAGCCGTGACACGCTGGGGCCGTGACAGGGCCCTTCACCGCTGTCAGACGCGCAGCAGTGCTGGGCAGGTGCAACGTGCCAGTCGCGTCTTGCGCGACCCTGCGCTGTCATAGCATGCATTACCCTGTCTGCAACCCCCCCCCCTTGTGTCGCGCGCCTTACCCCCGCGTGTGACGCGCGCCGCACACCCCACTCCGCGCACGCGCAGCGCACGTCCTTCAACGTCAGCGACTGGGCAGAGAAGGCGCGCCTCGACTGCCGCGACGGCTGCCGCATCGGCTTCCGCGTCTGCCAGCCCGGCTACAAGTGCGAGCACGCGCACGGCATGGTCGAGTGCGAGCCCGGCACCTACCGCAACGCCAGCGACGCCGACGTGACGCAGTGCATAGCGTGCCCTGCGGGCCACTACCGCGAGGCGCCCGGCGGCGCCGGTCTGCTGGACTGTTCTCCCTGCCCCCGGGGAACGTTCCTGGGGGCCATGGGCTCGTCGTCGCAACAGGACTGCAAGCGCTGTCCCGACGGGCTGTACACGCTGGTGGAGGGGCAGGCGGCGTGCGCGAACATCACGTACGACAGCGGCAACCCCGAGTTCCAGAACCTGCTCAACGAGAGCGAGCCGTTCCTGGGCCGCTGGTAGCGGCGCGCGCAGCGCACGAGAGAGCGCTCTGCAGGGCGTGATAGGGCTGCGATGGCCCGGGCGCAAGCGTACAGTTTCAGGCACACACGCAAAAGTTGCCAACACACGGTGTTGCGACGCCGCAGCAGCGATTGCCACTGGACCCACATCAAGTAGTTTATCGACGCATTGGGCCCACGCGGCCAGCCACTTGGCACCTCCCAGCTGGTGTGTGGAGCCTTTGCATGCGTTACATTCAGGTCTTGCGGTCACACCTGCCAGTGTACAGCATGCCGTGGCAGCCGCTTCCTGCATCTTCAGCAACTTTAGCGCTGGGCGTAAGGTACATTGTCAGCTTGAGATGATGCAACACATGTGCAATTTCACGTTCAAGTTGGTGCCCGTAAGGTTGTCAGGCTCCGCGGGGAGTGGCACCAGCACCAGTGCTGCCAGCCACAGTTGCACTGGATGTGGTGCCAGCCGGGACAATTGATTGCCTAGCGTGCTGGAGTCAGTAGCCCCATATAGCAGCTGGCATATTGGCCGTGCCACAGTGGCTACAACAGCACATTAGTCATGACTGGACTGTGATAACCCAAACAGCTTGCTGCCTGCTTTTGCAGGGGCTGCTGTGCTGATAATATTAGTACCTGTTCACTACATGTATATGTATGACAAGGTCGCTTTCTTCTTTGTGGTGTCATATGCTGGTCCACTAGGAACGAGGAGGCCCCGTCTGAGTCCCATCTGGAGATAGGATTGAGAATAGTATGCTGCGTGCATGTATGATCCCAGCAGGGAAGGTGTGCACAAGCTCGACTGGAGCATACATGTGTACCGGCAGCACTTCACATGGCGTACGTACCCTCAGAGGCTCGAGATCTGCGTATCAAAACACACATGGCGGACCCTGAAGGTGGGGGACATATGGATGAGGACGTATACAGAAGTACGGGGGAGACGCCACTTGGCAATGCCGTTCGGAATTGATCGTCAATTGAGACAAGCAAGCCTTTCTAGTGTAGGTTCTGGTACTTCGAAGTAGCAGGCTTGACATCTATCAACTTGGTCTTTTTCGCGCACTAAGCGAGCATTACTTCGAAAGCGGTACTAGTGAGTGATAGATGCCTGTACCCTAGAGTATGCCAGCAAGCGTTGAGAGCCTCAGAACTGGTCTCATACCTCAAGCTAAGTGAGCTCTACAGCGTCACTTTGTGGCAATGCAGGCTGCTTTGCTCACGCTGTCGATCTACTGTTGGCGCTTTGTGAAGATGTACTGGATTGCATGCAGTATGCAATTGCTGACAAGCGTTTCTTCGTGTACATACAAACAACTCAATGCTAAGTATAGCAAAAGCTTGCGTAGCAGAACTCGCAGGTGGCTGGAAGCACCTCGTTTGCTGCCCTCACACACAACGCTTCTTGAAAGTGACATTTGAAACCACAAGCTTGGTCTTGCCCTCCGGCTGCAACTGTCTACTCCTGCTAGCCTCAAGCTGCAACTGTTATTATCTGTCTACACAAATCGTCCCTGGAGGATTGCGCTGCCAAACCTGTTGGGTTGTGCCTGTGCACGGTGAATGGGTTGTGGCAGCACATCTGCGTCGCCTCGAGACTCGAGGCCTGAAGTTCCCTCTTGCCTTGTCTACACCACATGGGGCTCATGCACGTCTATCGCTTTACGTCATGGAAACTTCACCCATACGCCATGGCTGTGCTGTGAATGGGCTGTGTGCGCTGAGCTGTCCCTGCACCGAGCAGTCTCATCGCGTGATAGCGGCCAGGCTGTCTCCTCCTGCAAGCTCATCGCAGTGATACGGCGGCCGATAAGGCAGCCGACCGGTCTTTGGTGGCGCTAATTAAGGAGCGACATTCACAGTGGCTTGCTGCTTTTTGACCGTCCTACCGAAGTTGCAGCTTGCAGCGTGCCAGAAGCACTCACCTGCACCGCACCACAGCAAGTCACTGTTGCATGTACCAGAAAGCGCGGAGCTGATTCGGAGCTGAACCCGGTGCGTTGAGCCGTCCCGGCCACAACACTTGACACAAAAGATACACACGGCCAAAAGATACATTCAATGGCCAAATGGCAACTTCCGGCAGTTTGGAGGCCTGCTAATACCGTTCCATGATTGGTTGCACCGCAAGGAGGAACTTTTCAAATACTTCCCAGGGCCGAACAGCGAAGGGCAACAGCTTGTGTCCGTCCAGAACCTGTCGCGAGCAGTGATTGGTGCAGCACTGCTCAACGCCGTTTCCTGTCTCGGCAGAATATCGGTGTTCCGCGGCTGATCGCAGTTCCTCTTCGCTCTTGCCCTTGGATATTTCCGCTGTGTGCCTCGCTGCACAAGAGGGCACACCTCACCTCACACAGACAGACAGACAGCAACACCACACACACGCCAGCTGCCGCCACGCTACTACTACTACTACCAGTCAGACTGTCACTGCACCCCCTACGTGCGGGAGAGAGCCAGCCTGGCACTAGCAGGAACTACTACTCTCAAAGCTTTTCCTAGCATCAAGCACTAGCAGGACAGACATGTGCCGGCAAACACGACGCAGAGCCCCTCCCAGCCTCGTGCTGAACCTGGAGGCCGCCATTTACCAGCAATGTGGCGTAGACTCGCCACCATCCAGCTACGAGGCTGCGCCGAGGCTTGTGCGAAGAAAGCCCACCAGCCTTTCCCTCAACATCGCTGTTGAGGAACAGCACAAGGATGCATTTGCTACCGAGCAGGCCGCCAGGATACTTGACTGGCTTGCCATCGCTGGCGAGGACATCACTCTCGATAAGGACGCCATGAAGGCCATGGGCATTACGGTGAGTTTGCAGGCCCACCTCTGCCTTGAAGTTAGTCCGTCTTCTCGCGTGCCAGCCTTTTGTCAGCAAGCGGCAGCAAACAAGTGCTTGCTTGCGCTTTGAGCTGTATTTGAAGACCTGGCTACATTGTTCTTGGGCTTGCTCTTACCAATTCCACGTCGCAGCCGCTTGACTTTCGGTCGGCGTATCCAAAGTTCAAAAAAAATGTCCGTTGAGCAACAATGAACTCACCATGCTTTGTGTCTTCTCTCCCCCTGCTATCTTTTCTGCAGCACATCATCAACTGCACACGACACTGCCCCAACCTTTTCCCAGACCACTCTGGACAGCCGGTCCCCACAGAGGGCTTCCACTACCTGAAGCTCTCGCTTCAGGATAGCATAGATCAGGACATTACCTCTGCCCTGGCGCCCAGCTTCCGCATGATCGAGGAGGCGCGCGCCTGCGGCGGCTGCTGTCTGGTCCACTGCAGCAGCGGCATGAGCCGCTCGGCCACCATCACCATCGCCTACCTGGTGCAGCACCGCAACATGACCCTGCTCGACGCCATGCACCTCACCAAGGACAGGCGCCGCCAGACGTCGCCCAACCCCGGCTTCGTCTCGCAGCTGCTCGACCTGGAGCACGTCGTGCACGCGTGCCACACGCTCGACCTCGGCAAGTACTGCGAGGACCGGTTCGCCAGCACGGCCTCTTGGACGCCTGAGGTCTCCTCTTCCTCCGACGACAGCAGCAGCAGCAGCAGCGAGTTTGCCGCAGGCAGCTCCGGCGACGAGACGGCGTCGCCGCGCCGGCCGCGCTGCAGCAGCAACGCCGTGCGCTCCAGCCGCCACTGCTCCTTCTTTGCGGATGAGGAGGAGGATGGAGACCTGGCCGCCCCCGCACGCCGCACGGCATAGCGGTCTCTACACTGCTTTACCGAAGCACGAGGCTGACGCCGCTTGCGCATGCTGCACGCACGCAGCGGCGGCGGCGGCGGAGGCGGCGGCGAGTGGCGTGAGGCTTAGAGTTGTGCAGCGTGCATCCAGCGCGCACCTGCCTCCCCCCACCCCCCCCCCCCCCCCTTCTGCGGCCGGCCCTGAGATAGTAGCCGTTGGTTGGTGTTTATATGTGGAGCGGCTCGGCTCTCTGAGCAACATCGCTCCCCTTGGGCTGGAGCGGACAGTGTGCGCACATGCTTCGGACGGCTGCACGCGCAACTGTCGCTCGCCCACACCTGCATAGACACCCCCCCTTCGCCCCTCCCCCCCCCCACAACAACCCACACGCGCACGCACAGTCAACCCACGCACACGTATGCCCGTCACCGCACCTTTGCTACGGTTTTCTTGCCCTTTAACTCAGTCCGTGTAATTGCCATGCGCAGTTGCCACCCGTTCGGGCTGCATGCGACTGCAATGCAGCGGCAGCCCGCGCTCGCCGACTCTGCCATGTCTCTGTCCAACAACCCTTTGCCAGTTTAGGCCCTAAGGCACCACCAGCAGCTGGGACAACCCATAGAGCGTCCCACATCATAGCCTACCGTCCCATAGAGGATCTTCGCCGGCGTGCACCTGCAATGCCTGTACGCCCCCATCAATATGGTAACTGGCTCTTCCCTCTTTCAACGTGCTTTTCTTCTGTGGTTCTTCTTGCCATCTGCTTTGTTGTCTGTTTGCCGTCTGTTTTGTGACTTGGTTGTTGATGCATCACCTGGGATTCTTGCCTGCAATGACAAGGTCAGGTCTGCGCGTCCTGTCTGTATGCACGTGCAGTCTGTGGATGGTTGTGTTGAGGGTCTGAAGTCGGTGTCAACATCCTGCGAGCAGCATGCTACAGTAGTGTTGACGGGACAACTGGTAGAAACACATGCTTCAACCAAGTAGTCTGCATCACAGCTGCCCAAGTATGAGATGTGCATGAGGACTGCGCTGTTGCTGCGCGCTGCCTCTGTGGCTGATGTGTCCGCTTGGGGTAGCTGCAAACCCTAAACCGAACCCAATTCCTAGCCCTAACCCAAATTTTTACCCCGACAAGTGCTATAGTTAGTGCCATGCAGACTGGGATGTAAGGTCTGTATCTGTACCTGCCAGCGGTCACGCTCATTGGATGGGAGGCACCTCCTTGAACAAGTGAGGCATGGGTAGCCTTTATCGCACATATATGTAGCTGCGCGAGCATCGAAGTATCGAGTGCATCGCTGGTGTTATGTAATCAATACACACTGGTGTCACGTAATCAACATACACTTGTATGCTGTGCTATGAAATAAGCAAGATGCAGCTCTGGTACCCGTGCAGCACTTTGTGCTCACACCCATGTGTATACATCATAAGCTCGGTACTGTACCAGACTACACAAACATTCTAGTCAGTCATATGCAGTGCTCCCCACGTTTCCGCCTCAGTTCTATCGCGCACATCGTTTTTCCTAGGGACGAAGTCACTAGGTCTCGTTTGCACATCGTGCAAAAGACCCAACATCGCAATAACTTCTGAACTAGAAGCCTGTTTCTCATCCTGTTTGATGCATGGTACAGACAATACTGGTAGGTATAATGATCATGCAACAAATCTGCAGCAGACCAGTTGTGTGATGCTGTGGGTAAAAAAGAATTACAAAGCCTCAAAAATGAGGTTTATTCCGATTAAAAGAGTTTCTGTGTCTGTCCACCGAAAACCCGATAATATCGCCGATATTCATGTCACGATCGCTCGCTCTGCAGAGAGTAGCAAGTGGTGAGGCTGAGGCTAGCTTAAAGATTAGGCGTGCGCAGCAAGACGAAGGAGCAGCGGTGCGGTACAGCTTGCGGAGGACAGTCTGTGGCAACACTGCCTTCAGCGAGGCAAGGCAGGAAGTCCCGAGTGAGGTGCAGCACAGTCTTGCTTCACGGGAAAGCAGTGCTGAGCCACGTGTGGCAGCAATTGCTGGCGCTGACTACGGCAAATACAACCCATGCATGGCGGGGACGCAGCAACTTGGTGTGGCTTGTGAACTGATCATGTCAAGGCTCAGCTGCTATACGTGTCTGCCAGCATAAGCCCCAGTGCAGCTGCTGAGCAAGCTGTACACATGGCGTGGGCTGCCTGGACGGACGGAGCTTGTCGTGTTCCAACGATGGGCTGCTGCAGGCAAGAACAAGGTAATGCTACTCGACTAGCAGGAGGAGCAAATTACTGGTGGTTAAGGTAACATGCAGATGTGCAGCAATTTTTGGTCAGTTGACTTGGCGACCCATCAGCAATCAACCCTTGCTTCACGGTAAGTAGCGCTGAGCCACGTGTGGCAGCAAGTGCTGGCGTTGACCACGGCAAAAACAACCCATGGCAGGGAAGCAACATTGGTGTGGCTTGTGAACAAGATGATAAGGCTCAGCCAGCTACTCAGTACACGTCTGCCAGCATAAGCCCCAGTGCAACTATTGAGCAAGCTGTACCCATGGCGTGGGCTGCCTTGACGGACAAAGCGCGTCGTGTTCCGACGATGGGCTGCTGCAGAAAAGACCAAGTTAAGCTACTCGACGAGCAGGAGGAGCACGACACTGGTGGTCAAGGTGACATGCAGATATGCAGCAAATTGTGGTCGGTTGATTTGGCGACTCGTCAGCAATGAACCTCCATGTGTGGTGCTTGCCAAATTGTTCGCAATGGCGACCGGCCTGGCTGGCTGAAGCTGGAGCCATGATTCAACATACAAGCCTGAGGCTTGCAGAGCATGCTGTCAAATGAGGCAGTAAGCAGGCAGAAGACTGCGATCGATTGACTTGGCGACCCATCAGTCGTGAATTTTCATGGCTGGTACTTGCCAACTGTTTGCAACGGCGACTGGCCTGGGCTGGCTGCAGCTGAAGACATGTGCAACATGCGAGGCTTGCAGAGCTGTCAGTGCCTGCTGTCACACTGGGCCGTGTATGCAGTGAGCACGTATCAGGTTGCGTTCGGGTGAATTGGCGACTCATGAGCATTGAAATGCCACGCATGGCCGGTCCTTGCCACCTGTTTGCGATGGTGACTGCCTTGGGCTGACTGCAGCTGAAGATATATGCGACATGCGAGGCTTGCGGAGCTGCCTGTGCATGCTGTCAAACTGGGCCATGTATGCAGTGAGCACGCAGCAAGTTGTGCTCGGTTGACTTGGCGACTCATGAGCATCGGACTGCCATCTGGCAGCAGGTGCCTGGTAATGCATTCTTCATGAGGCCAGGTGATACCAACGATGCACTGGTGTCAACCGCATCATGTGGTATATCAGCAGCTGAGGCGCAGACCAAGCTGGCACAGCAAGACGTGTTAGCACACTTCTGATACTGCCATAAAACCTGCGTGGAGTAAGAGCATTCCTCTGGACAGTGTATGCATTTGAAGCTACATTATGTGTATCAACAACCATAGCATACAATGTTACATTGTGTGCTGAACTCCCGCTTTGCCCTGCTTGCCAACATACACAACTGCAGAGTGCAATGAAGCAGCGTCGGGTGTGGTTATGCCTTCGACAACCCCAAGCGGTGGAGCAGTCATCACAGAACTCAGTGGAATTGCGCAGCCCTTCATACGCACAAAATGGCTGCTTACCTGCAGCTCAGCGTGGCTGACATTAGCGCTTGATATCTCTCAAGTTCAGGGGGAAGGTTATGCTCCCGTGTTGTTTTGCAACCAGCTTTTGAGCATTTAGACACATTGTCACATGTGCCGCCTCCTGTGTCCCCTGCTTCCTCTGCTGCTGTGCATGCATAGACAACGGTGTGCCTGTCTGCATGGCTGGCTTTCCAACATGTTTGCAATATAACAACCCTGACATCAAATTTCCACAGCTTGTGAGCAAACACAATACTCTTGTCGCTTTCTGTACCACCATGGTGCACTCTATCTGCTTGCGTCCCTAGGACTCTCCCCCAGCCCGCAGGGCTATTATTCTGAGACAGATAAGCATTGCACGTTTCTCTCATGTGGGAGCTTCTGAAGTTCCAAGCCTGCCAGTGGCATACGTAGTACCATCACCATGATAACGTGCACCAGATAGTATCTCGAACACGGTAAACTGCAGACAAAAACTTTGTGTGAGATGATCCAGTTGTAAAGAGTTCTATCATTCCAAGCACCTCGAGAATCCAAATCCAGAGAGAGGTCAAACAGGAAGAGTGATAGTACCTCTCGGGCCCCAAAAAACTCCGAGTCCTTTTCGAGTCCCTTTTCGGTAACGGCATCATGCGTGGTGTGGCCGAGTCGGTGAGCTACTAAGGCAGCCTCGCGGGCGCCTGCGAGTTAGAACCTCCGTAAGGCAAGCCTGCGTCAGGTATTCGAACGGACGGGAGAAGTGCTCAGGAAAGGATCGACGCATGGCGAAACAGGCAGCTGTGTACATCGAGCACGCTGGCATCGGCATATGCAGCCCTCTGTTCGACAAGGAGGGGTGTCTGCAGTATCTTAGCCAGGCAACAGCAGACCTGCTGAGCCTCAACAATGCCAAGGTGCCTGCCAGGTATGTGAACTGACAACTTCAACTTTTGTCGTAGATGTTTGACAAAAACACTCTGCGAGGCCAGGTCATCAATGATGTCAATCAATAATATCAATGTGAGCTTGAGGATGTGTATAACGCTGTGTTGCAAAGAAACCTGATGCAGCAGCGTGTTCCTGAAGCACATGCTTTAAATACATACATTTCTGTCAGAGGGGGTGTCTGATTCACCTGTGTTCGTGTCCTATCAAAGGCCCATGTGGCCAGAGGTGTGCTTGCTTCCAGCGCGTGCACCAGTGCAACGGTGCATCCCTATTGCTCAAGTAGACAACGCAAGGCTTCTCAGACTTGGCAATCTGCTAAGCCCCCACCAGACGCAGCACACAGCAACAATCACATTGAAGGATAGTTGAAGTTCATGTAAAGTTACGAAGTAACCAGTATGACCTCTCTCTCTCAGCATGTTTTTTGACTATGGGCGCGCGCGTGGGGTGCAGTGACTGTCTGACTGGTAGTAGTAGTAGTAGCGTGGCGGCAGCTGGCGTGTGTGTGGTGTTGCTGTCTGCTGTCTGTGTGAGGTGAGGTGTGCCCTCTTGTGCAGCGAGGCACACGGCGGAAATAATCCAAGGGCAAGAGGCAGAGCGAAGAGGAACTGCGATCAGCCGCGGAACACCGATATTCTGCCGAGACAGGAAGTAGTCACGGCGTTGAGCAGTGCTGCACCAATCACTGCTCGCGACAGGTTCTGGACGGACACAAGCTGTTGCCCTTCGCTATTCGGCCCTGGGAAGTATTTGAAAAGTGCCTCCTTGCGGTGCAACCAATCATGGAACGGTATTAGCAGGCCTCCAAACTGCCGGAAGTTGCCATTTGGCCATTGAATGTATATTTTGGCCGTGTGTATCTTTTGTGTCAAGTGTTGGCCGGGCCGGCTCAACGCACCGGGTTCAGCTCCGAATCAGCTCCGCGCTTTCCGGTACGTGACATGCTGTGGTTGCGGCGCAGGGCTAAACACAGGGTCTAAGAGTACGAGTCAGGTTAACGACAGTTTGGCACGTGTGCGCATGTGATGCCCGAACTTCAACCCACTCTGCACGAACTTCAACCCACACTGCAAGTGCGCAGCCGTGTGTGGGCTGGGCTAGGGTTTGCCACAGGGTCAAGCTTAGAGTAAGGGTCACGGAACTGTGGCGTGACGAGCAGCGCCACAGTAGCAAACTTAGGGTTAGAGTTAGGGTTAGTTCTCTAACCCTAACCCTAGTTCCCTAACCCAAACCGCATCCCATGCACCCTCTGTGCGCTCGCATGCGCACTACCGCATGGCAAAGTATTCACTGCATAAGTACATGCATTGATGTGTATATTGGTCTTGTGTATATGTATCTTCAAGCTCATGGTGACAGACAGATTGAGAGGTAGCTATGTTGTGCCTCTCGTCCACCTCTCTTACCCCCCACCCACCACGCCGGCGCGGGGCTGGCTGTGAGAGGGCTGCGCACAGGGCCGAGATTTGATGAGCATCACCACAGCAGCCGTGCTTTGATGAGCATCACCACAGCAGCACGCCGCCCTCGCAGCACACGCTATGATATACTTGGGGCGGTACTGTGATTTGCACTTCCGCGGGGGCCGCATAATCGTGCAATGGCATGCTAAACACCGCAGCAGCAGACCATGCTCAGGTTATACCCATACCATACCCATACCCTACCTCTCATCCTTATACCCATACCCCTAATCATACCCACATCATACCCCCCCATGCTCCGGCACACCATACCACCCAACACCCACAACATACCCATAACCACAACCACACTCACCGCGTGCGCAACGCAGCGTGGCGAACGTCGGCGGCGTGCCAGCAGGAGCCGCATACGCGCGCGACGGCACACTATACACCGCCGACCTGCTGCAGTGCTCAGTACAGAGCCACCAGCACAACGCTCAGCAACCGGTCGCGGCCTCCTACGATGACCGACCGCTCCGGGGCCCTAGCGCTGTGGTGGTGGACACAGCTGGCACGGTGTATTTTACGGATAGCGGACCGATGGGTGAGACGGGGCTGCACAGCCCTACCGGCAGTGTTTTCTGTCTGAGGAAGGGGGGACCGGAGCCGATGCTGAGGTGAGTGGGAAACAGTCCTTGTGATTGTGCGCGTTTGGTGTAAGCTTGTGCATCGCTGTGCCGGCGCTGTTTCGTGATTGAAGAAGATATGCATATCACTGCACGCAAAAACACATTCGCGTCTCGTCTCTCATGTTTGATGCTATGACATGCCGTAGAAAGTCATGATTGCACTTGTGAGATAGCTATGGACGACCATCACCTGAGCACTATTACACGTATTGAACGCGTACATACCTAGGCATCGCGCTACGTACCAATCCTTGTTTGAGTTGTTGGTACATTCTCAATGTGTGGTGCTGCAATCCTTGATTGCTTACTTCTAGATGGGAGAGACCTGAGCATCACCAGAACAAATGTCACTGCAGTATGTCACTGGCAGCGGGTGCTGTCTCAGGTGCTCCAGAACTTTCACACTTGCGCCAATGCACGTGAAACAGCGATTGGAGCAGACATGCGGACGACTTTGCCGGCTCCACTCGAGACCGTACACGCATGCGACCAGTGATGACACTTCAACTTGATGTTACCTCAGTTTGGAATGCTCACAACAGCAGGCTCGCCCTCTCTGGTGCACTTGCCTTGATTTCACGGCGTTAAAGGTACTTCAAGCGCTTTCAGGTACCTGAAGTCGCATACCAAAGTACCCGTCGCGACCACACGCGAAGACTGTTCCTCAAAGAACATGCTGCGCATTGCATCGCAGTGCCCCCTACACTGCCAGTTGCAGGCCCTGCGATGGTGGCGACGGCACTCTCAACATGCATACCCAAACCTACTAGTTGACGTAGTATACCCATTCGTTCAAGCCGTCGTCACGTACTGCAACTCCTGCACATCAGAAGCCAACGACTGGCCGACTCACTCTGACTCGTTTCATTTGCGCTCTGAATCCACAGACCGCTCGCACTGGAGTGCCTGGCATCTCCCAGCGGCATAGCCGTATCCCCCAGCGGCTCCTGCGTATATGTAACAGAGCGCGCCGCCAACAGGCTCCTGCGCTTTGTGCAGAACCCGCCAGGAGTGTTCCACTACAGCGTGTTCCGCCAGTTCAGCGGGGGTTTCGGACCGTCGTGCGTGGCCTGCGATGCTGAGGGCACCATATATGTTGGTGAGCAATGCTGCAGTCTATAACTAGGGTTACAGGGAAGCGCCGCCACTCGTGCAGCAAAGTCGCAATTGCCAAGGCTGTTTGTTGACAGCGCGCGCGTTGAAGCTGCCCTGCCCGTACACTACGGGTTGCAGTCCAGCAAACATGCAGGCTGTTTTGCATTGGTGGGCACGTGTTGCCTTCATGTTCGGGCGTCGCGACACAATCCGAGAAACTACAAGGTTGAGGGCTAGTGAAAGGGTTAGGTGTGGAAGGCCTAGATAGCTGATTATTTGGTAAGCCGTGGGTGCGTGTTGCTCACTGTGCGTGTCACACATCAGCAAAGCGCATGGCCTCGTGATTGCCATCTATGTTGAATGTGAAATAAGCTTGTCGAGTGCATCGCTCAGCAAAGATGTCTTGTCTCCAGCTCTATCACAGTGTACCTCAACGCAGAGCGTTCCACTGCGCTGCCTTGCGCAGCGTTGGCGAGCAATGCGCCCTTCATGATTGTAAAAGCCCCATTCTCAGGTTGCAGTGCTCAATCTCTGGCGCTCTCCTCAAACTTACTGCTTCCAAGGAGCTCTGGCACAGCCAAAGTCCAAGCCTGCTGATATTCTGACCCTCACCGACACCATAGTGCCTGATACGCAGCAGCAATAAATGCCTGTTGTGCTGGTGCAAGCAGCAGTGCTCGGCAGAAGGCCTTTGAACTTGATCTCAGCCTGCTTCCCCTCACGCAACCTCAAGTTTCAACGTCAACTTCCACTATCGCCTCAGGCATGTTTGACTTTGCGGAGCAAGGCGGCAGGGGAAGTGTTGCAGTCATTGCCCGCGACGGCAGCTTGCAAGCAGAAATTCCGATTCCAGGTCCTGAGGTCACGGGAGTGGCAGTTTCGCCCGATGGACGCCACCTGTACATTACTGAGGCATCCACGCAGACTGTATACAGAGTTGCGCTATGACAATCACATCAACTTGAAGTATTGAACAACAAGTTTTTCATCTGCTGTTTGCAACTTCTGCTGTGCTCAAGATTGCGGCATTCCTGCTCTTCGCTTTGTACACCGTATGCAGTGGTGTGGTACCTGCAACTGCTGTAGGGTTAGGATCAAGGTTGGGGTTAGAGTTACGTTAGATGATGGCGATGGCAGTCACACGGTAAATGTTTGCCGTGTTGTACGTAGGGTTGAAGTTAGGGTTAGGGTTATCATGCCATGCATGGTGCTACCCAGATGAATGTCTTCAGTTGTGTCCATGTGTAGATGCACCGCAACTGTTACTGTGCAGTCAGGCAAGGACATGACCTACATGGTGCTGTCCAAGTGAAGGTTGCTGTTTCAAGATTCCTGCTGTAAAACTTCAACAGATGAACTTCAGCAGCTCTGAAGATACTGGACCAGCATGATGTCTAGCCCCCTGCGTCAGCTTGAGGCGAAACGTGACCAGTAGTTGTGCCTACAGCAAGCACGGCTCATAGCGGCACAGATACTGGAGCAAGAGCATGGTCAGCCGCTTCATCATCAGCTGTTGGCAATGTTTTGCATTCCTCAGGCAGTGCCCAACAGCAGTGGGGTTCATGCGATGAACAAGGACTGCAGTCGCCGGTCGTAGTTGATGCACGCCAGACTTGTAGCGTCACATTCATAAATGTTGCCTCAGGACTGCCATGGCGCCTGAAACTTCAAGTTGCAGAGTGTCATCTCAACCCAACTTTTTTTAAACACTTGACAGCACTTCGGGGGGGGGACTACCCGGCTATAGCCTGCTGCAGCCTATGGCACGGCTTGCCTCAGCTGAACTTGACGTAGCTGCGCACGCTTCTGCCTTTACACACTCGTGAAAGTGGTGGCCTCACTTGCACCGCATACACTCCGGTATCATTCATGGCATGCATGATGATGTTGATGATGATCAGCAAACTGTCACGCATGCCTGCGACCGACAGTGACGCCAATTGTCCAGCACAAGGGCTGCGGTTTGCTGGTTTTCTTGTAGACTACTGAAGCACATGTCGATGCAACTCCTCAAGACCGTGATTACTTGAGACCACCTCAAGGCACTGCGCATGATGCCGGACTTGCTGCACTGGCATGTACGATGCGCATGCAAACAGGTGGTGGGTACACCAAACGTTAGACATCAGCAGCGGCAACACTGTTTGCAACACCGCAAGTGCCTCACCATGAACCCGATCTTTGTATTAGATGGGAGTGCAACAGAAACGCCGCAGGTAAACTCAGATTGTGACAGTGCGTAAAGTAAGGCACGCGTCAGTGACTCAGCACAGTGGCTGCCGGCGCACTTGAAGTTGCTGCCGCTGCTGCAACCTCAACTCTGCACTTGTTGCTGTCTGCATTCGCTTTCTTGGCGTCAGCATCGATGCTCTGGCGCAGCAGGTAGTACGTTGTCATGAGCGACGTGTGCTGCTTGCGCATCAGCTGACGTACGACTTCCTCCCTGCACACGTCGGCAGAGCAGACACAGTCAGAAGGGTGAGACGAGCAAGCAGCGCTCAGCATTGTAGAGCAATGATGTGACTTGCTTCAACATGCAGTGGCGGCTTTACATCTTCGTGCAGATGCTCAGAGGGGGCATGCAGCAATCGGCCCTGCAGCGTGCCGGCCGTCGGTAATACCAGTGGTCTTCAGAAGCAGACACGCCCACGGAAACATGTGTTTTCAAAGTTCTGTAATGTACAAGAACTCGTAAGACGAATTGTTCATGCCCAGAGGAAGTTCAGATGCCTGTTCCTGGCTTTTTTTTTTTGTACTTACAGCACATGCAGCCACCTGATCATGCGAGCGCATGAAGTACTTCAACTTGAAGTGCTGAAGTGCTTGCAGCATGGTCGCTGCTTATTCAGGGGGCGCAACAACGTTCGGCTGACCCGATGCCATGTGTCTCAGGCATGAGTATGGATCTAGGACAACATGCAAGTACAACTTCTGCAAACGCTTGCTTGCATGCAAGCTGCGTACGGCAATCAAGCTTGCGACTGCAAAAACATGTGGTATGCATGTACTTTTATGTATGCATGTACTTCTGAAGGAACTTCTAAATCTGCGCAAACCCGTGGTTGCGTACATACATGCTTACTGCACGTGCATGTTTGGTATGCATACAATGCTAACCTGCTGACTCTTTACATACTAAGTATGATGACCATATGCATGCAACACAACACAGTGTAGCGACGTGCATACACACCTGCTGACTCCGAATGCGCACATACGCTCGAGGCTGATCTCGCAGATATCCTGCAGGGTAGCAGTGGCGTCACAGATGGCATCACAGCACCTTCAAGGTAAGCATTGACTGCGGTGTGCGTGCAACGCTGATGTACTGCGCGTGCCTGCCTCACAACACCCTTCAGGCTCGCACTAACTGCGTGCACATGCAGAGTGCGCACAGATTTCATGTCTGCCTGTTCTGGAGCCGTGCGAGGTAATCACTGGACTTCACCCAAAAAGTCAACTGAAGTGGGAGCTGACATGGCAGAAGTGTCAGTTGCTGTGTCCCATCTTTTCGCAGCACTTCCAGCCATTGCTGGCGAGCATGGCCACGTGACAGCCGTTGTGCCACACTGCAGGAATCATCGTGATGTCCACCAGTTGGTTGAGTGGAAGACGCCGGTGTGTTATAACCCTAACCCTAACCATGAGTCATTCTCATCAGCATGCATGATGAGTCACACCTGTGATGTTCATTTCCATGTCAGCGACTCCCGCTCTCAGCATTGCAGCCGACACAGCCTTTTCGATCATCAGAACCAGGCAGCGCCCGTTGCTGAGGACAGATGTGAAAAGGAGTGTCACCGGTTGCACTTACATTTCCTGGATTGGAGCTGACGTGATAGGAGAGTCGCCTGCAGTCCTCAGCCTCGGAGCGCGGCCTTGAGCTCTTGTACATTTGCATGAAGGGGTGAGCGCGCACCTGCACGCCGGGTACACAAGGGTACACAAGAGTACACAAGGGTACACACGAGTGTTCACGAGAGGACAACAGAGTATACGTGACCTAGTACACAAGAGTACACAAGAGCACGCAAGGGTGCACACGAGTGTTTGCGAGAGTACATCAGAGTATACCTACCAGACCCAGTCAGAGCAAGGGTTAAGGCTTGTGTCCAACTCAGGGTGATACGCACACTGCACACGCATGAAGCGAAGACGGCCTGCTGAGAGTCACCCATAGCAGCACCGTGCATCATGCGATGAAATATCGCGTCATTCAGGCAGTTGTACAGCAGCGTGGTGCGCACATGTCAATCCCGCTCCATGCTTTCCAAGTTGTATAAGCACATGTCTGTATGTGTTGCTTCCATGTTGACGCGCCAGCCACCTCACTGTGCACCTACTTCAAGTATTACTGCAGTGAGCCTTGGGCCAGAACGCATGCATCAACTTGAAGCTGGCTTCTCCTTCTATCCCATGCACTATAGGGTTGAACCTAGCGAACCCAGGTTCTGAAAGCGACTAGCACAGCACATACACAGACAACCATCAACTGCTAACTCCGACTTCATCATGTTCACAACACCGGCATCAAGAGTTACCTGCGACAGCGTAGCCCTCCTCACGGGATCCAGCACCAGCATGCACGAAATGAGGTCGCTTGCACCCCCTCCCAGCCACTCTGGGATGCGGTAGGCGCCTCTGGAGATGTGCTTGTAAAGGTCGGGATACGTGGCACCGCTGAAGGGAAAGCAGCCGCACAGCAGAGCGTACAGCACTATGCCCAAGCTCCATATGTCAACGGGTTTGCCTGCGAGCGGCAATAGGGGAGATCGGGGGGGTTAGGGTTAGTGTTAGGATTAGGGTTAGCATCAGGGCCAAGCACTGCATCTAAGGTTTAGAGAGGGATGGTCATCAAGTGACTCAGTGTCAGGACGAGCAGAGGTGTACTGCTTAGCGCACGAAGGTGTTAGGTTAGAGATGCGGCGAGGGTTAGAATGAGGGCTAGGGTTAGGTGGGATACAGACCGCACTCGGATATTGCCATTGCTAATCATATACCTCGAACAGGTATTGGCGGTGAGGGTGGTAATGCATGGTGACCGAGCCGCCAAGTCCTTCCGAAGCACAGTGGCCATCATGCACTTGCGCTTGCTGTTGCCTATGCTCGACCTTAAATAGATCAGGCAAGTAAGCCTCTTACCAGCATTGTCAGTGCGCTTGATGATGTACGCCGCAATGTAACTCGGTGTTCCGCAACATATGGTAGTTGCAACCAGCAACACTCAAACCTGACATCTCATCAGCCAAGGAAGCCTCTTACCAGCATAGTCTGTGCGCTTAATGATCTCCGGCGCAATGTAACTCGGTGTTCCGCAGAACACATGCAGGCGCCGCCCCTGCGCGACGCTCGTGGCAAAGCCAAAGTCCACCAATTTGACATTGCGCGCCTGAGGCAGTGGCAGCAGAAACATTCAGCAGATGGTGCTCGGGTTGAGCACTGAGGCCTGACAACATCTAACATGTGCTTCTAGGCGCGACGCTGGTGGCAAAGCCAAAGTCCAAGAGCTGTACGTTGCGCGCCTGAGGCGACAGCAGCAGCAACATTGAGCAGATGGTGCTTGGGTTGAGCACTGCGCGTTGATCACCATCAATATGCAGCGGCGTTGCTCAATGACACAGCGGAACACGCGCATGTTGAGGGCTGCATGCTCTTGTACAGCAAAGCCAAAGTCCACCAGCTTCGCGTTGCGCGCCTGAGATGACAGAAGAAACATTCAACAGATGGTGCTGAGGCTGAGCACTGCATGCTGAGCACTGCAGCATGCAGTGGTTGCACTTTTCAAGGCATACATAGCCAACATTGAGTCACATGATTATCAGTGCTGCATGCTCTTGTACATCCTGCTTTGTGATGCAGGTGCGGTTATGCCTGTAGGCGATGTCCGAGTCAAAGTAGCATACAGACGTCAAGGCTTTTGCCCACAAGTACACATCTACGAGCAGACAACTACAGCTTGTTTCCAGCACACCTGAGGAGGTTATGAATTAGGAACGAGCCTGATATAAGAATGTTCCTGGCAGCAAAGCACGCACCTCATCCAGGAGAATGTTTTCCAGCTTCAGATCCCTGTGAATGATTTCGCGCACGTGCAGATACTCCACTGCTTGCAGGATCTGGTCTAGCAAGCGCCTGGCTTCAGCTGCAACGGCGGGCACAGGTCAGGGGTGACGAATCACAATCATTACACTGTCAGCTAGCTGTCTCAACGCTGGCCCCTGCTGTGGTGGCAACTCTAAGGTAGATGGGAGTCTCTGCAAGGCTTGTCAGCTCAGCAGGCTCACTAAATCAGTCCATGCTGGCAATAATCTGTACACTTGTGCCACTGCTCAGGTTGACTACTAATCTGAAGAAAAGCGCATATTTGCAGTTCACTACGGTCTATGCTGGCAATAAACTGTACACTTGTGCCAATGCTCGGGTTGACTAAGCAAGAAGAAGTGCAAATGTGCAGTCAGTTCACTACGGCTACAGCTCAGGAGTGTTTGCTGCATGCAGCCAGTGTCATGGACTGTGGGATATAAGACCGCTTTGCATGCACTTTGGTATCTTTGAGAATGGCAGAGATCGTTACAACCCCTAACCCTAACCCTAAGAAACAACCAATCCTTGTGTGCCGACCATTTTACAGAGAAGTACGTTCTTTGAAGTACTTCAATTACTTGCAGCTGACGGACGGAAGCCATGTGAGAAGTGCATGGTATGCAACTCTTGTGCTCACATCATCATGTGCGTGCTCACATGCATTTGTGACCGCAATGGAACACAAGCGCTTTATACCTACATACATACCTTCTTCAAGCCGCCGCCTGCGCTTGACGTAGGTGCATAGATTGCCAAATAGTGTTTTTGGGCAAACCCTAACCCTAGCCCTTCGAAATAACCAATCCCTGTGTGTCGACCATGATGCACATGTGCCTTCTTCAACTTCAAGCCGCCGAACTTCAAGCCGCCGCGCCGGCGCTTGACGTAGGTGCAGAGGTTGGGGGATAGAACACTTCTGCATGCATCTTGGTGTGTCTGAGCATGCCGAGATCGCAACAAACCCCAACTTCCCCCCTCAGAAGAAATCACTGTGTTAAATGTGATATATACATACCTTCTTCAAGCCGCCGCCTGCGCTTGACGTAGGTGCAGAGGTTGCCGCCACTGCAGGCCTCCATTATGAGGTGCGTACGCTTGGGACCCTCCACAGTTTCAAACAGCCGCACAACCCTGTAGAAGTAGGATGCGAAGAATCAGGACCACAGTAAGCACTCGGGACTACAGTCAAGTATTTGGGCAAGGGTGAGGGTGAGGGTGTCGTGAAGTTAGTTTTAGCCATTTCAAATAACCTTACCACCCTGTAAACACAGATTGAAAGTTGTGCTAAGGTTAGCGTTGAGGATAGGATTGGGGTAGGTTGGGTGTCAGAATGTGGGCAGCAGGGAAACATTCAAGCGCTCTCAGCATAACCATGGTGGCGTGGTACATAGCACTTGTGGCATGCGTACATTGATCCTCCACTGTTTCAGACAGCCGCATGTCCCTGTAGCAAAAGAATGCGACAAGGGGTTTGACTTATAACATCAGGGTGGGTATTCGGGCAAGGGTAAGGGTAAGGGTGCCATCAATCCAGGGAAACAAACGCCAGTCATCGTCTAAAGAGCACAAGCACATCAAATCAAAAAGCCACACAACCCTGTAATGACAGCGAGGAGTAGTGTGGTGTTAAGGTTAGGTTTAGAGTTGGAAATAAGGTCAGGATTAAGGTGTCATGCATTCAGGGACACGCAGCATTTGTTGCAAGAGCTAAGACACCATGACGTTAGGACATCAATGCACGACAGTTGACCAACACATGTACTTCAACATGTACTTCAATCTTGTGCGCCCCAGGGCTGTTTCAGCCACAAGAATGTGCAGGCTCCCTTGTCAGTGCTTCAAGTCTGAGTGCGCAGCCTCATTCTGTTGAGAACCAGTACCATGCATGACGCAACCTTGAGCATACAGGCACAACGGTAACAAAGCACGCCTTGCTTGCATTGCCCTGCTCGCCCGTCATATCAGGCGACCACAAGCCGCAGCACCGCAGTTTTGTAGAAGTGAACTTCGACCTCATCTTCAACACCAAACTCAACCATAATTCATGCAGCTTCATCTTGAACTCCAACTTCACTTGTCAAGTGAGTCCACATTGAGGTGCGCACCTGAAAGAAAGTTCGCCTTGCTTGCATTGCCCTGCTCGCCTGTCATATGGGGCGATCACAAGCCGCGCTGTTTGCAAAGTTGAACTGCAACTTCATGTTCATCACCAACCTCATCGTTAATCCATCCAACTTCGTATCTTGAACACCAACTTCCTTACTTGTCAAGTGAGTCCAGATTGAGGTGCTTACCTGGGATGATTGAGGCGTTCCATTAGCCGCACTTCCTGTAGAGCAGAGGACACATTGTGCGCAGCGCAGAACAGCAATGTGGGGGAGATGAGACAGGTACGCAGGTGTGTGGCAGGTAGGTATACCAAACCCTAACCCTAACCCTAAGGCGAGTGGCAGGTATGTATGCACGAGCCTGAAAATGTTGGAAAACCCATACTCCTTACACACTATAACTGCTCTTGAGCACTAACGTTAATCCTAGCACGGATGGATGTGGTGATAACTGCGCACCCGGGTCTGCAAGTTGCATTGGAGGCAACTAAAATATGCTTCTTGGTACATGGTACAATTGCCTGTCTCCTGCCATTGTGATGCAGTAGGCTTGTGATATGACAGCAGCAAAAAAAAATCTTTCTACTTCCTGCACAACGCAACGCAGTGAGCAGTGAGTGATTGCTGCTAGCACTGCTGGATCCTAAGCGTACTGTGCACACGCATTGTGTGTTACATTCAGTAGTTGCTCTATGCACTGCAAAACCGGTCATTCTTTGACAATATCCAATGGCCGACGGAAGAAACACCCTACATAGCGCTTGTGCAAGCACAGAGGGCTTAAGCTCATGTGAACCGCGCCCCTGCATCAGCAAGTTGACCTGCAAATGGAATCCCCGGGACAGTTGACAATGCTCCAGCCACAAACGTGTATGGCGCTTCTCCCATTGCAGCCTGACTGAAAGCTTTGTCATCTTGGCGGATCTTGTGCATACATGTCATGCAAACTCGAGCCGGCCTGGATGACCCGCGTCAGCAGGCGAGTTGACTTCAAGTAGCTGCTGAGATAGCCATTACCACACCCTCAGTAAACCCCAAAGTTCTATGCGAGAACGCAGTCAGACACACTTTTCAACGTACGCATTGCCGCTGGCACCTGCTATATTCTCCTCCACTGCTGCGGATCTGTGCATTCCAAAGTGTAAAAATGATATGACAGGCAAGAACGCAGGCAGACATGTCCCTCAGCGTTGATGCTGTTACCTGCTGTATTCTCTTCCACTGCTGCGGGTCCGTAACCTTGGCACGCTCATACGTCTTGATGGCCACCGCCTGGCCCGTCAGCTTGTGGCACGCGCGCCGGACCTGATGTGGCAGTGCACAGGGGGAGTGTCACATGTGAGGTACACTGTCCCGCATCACAAAATGCGCTTGTAGCACACGACGCGCCGGACCTCGGTGTGGGTGGCAGTACACGGGAGGAGTGTCACATTTGAAGTACACTATCTGACCTGTGCCACAAAATACGCTTGTGGCATGCGCGCCGGACCTGATGTGGCAGTGCGCAAGGGGAGTGTCACATGTGAGGTACACTGTCCCGCATCACAAAATGCGCTTACTAAGTATAGCACGCGCGCCGTATCTGATGTGGGTGGCAGTACACGGGACGAGTGTCATATTTGAAGCACACTATCTGAGCTGTGCCACAAAATACGCTGGTGGCACACACACACAGGACTGAAGCAGCAGCGTGCGCATGAAGCATCACATGTGAACAGCAAATGTGGGAGCTTTGCCATTAGATATGCTTGTGGCACGCGCGCTGGGTCTGATTGGGTGGCAACGTACATGAAGCGTTGAAAGTGAAGTACACTTTCTGAGCCATGTCACCAAGTTCACCTGTCCGGACTGTCACTTGTACTACCTAACCCTAACCCTAAGCCTTACCCAACCCCAACCACAAAACCTTCAACCTGACCCTAACCCTAGCCCTGACCGTTACGTTGAACATGGTGGCTCTGTCAACTGACGCGCATGGCACGTCACAGGCGAAGTTGGCGCGTGGGCTGCCCCAGCACTCAGAGGCCCATCACACGCTTCAAAAATGATTGCACAGACGGTCAGGCCACATGCCATGTAGGTTTGCATGGATGACGGCATGCACATGTACGCGTCCGCGCAAGCAACAACACGGTGCGACAGTGCTCTGCAAAACTGTGCCTTTGCACATCATGCACGCACAGTGCCCCCTTTTGCCAACTGCTCATCTCACAGCGAGAAGCAAGCGCGCAATGGGTAAGGCACAACAAGCCAAATCCTCAGGTGCCCTGCAGCCCGTGGCCAGACCGTCTTGCTCAGATGGTTTAGGCGGTCGATGCCGATGCTGTGCGCGCCGCTGAGTGTTTGCCGGAACGACGCCTGGCCATGTTGCCTTGTGCGCGCTCACCCCACAACCTAACCCTAACCCTAACCCTAACCCTAACCTAGACTGCATGCATTGCTCACCAACACGCGCGGCTTCTTCAACTTCAAGGTGTGTACATACATACATACCTTGGCAAATGAACCCTCCCCCAGCAGCACCCCCATGCTGTAGAACTCGAGGCTGGTGCAGCCCTTGCCAGACGCGCTAGCGCCAAGCCCCCCCGTTGAGCACTGCAAGCTTAGCAGCAGCCGCTGCAAGCGGTGACGTTCCTGCGGTGTGCAGTGCTCCTCCGAGGCCTTGGTCAGCGGCTGCGGCGCCGCATCTGACGCGGTATATGTATGATGAAAACATGTGCACAGTGGGATCGGCAGCGGTTGATTCTGTGAGTTAAAGAAGCTAGGTGAGCATTTCGAAGCATGTACACAGTGCTGGCAGCGGCAGATGCCCTCCGGCCGAGCACAGCAGACTGAGCAGCAGCCGCTGCAAGCGGTGACGCTCCTGCGGTGTGCAGTGCTCCTCCGAGGCCTTGGTCAGCGGCTGCGGCGCCGCATCTGACGCGGTATATGTATGATGAAAACATGTGCACAGCGGGATCGGCAGCGGTTGATTCTGTGAGTTAAAGAAGCTAGGTGAGCATTTCGAAGCATGTACACAGTGCTGGCAGCGGCAGATGGTAGTGCCCTCCTAACGAGCACTGTAGACGCAGCCGCAGCCACAGCAAGTGGTGACTCTCCTGTTCGTGTGCAATGCTCTCTCCGGCGCCTCGGTCAGCGCCTGGAGCGCCGCATCTGACAAGGTATGTATGTATATGCGTGGTAGGGGTGCAACATGCGCGCTCAGCACAAGCATCGCGTGCGCATGAGTCAAGTACAAGGCGTGCGCAGTGTGAGGAGAGCGTTGGAACACGCACAGCGTGTTTTGCCTCAGTGATTGTGCCTCAGTCTGGTACCTCAGTATTGTGCCTCAGTGAAGTGGAACGCAGTATACGATATTGTCATCTGTACACATGCATGTATTCGAAGCATGTAACATCTGGCGATGATGCAGTAGAGCGAGGACGTCAGCCACAATTTGGCCCACAAAATCCTCCGTCAATCAACACAAGTCTAAGTCTGCGAGTACCTGAGTCAAGGCTGGAGCCGGCGAGGCTGAGCATACATGTATGCATTCAAAGTACATGATATCTGACGACAAAGCTGTGAGCGAGGACTCGAGTCACAATTTGGCTTTCCGCCCACAAAAAAAAAGTCAAAGTCAAGTCAAGTCGACGAGTACCTGAGTCGAGGCTGGAGCCGGCGAGGCTGAGCGAGTTGGTGGCAGTGCTCAGCGTATGGTGCGTGTTCTGCGGCTTGAGCTCCTTGCCTAAATGGTCAGCAGCAGCAGCGGCGCCATTTAGCGTCGTGTTGGCACCGCCTGGGCACATGGGTGTAACACTCATTGGCTCCACCGCCACGGTCCCTGCTCACAGAGTACAACGCGGTACAGTTCAGGTCGCTGTACAGCTCAAATTGCTGAGTATGACTGGACTGCAGGCGTACATTGGACCCCTGGTCGCCCATGCGGCGCTGGTGAACGCAAACCCACGTGTAGGTAGGTACAATGGATGGCGGTATGTAGTGTTCGTCCATTGAGTGGGACCCAATGTCTGTGCATGGCCTTGCGCGTCATGCCTAGAATATTTTTCATGTATATGCCTCGCTCACGGCACTCATGAAGCAAGTGCATGATGACAACAGATGTCAGTGGTTTACCGCTACCGAGTGGACGCCGCTCACAACAAACGGCATCGCACGGGATGGTTCAGCTGTGTGGTGTCTGGTACTAGTGTGCTCGTGCACTCTGAGTGCGCACACGTATGTACCGTGATTGTACACCTGGGAACACACACACGTACTTAATGTGCTTCCACTCGAGGAGTGGGAACCGTATGAAACATGCAAGGCCTGCGGCTTTGATGTCCTTGCAAAGCGTGCGCTGACAACGCACATGTAAGCCGGCAGCCGAAAGCAAGCGCTACCAAGCACTTCTAATTTCAAAGCAGTACACTCTGCCAGAGCATCTATGGCCCCTACATTCAGATCAATGCCCCCGCTACTGTCCCTACAAGATTGGGGCGCAGCCAGACACAACATACACTGTGATCAAACACTTGGGAATACACACGTACTTCCAAGTCATCTCCCTCATCGCCAGCTGCTGGAAAGAAGAATATTCAGTCAATGATCTTGCAGTCATAGTGCGTGCATGCCTTGGGTGATGTGTCATGCAACTCTGACCCTCCCTCCGGCCGTGACTGTGGACATCACAGTGGGTCAAGCCCCGCTGCCATACGCATTACCGCCTGAGCTGTTCATGGCCTCGCAAGCACTAGTGCATAGCACCCTACATGCTCTTTGTCATGATCCAGGCATTGTTGGGACTTGCGTGCCACTGGTACATTACCAACAGCCGTTGATGTTGCGAGGGACTCAGATAAGTCTGCGTATGCATACATCATAGCTTGCAGCACTGATGGGGTATCTCTTGGTGCGCAAGTTGGCGGCTTCCACTGCTGCAGACTTCAAGATTTAAGTTTGGCCATAACGAGGCTAGATTAAGGTAAAGCCGTACCTGGCTTGAAGATGCCCCTCCGGAACAGACGCGGGTACAGCCCGCTCGCCGGCCGCGCACTTGAAGCTGGCCTTGAACTTGAAGTTGGCAGCATTGCTCCGCCTGCGTGCCCGCCCCTGGCAAACGCTGACGCCGGCCGCCTCCGCACCTTCGCCTGCACCTTCCCCAAAGAAGCGTCCCAGGTCTGCTGCGCCTTTCCCGAGGAACTTTCCCAGGTCTGCTGCGGTGCCTTGTGCGAGCCAACGCTCAGCCGCACCGGCACCGAGACTGCAGATCCCCCCTTGGCCACCCCACTGGCCCCCTTGAGGTTGACGCTCCCGCCTGTGCTCCCTCTAACGCCAGCAGCATTGCCCTTGTGTCTGCTGCCAGCGGTGCTGTTGTTGGCGGCGGTCACCGCAGCAGCGGCAGGCGGCGCAGCACCGGCTGCGTGCTCACTGGGCGCTGCTGCCGCCGCCGCCGCTGCTGCTGCGGTGGCTGCGTGAGGCGGCTGGTGTTTGTGACTTGGGTTAGGGTTTGAGAACAGCCGCACCATCATCTCCTCCACCGTCTCCCGCCTGTACGCAGTTGGCTGGTGCAGCGGCTTCCGCGCGCGGCTGCGTGGCGCCCCTGCTGAGCATCCGCTCATTGCAGCAGACACGGTCGGCCGGTACTTCAACTTGTAGCTGCCAGCGTCATCGGCGGTCACAGCGGGCGTGGTGCCTGCTGCTCTCGGCCCTGCTGACTGCGGCCGCCGCAGCTTTGCTGCTGGCTTTACTGCCGCTGCAGCTGCTGCGGACACAGTGCTGGTGGCACTGACCTTGACAGCGGAGTGCGGCCGAGCTATCGCCTTGGGTTTGCTGATCGACTGAGGCTGAAGATGGCCGTGACCCTGACTGGTCGCTGGCGCTATGACTGTGCGTCTATACACAGGCCTCGCAGCATTGCTGGCGCAGCTGGGAGCCGTGCTGTGATCTTGCGAGGCGTTGGCGGCCGTCGTGGTTGGTGTCGGCACGACTGCTGCTGCATGCGCCTTGGCCTTCGGCACGTACACTTGCCGAGGCTGGCCACCATCTACCGACGACGCCTTGCCAGGGCTAGCAGCGCTAGAAGGGCGCGGTGGCACATATACGTATCCTGTCTGGCTGTTCTGCCTTGTGGAAATCCGGACTGGCGCCGCACTTGTGGGCCTCGCAACAGCGAGCCTGGCGTTATCTGGAGGCGCACATGGTGGAGGTCGGGGCACATAGATTCTGACAGGGGCGCCGACAGCTATGTCCTGCTGAGAGCCACTCCCAGATGAGCTTTTAGTATTGGCGGCGTGGAATGGCCTCGCGGACTGAGGCCTGGCTCGTCGCAGTGGTGGAGGGCGATTGAAGAGCAGAGCACGCTGCTGCAGCTCATAGGACTCTCTGCACTTGGTGGACTGCAGGAAGCGGGGGCCTGACTCTCCCGCCACCGTCATGGCTTCCTTCGCCCAACGACGGTGCCTCCAGTTCTGCTGCTTCCTCGCGCTCTAGTGCAGCGCACACCCTTTAGCCCACGTGTAAAACGCCAGTTACAAAACCGTTGATTTTGACCCCTTTGGTGTACTCCCCGAATGATCACGGTAAGCAAGCACATGTACACTAAGTGAGCTGGACACCATCATGCGCGGTGTTGACAAGATGTGGCTGCAGAAGCAAAGCCCCCTCAAGCCTGCCATTGTCATCATTGAGCTGCTGATGCATGGCTGAATCAGAGCACAAACAGTCGCGCATGAATGCAGGCGACCAAAAACGTATGCTGTGCTGTGTGCTGTTGCAGAAAGTTGAGGCAATTTGTTTGCATTGACTCTTCTACTAGTCACATACATGACATGTCATCCCGTTGTGTACTTTCAGAGCAGCTCGTAAAAGCAGGCAGCGGTGGCGCTGTGTGATGCGTGAGCGTCCAGCGAGCGTCTCTCAGGCTGCTTGGCAAGGGTACACTGCCATGCTGGTACACCGCTTCAAGCAACAGCACACATTAGTCAATGCTTATAGGTTCTGTGTCCACAAGTGGTATACCTACCGTAAGGGCGTCCAGAATCGTTCGTAGCCGGTTGTGACCGCCTGGGCCAGCATGGTGTGGCGGCAGGCAAAGCCGAGGGGAGGGCCCGTTTAGCAGCGATGGTGAGTGCGAGCGGTGTCAGAAAGCTTGTGGCTACATAGTGGTCATATCTGCAGCAGGCAGGGGGCGGCGGGGTGGCGGATGAGGGCGGTGTTGGTTGAGTTGACAAATTGCTGGTGCCATGGACAAGGCTAGCTAGCGGAGCCGCTGGAGGCATTGGCAGCGTTAGCGAAGCCGAGAGAGCTGGAGAAGGTTGCCATACTGGCGATCTGGCGATGGCTGGGTGGGGACAGAGGGCGTGCCGAGTGGCACTCTGCTGCACTGGCGGAGCAGCATTCGGCTGTCGCGGACGGAGCAACAGCAGTGACTGCAAGCATATGCATGCGATTAGTCCTTAATTGGTGGTTACCTCGGCCGTGCTTTCATGGCGTCGCTCATGGTAATGCTGCTAGTTGTAATTCTTTGAAACTAGTCATGGAGCGCGCAGCAGTGCAGAAAGCCCTCTTTGTCGCATCTCGGTAGTGTTAGCCTGCAGCAGTCCCTCGACAGTTTTATTGATTTCCACTGGTCAGTGATTTGGCATTAATCACAATTTTGTGCATGGCGTGCGCAGGTGTCGCTGAAGCTTCAGAAGCGCCTTGCGGCGTCTGTGCTGAAGTGCGGCAAGCGCAAGATCTGGCTGGACCCCAATGAGGTCAACGAGATCTCGCTGGCAAACTCCCGCCAGAACATCCGCAAGGTCGGTCCTTCTAATTGTGCTGTGTCATCACGTACTCCTTCTTCACGTCTTCACCGCTCTGACACTTTTGCATGTTATAGCCGCGAGGGTGTCCAATGCGTTTTTCTCATGAACACAATGTCGTCAACAGGTTGACCAGCGGGTCCTGTGATGCAGGACGTGCATGGCATCATGTGTGTCCTGGAACATGGGCCAATGCATAACAGTGCTCGTGCTGCATATCTACATACCTGCAGGTCCTGTGATTTCAGAGCAACTGTGTGCTCACATGAAGCAGGCACACCTGGCTCTGCTGTTAGGGCCCAGCTTGCGCCAGTTGCCGCCTCTATGATGCAGTGACTCAGGAGGAGACATGTTGGTGCCCTTGGCAGCTGCAAGTATCAGGCAGCTGCGTCCTCTTGTTCAAGTGTTGAAGTTCAAAGTTCATGACCGATCCAGAGTTACATTACCTGGGGTGCACTTGCGGCTACGGCGCATAGCAGCTGGAATTCGCACATCTGCATTGCGTGCAATGCCACGAGCTCCTGATGTGTTTACCATATGCACCCTATGCTGACACCACACAATATGTAACGTACAATGAGCTCATGATGGTGCCAGCTTTGTCCTGTGCACCAATCAACGCATCATCACATGTGTTCACGGGCCTGACCCCGCACCCCCCCCCCCTCCCTGCCCAATCATCGCCGCAACTAAGAAAGGATGGCCTGACCATCAAGAAGCCCGCGGTGATCCACTCGCGCGCGTGCGTGCACTAATCAAAGCATTGTCAGATGTTCGAAAACCTGACCTCACAGCCCCCCCTTGCCCAATCACCTCTCTGCAGCTGAAAAAGGATGGCCTGATCATCAAGAAGCCCACGGTGATCCACTCGCGCGCGCGCGTGCTGGCTCGCAACGAGGCCAAGCGCAAGGGACGCCACACCGGCCCCGGAAAGAGGCACGGAACCGCCAACGCGCGCCTGCCCTTCAAGCTGCTCTGGATGAGGCGCATGCGCGTGCTGCGCAGGATGCTCCGCAAAGTGAGTACTCAGAGTCTCAGTCACATCGAGTCTCAGTCTCACTCTCAGTTCGTAATGTCCGAGTCTCACTCTCAGTTGGTCTGGATGAGGTTAATGCGCGTCTCGCGTAGACCGCTCCACAGAGTGAGATACAGTCTCAGTCTCTCAGTTGATTGAGGTGCGAGCAGGTAGCACGCACAGCATGCTTTGCAAAGTGACTCAGAGTCGCAGTCTCAATCACAGCAGTCGTGACTGCAGCTGCAGTGCTGGCGGTGCACAAGCCGCAATTGCAGGCGCTACAGCACCTCGTTTTTAGGGGCATTGCACAACGGACTGGGGTTTTTGCACTGACGAAGTTGTGGTAGGGTTAGGGTTGGGTAGGGTCATCTATCGCAGGCGCGCATTTCACACACGCTGGACCGCACATGCCATGATCGCATTTGCGGGTTGCGGCACAACAGCAAATGCCCTGACTTTCGGCTGCTGCCATGTTGACTGTCTCTGCACAGCTACTCTGGTGGGTCAGAGCGCGCGTGTATACTGTGCAGGATGCTCTGCAAATTAGTCGTGTTCCTGGTGATTCTTAGCCAATGGTGGTTCTCAGCCCCATAACCATTGCGTTGTTGCGAGCTCTGAGATTCTCTGAGTTGTAGTGAGGTTTGGGGGCCAAGATTTGGCGCTCTGTGCGAATATGGCGAGCTACGTGATGTGATGCTCAGCGAGGTAATGTTACTTCTGAAATGCAATTCTGCAGTGGTATCAACAAGTCACAGTGGCTATGCGAGGGGTGAGGCACATGCACATGCATCATGCGGCTTACAAGGGCTACTCTTAGGGTTATGGTTAGGTGGCTAATCCTAGATCCCCTGCCGCTCCCGTGAACACCACGATCCATCTGCGAATGTGTGCTTTGAAATAGCCTGTAGCTCAGCATCAAACCTCTCGTCAGGGATTGCATTGGGTGTCCTTCCAACCCTAGACTTGACAAAATCAGTGCCTTGTGGCAAAGTGGCGCTTTGGGAGTCGGTGCTCACATCCCCCCTGTTCCCCCTTTCCCCCCTGCAGTACCGCGACGCCAAGAAGGTGGACAAGCACCTGTACCACAAGCTCTACATGCTGTGCAAGGGTAACCAGTTCAAGAACAAGCGCGTGCTCATGGAGGCGATCCACAAGATGAAGGCGGAGACGCTTCGCGAGCGCGCGCTCGTTGAGCAGGCCGAGGCCCGCAAGGCCAAGGCAAGCGCTAAGAAGGACAGGAAGGCCAAGAAGGCAGAGGAGGCTGCCGCCGCTGCTCAGCCCGAGGCATGAGTCAGAGTCTGAGTCGTGTAGATGGGGTCTCTCGGGGGCCTCTGATGTGCGACGGCGCGCGTGAGCTTTTCCTCCCACCCCCCCTGGCTAATGGAACGATGCTTGGACAGAGACCGCTTGGAAGGTTGTGTTTGTACGTGTGCGGCTTTTGTAATGGCGTGCCCTCTTTTGTTGCCTGTTGTGAGGCCGCATGTGGCATGTGTCATATGCGCTTGTCAACGAATGTTGGGTGTCCAGAGGGGTTGTTGCTCGGAGGGCATCTGCTGATGACGCTGCAGTCATGGTTGATACAAAGTCCATCAAAGTGCAGGTCACGTGCTGTGTACACCTTGACTGTACTGTACAAGCATACTTCAGGCCAGTTCACCTGAGGACCGTTCCTAGGTGTTCCAGGAACCACTTGCACACACTCTAGGGCAGCACTTCTCAGTGGCTGTACTCGTGCTAGCCAGCTGCTGGACAGCAGGGACTTGTTGGAGCTGAGTCATCACTAGTACACCAGGTATGCTGCCTTTTCTCCATGCAATTGGTTAGCCTACATCCTGAGAGTGAGCTCCGGCTTGCCAGAAGGGCTTGGCCTGCTCATGAGCAACCCAGAGGCCTTTCCCTTTGCATCATAGTGGCGCTGTCTCTATGAACATTCATGAATGTATTTGTTGCGGTCCACCGGCAGAGCCCCAGCTGATGACAGTCAGAACTCGTCTAGGCACTTCAGGCGGTGCATGCTGGATCTCAAAACTGCTCTACTTGCATAGTTTCTTAACCCAATGATCTACAGAAGTGATACAGATCGGACCCCTTAACTCCGGGACTCCCCTCTTTGGGAAACAGAGTGGAGTCACTCGAGACAGTCAAGTGCGACTCGTGTACTCGACGGTGGCCTGGCCTGGCGAGACCGTAAGCGCAGCTTTGGAACTGGCGTTACCTGAGGGGGGCATCGGAGTGAAGCTCAAGCTTTCGAGAGAGCTCTGGAGTAAGCGATCGCAAGGAGGCGGCAATCATGGTGCGTAATCCGTGTCTTCGCCAGGCTTGCCACGCTGGTTGGGGTGTGTGTGTGGTAGCACTCTCGAAGAACCAGACCTTGTGAGCTGCAGCAGCGTAAGCCGAGTTTGAATCTCTGCAAATCAGAAGCATGTCCTGCTGCCGCACCACAGCTGGTGCAGTGGTGGCGCTGTCACAACGCTATCGGCCCTCAAGCTGTTTTCGCTTGCTTGTCTGCCGCCGAGGAAAGCAAAGGGACATAGCGTAGAGCGCGAAGAGCCTCCATTGTTTGTTGGCGTTCATTTTATTGGTCCATTTATCTGATCTGCATCTTGCAGACAATCAAGCATTGCATGCATACAATCACTGCATCGTCATGTCAGCTTTTTGGTGAGCAACCTCCCAGCTGATCATCGTAGGATACCAAGCAAGTCTGTTGGTATAGTTTTCTGCCTTGATCACAAGGTGAACGAACGGATCCGCATCGCTGTTGCTCGCCGAGGCATTTGCTGATGCTCTGCTGCCAGACCTTGTTCTGTAAGACCAAAGTTCCCTGACCTTCTTTATGCTTCACAGTGATGTGTGTTATTCAGCACAGCACTCTTCAACAGACTAAATGCACCAGTCACAGCTGTATCAGAAAAATGCAGTGGACTCTGCAGCTGCTTGCTGCCCTTCAAAGATACATGGTCAACAGCAGAGGCTTTATGATAATCCGAAGCGCGTACATTATCAGACCCGCAACGGTCCCTGTCTCCTCAGTGAGGGAGATCGCTTTTGACGGCAGTAGGCGTTTCGAGTTTGGTATCAAGCAGGGCGCAGCGTCGTAGGCGTATCCCCGTATTCCATGTGGATCCAGCATAACCGGCAGGACGCGTTGCCAGGTATCAAACTTCACCTGATGATTGCAGTTAGGATATTGCATGTCACATTTGCAACTGTTGAACTTGACTTGCTCTGAGCAGGCCCGTCACGGTGGCGCGGCTGCAGGCGTGTTAGAACGAACTTCACCACGAACTTCACCTTACTCTCCCGCAGTGTAACGGAACACTCGCGGGGGAATGGCGCTGGTAAAGGCAATGCGTGAGTGCCATTGTGTCCATCTACACCAGTGATTGAGTAAAAGATAGCAGAAAGTTCTGAGTACCATCAGGGGCAAAGTGAACGAGCAACTGCACTCTGCTGGAGTGTCGCTGTGCCTTGCACCTCGCATGTTATGTGCCTGCTCTCTCGCCATGCAGGTTGCATAGCTCGCTACGATTTTCTACATGTAGTGCGTTGAGAGGGACCCTCAAAGCATCAGCGCCGCTGTTGCGCATTGCGCCCGCAGAAAAAGCGTGGCTTTTTCAGACAGAATAGCTCGAGTCAGGCTCGTACAGCGAGCAGTACGTGCGCCGTACAATACAGAACAGAGTACGGTACAGTATAGAATACAGTGCAGAGTCCAGTCAGTGTTCTCTTATCCCCCGGGAGCAAGTGGACGTTAGTTACAGAGCTAGCACGGCCGGTTTCTGTCGGAGCAGCGGTTAGCTTCTATTCAAAGGAGGCACACTCAAACGCAGCTAACATCACAAGCGGCAACTCTGTCGCGCTGCCGGCCGCCCTTGTCTCCTGCTGACCCTCTCAGCATGACGGCGAGGGCTTGGATCGTATCTTGAACTTACACCATGCTTACATATGCAGCACACATGTAGCGTGTCTAACTTCGTCACATCAAGCGTTGAACTAACCCCTTCACATCCCATCCCCCTGGCCCCCGGCTGATGTGAAGTCACAGCTGAGAACTGCTGCAGCAGCAGTGCCAGCAGCAGCCCCCCCGTGTGATGCACACCTCTCGGGCCCTGCTGCTGTGGGGCCTGTCAAAGATTACCATATGCGCTGCGTATGTTATGCCGGCTGACACTGATGTTGTGCTTGCCCATCTGGGCACTGGCTGCTGGCTTTCTCACCAGCTGTTGGCTATCGCGCCAAGCTTGGGCTGTAGCCTGCGCCACTTTGAACAGAGGCTGCGAGGCTCACTATGCTGTCCCATGGCGGCCTTGCTTCTGCTGCCAGATCACGCCTGTGGCAGCAGCGCACACATGCACACCAATTGTGGATCACCGGTCGATCACTAACAATTATCCTACCAGGCTAATCTGCTGCTTGCTCGTCGTCCCACTAACGTCGTCCCAGTGACCGATTACTGTGTATGCCCGTCTGTGCATGCAGGTGTTTGACCGTGAGGCCAACAAAACTCTCACTTTAGGCAAGAGCATGCCTTCAACTTCAACTTGCAGTGACCTCGTTTTTCTCACATCTCCTGCCTTTGGCGCCTGGCCCTTCACAAGCCTTGCACACCGCGTCACAACAACAACAACGCAATCATACATGAGCTCACCATATGCGCATACACTCGCACCGCACGACCACCACACATCATATATGACATGTTCTCCATTACGCACCCTGTTTCGCTCGGTCCACCACCCAGCTAACACGCTGTTACACTGCGACACAAACACTTCAGAAAGCAAGAATTCATTTCCCTCCCCCACCCCCGCCCTCTCCCCCCCTTCAAACCCCTCACCTTCCCCCTCCCCGCAGAACCCCGCTGGCAGGGGCGGCGGACGCGGCCGCGGAATGGTTCTGCCCGCATGGATGACCAAGGACCCCGCAGCGGCAGGTGCAGCAGCGGCTCAGTCGCCTGCGGGGATAATAGGGGGGCTGCAGGCGGAGCGCAGGCCTCCACCGCTAGCTGCGCCGCCTATGATGGGGAGACCGGCCGCGGCAACGCAGCAGCAGCAGCAGCAGATGGGGGTGCCAGGGCGCATGCCGCCGCAGCTTGGGATGCCGCTGCAGGCGCCGCCGATGCTGCAGCACCACCACCTAGGTGAGCAGTGCATCTAGGGCTAGTGTATTTAGGGCTTGTGTATCTAGGGCTAGTGTATCTAGGGCTACGGTTTGTCTCGTGTGGGTGGCTCGAGGTGATGCGGGCGCCGCCGATGCTGTAGCACCATCACCTAGGTGAGCATTGCATCTAGGGCTAGTGTATCGAGGGCTAGGTTTTGTCTTGTGTGGGTGGCTTGAGGTGATGCAGGCGCCGCCAATGCTGCAGCACCACCACCTAGGTGAGCAATAGCTAGGGCTAGGGATTGGTAGTGTGGAGGTGCCTATGCTGCAGCACCATCACTTCGGTGAGCAGTGCCTAGGGCTAGGGTTTGTCTAGGGATTGTAGTGTGGAGGTGGCCCGAGGTGATGGGGGTCTGTGTTTTTACAGCGTGCAGGCGTCATGTGTGGTCTGGTGTTAAGGGGGGGGTGTACCCCAACCCCAAACTAGGTTTAGGATAAGGCTAACAAGCGGGCGTGACATGCTTGTAAGCGCAGGTTGCGCAGTGTGTGGGCACACTCTACTGTTTAAGTCGTGGTACCTGAACATGAGAGTGGTGCTCCGTGAAGTCTTATTCAACTTGCTGTACCTGAACGTGGCGGCGGTAGTTCGGTGAAGTCTACTTCAACTTGCGGTGTTTGAACCTGAACAGTGTTCAGTGCAAGGGCCTCACATGCTGAGTGCTAGGCAGCTGCCGGTGGGGGTTAGGTTTAGGGTTGGTGTTAGTTGCCTCGCTGGTTTCGCAGCACCTTCCAAGTGACTGGCATCAGTTACAGCTTTCGTACCTGTTACAAAAACAAGGGATAGCCCGCCAGGCTCGGTGCAAGCATAATACACTATACGAGTTATGTCTCATTGGGTGCTTGCATCTCGTTGGATGGCATGCCGTTAAAGGGGCACCGCTGCCAGCCCCAGCATGTTACATCATAGATGTAGTTGTCAATTGTGTAACAGCCATTCCGCTCACTGGCTTCTGGCTTGCCGCATTTTCACATGCGCTTGCCCCCTGGCAGCCCCCCTGCGTCTTTATGTCATATCCTCAGAGCGGTGTGTGTCATATCCTCAGTGGTGTGTGACAATGTCGTGCTGCAGCTGCTCAGGTGCCGCCTGATGTAATACCTACGGTACTCGCATGGGAGAGCGTTCGAGCTCTACTTCAACTTGAAGTATAGGCAGACGCGCCCCTTCCACTCCTTCTGCAGTGCTGTGCCTGGCACACCTCACACCCAACCCTAACCCTACAGTTTTACACACAAACATAAACATACAATGCTGATATGCTACCATTCCATGCTGCTGCTGCTGCTGCCGCTGCTGCTGCTGCTGCTGCTGCCACTGCTTCTGCCACTGGTAATAGGGGCGCCACCGATGCTGGTGCCGCCTGGGAGGCCCCCTGCTTTTGCCATGCCCCCCGGTGTAGGCATGCCGCAGGTGCTTCGCGCCCCCCCAATGGTTCCCGCAGGGCTACCTGTGCCCCCTGCTATGCAGCCGGCACCGGTGACGTGTGATTGGTCGGAGCACAAGGCCCCTGACGGCAGGTCATACTACTACAACAAGGTAATGTCAACTTCAACAAAATGTTGCGAGGTAGTGACGTAATTTTGAGAAGCACAACACGCTGAAGGGCATGTGGTGTTCTGCTACTGCATCTTGCGGTACTACTGTACACACGACACTTTACTTGTCAACAGCGTCGTTGATGTTATGTAAAGTGCTTTCAGGTATGCACAAGCGCACTGCGCGCCACATGGATGCTCAATGCCGCATGCAGTTTCAGTTGCCCATCAAGTGCATGACCAACTCAACTCCAACTTCAAACCCAGAACTTAACATATGCGATTTGAAACCCCCTTTTGCTGCGCGGCACAGGCAACTTCACTTCTCGCCACTTTCTTCACCCCCTGAACTTAAACTTCCCAACCCTCACCCTTCTCATGCCCACCCTCCCCCTTCCCCCTACCCCTTACACATCAGGTCACCAAGGTCTCCACCTATGACCGCCCCGCTGCCCTGGGGCCCCCGAAGACCACCGTTGTCGTCGTACAGAAGCCCCTCACCGCCGCCCCCTACGCCGCAACCTCCGCCGCCGCCGCTGGCGCCGCCGCCGCAGCAGCATCCTCCGCCGCTGCCGCTGCCGCCGCTGCGGCCTCGCCCGCACTGACCGCGGCGTCGCCTGCAGGAGGAGGCACCCCGTCGAAGGCGGTTTCGCCTGCTGTAACTGCCGTAACTGCCGGTGGGACGCCGCTCACCGCCACTCCGCTCGGCGCTGCTGCGGCGTCGCCCGCGCCTACTGCGACTCCGTCCGCTGCTGCCGCTGCGTCGCCTGTGCCTGCGGCGGCGGCGGCGCCGGCGGTGGAGCTTGTTCTGCAGAAGGTTCCTGTGGTGCCGCCGTGCAAGTGGAAGGAGTACGACCACAATGGCAAGAAGTACTACTCGGATGGCAAGACGAGTCTGTGGGAGAAGCCCGCGGAGATGAAGGCGCATGAGGTATGTATGTATGTGTGGAACGATGGGGCAAGCAGCGCTCAGCAAATCTTTTGCTACTATGTAGTAGTGAACTGCTGACTATCATACAGAGTGTAGGAACAGCTCTTAGCATACACTTAGTGACGTTTCCTTTCTTGTCGTTGCATGGAGTGTAGGAGTTCTTGACTGGGCTGAAAGCTGGTTAGGTCCTTACACTGCTGCGATTTCAACCGGTGGCGTTTTTGCATACTATGTGACCAAGTGCATGCAGGCAAGACAGGACTGGGGTGGCCTTCTCATAGTTTATTCTGGTTGCTTACCGTATCATCCAGCAGTCGGAGCGTCGGAGCCGCTGTCGCCATTCAGTGCTGTTTGCAATTGCCACCCACTGCGCTCATTGAGACACGAATTGCGTTCAATCTCAAAATCTGCACGTGTGACTAGAGACATGCTCGAATAGTTTTTGTTTATCAGGCTGCCTGCCTTTACTGTAGCGATGACTGCACCGTGCATCTGCACACAGATACTGAGGGGCATGCATGGTCTTTGTTGCAATGCGTGCATGCAGGCGGCAAAAGCGGAGGCAAAGCGTATCGAAGAAGAGAATGCCAAGGTGAGGCTGGCAGTTAGTTGACTTGTCCTCTCGTCTTCAGCTTTGAAGTTTACTGGGCAGCGCCTATGCCATTCTGTTTACCTCTCTACTGTTTGGGTTGCGCTTACACTAGGCTGGGGTATTGACGAGCTCAATGATAACTTGAGCTCTTGAGATGAGTTCGTTCGATACAGGATGCGCTCACAATTGAGGTGGGGAATCTGCACTGCTTTGTACTGTAACTCTGTACTGTAACTCGTACTTCAACTCTAACTTTGCGCCGCCCAGGCCATGCAAGCTGATGCAGAACGCACATCGCAAGCGTGGTGAACTCTGTTGTACAGCACCTGTACCGGCTGTGTACCAAGTATTGACGGAAGTCTGCACGAATTTGTGCACAGCACATCGAAGCTGAAACACAGCGAGTGACAAAAGCTGAGGCCAAGGCCAAGGTATTGCCCTCTGTTGTACTGCACACATGCACATGCACTATTGTATTTTGACAGAAGTGTGCTCTTGTGTGTGCGCAATACAGGCGGTGGAAGCCGAAGCGAAGCGAGCAGCGGAAGCTGAGGCCAAGGCCAAGGCTGATGCGGAGGCAGCAAATGTGGCGGCGGCAGCATCTGCCGCTGCCGCCGCTCGGAAGGCCGCGGCAGATGAGGAAGAGGAGGAGAGACAGGTGCAAAATTTTATTCACGAATTCATGTTGTTTGTTAATTCACTGTTCAGCATCAGCCGCCGCCGTCGCTTGGAAGGCTGCAGCAGATGAGGAAGAGGAGGAGAGACAGGTGCAACTGATTCATGAAGTCATGTTGTTCGTTATATCGTTGTGGTGGCACCAGCGGCCGCTGTTGTCGCTCACAAGACTGCGGCGGATGATGAAAAGCAAGTCCAGTTCTTGTTTTTCTGTTGACAAGAAATTGATCAGTCCATCGCCCACGAAAGTGGGGTACACGAATCACCTTCATTAACAGGCCCCGGCGGGGAACGCGTGGCTCTTTGTGTTGGTGTCCACCAAGCTTTGCTACTTGTCGATAGTCATCGGCGTTGCATGAACGCATTTGCAAGTGTTCACTTTCGTGAAAAGGCCAGGGCGCGCAAGGCGCGGCGCCCCACAGTGAAGTGAACATATTTTCTTCCCATTCATGAAATTCACATGTTGCTCGTGAATGTTCATGTTCATGAACAGGCCAAGGCACGAAAGGCGCGGCACCCCACAGTGAAGTGAACATATTTTCTTCCCATTCATGTAATTCACATGTTGCTTGTTCATGAACAGGCCAAGGCACGCAAGGCGCGGCGCCCCACAGTGATCGACATAGCGGAGTACAAGACGTTCAAGCAGAAGAAGGAAGCCTTCATGTCACTGCTAGCAGATGAGGAGGTAACCTCTGGCACCAAGTGGGCCGACATTGAAAAGGCCTGCGCTGAGGTGCGTTCACAACTTCAAAGCCAACTTCAAGCACAAAGACCAGATGATGATGAACAGGCACAAGTGGGCCAACTTGAGAACGCCTAAGTGCTGGCGTGTGTGCTTGACTGAAACTTCAAAGTCAGCTTACATGAGTCATGTCAGAACCCCAGGTACCCACCCCTGGTTTTTTTCTTTCTTTCTTGCCAAGCGTTGGTGAGAAATGTGTCATTTCACGCTTGAACGTCATGTGCGTGCTGATCATCGTGCATGCATGATTAGCACCGCGTTCATGATTGAATTCATGCGACACCTGAATGAATTCATCCGACACCTGGCCTTGTTGCGGCCCTACAGGGAGAACGGCAGTACACACACACACTGGCACCGAGCACCAGAATCATGGTCATGGATGGATGTGTTGATGCGATGGCAGTACAGGGTCTGCAATGGCTAGTCTTGGCTGCCTTCGAGACTGGAGAGCGTCTAGACCCCTCCGAGTAAACAACACCAGTGGTCGCTTCTCAAGTAGTTTCACTGGGAAAACCCTCTTTGCTGTTACTCTCTTTGGTAATGGTGAACATCCGGCTGCCAAAGAGTACCAGAAACAGAATTCCAGGACAGTGTTTATAAATGAATGCACCAGAAAACCCTCTTTACCAAGGCTGCACAGGACTTATGCTGGGCGGGTCTCAAGAAGGGAGTACAGCGCCAGACCGCTAACTGATTCATGCGCGAACGCACGCTCATAAACGCATTCATGAGTGAATAAATTCATTTGAAACTGGCGCACAACAGCGTTGTTCATTCATTTGGAAACTCTCTGTGCACAGGACCCGCGCTGGCTGGTGCTCAAGAAGGGAGAACGGCGCCAGACCGCCACTGAGTACCAGAACATGAGGCGTAAGGAGGAGGCAAAAGAAGAGCGAGCGCGTGCTAAGAAGGCCAAGGATGCATTCTTGAAGATGCTTGCCACCAACTTCAGCATCGACGGTAAGCAAATGCAGCGTTCTGGATGGTACAATGCCTTGCGAGTGAGAAACGGGTCGACCATGCCCTTAGGCTGTTGATGAAGGCTGTCAAAATATTCTCGAAGGTCCTCGCCACCAACTCCAGCATTGACGCTAAGCACGCGGCATCATTGAATTGCAGTGCCCAGCCAGTACATCAGCCAAGACCTACCTGTTGCAGCGCTCAATCGCCGACCCTATACCTACCTGCTGTGAGTGCGGCAGTGCTCAGCTAGGTGCGCCACACCGGCCAAGCACACCTTGTTGTTCTAGCTCGCCGCCAACCTCAATGTTGATGTTGAGTGCTTTGGATCGGCACTTTTTTAGAGCCACGGTCTCCATCACGATTTGATGTGCTTGTGAGTCTTACTGCAGTGCTCAAATCTTTTCTCCTGCGCACCAAAAACAAGCGTCGCTGCAAGCAACACGCAGTTTTCTTTGCATTGGAAAACACATGGCTTACCTGTCATTATTGTTGTCGCGCATTTTGAGCTCTTTCTCAGGCAACACGCGTTGGACAGAGGCGAAGGACCTGCTCGCCTCAGACATCCGCTTTCAGAACGTGCAGGACGACAGAATCCGTGAGGAGATCTTCATGGAGTTCACAGAGGAGCTCAGGAAGAGGGACAGGTGTGTGTCTTCTGTGTAGTTCAAATTTGAATCACAGTTGGGTGTGTTGTGTTTGATGTACTTCAATAGAGTGAAGTATGCACGTGTGTAGTTTACGGGTAGGCATGCATGGTGACAGGATCTCTCAATGGAGCTAGTCGAAGAGCTCGGAGGAAGCAGGCATGGTAACATTGGTGCACAAAGTTGAAATGTCGCCCACCTGCACTCGCTGCATGCACTTCTTGAAGTGTAAATGGTTGTGGTAGGAGTGTACTCAACACCGTGCGATCCGGTCCGCTGATCCATCACAGTTTAGCGGCGCTGAGATGAGAGGACCCCACTGCCGCATCCCAAGAACTTGAAGTCTCTGCTCTTGGGCTCAACAGCTGCACCTGCTCCAAATCAGGGCCTCTGCTTGCTGGGCAGCACGAGTTTGCCAAGCCGCAGCGCTTGGTTGATGCTGAAACCAAAGGCAGCAGTGTCTCCTGGCAATTAATTTATCACTGCCTCTTGCAGCATCGAGGCACCGTCATCATCGTCATCACCATGTACGCTGACGCTCGCTAGCTGCCAATCCTGACCCATTTCACGAAGAGGAGTCAAAGTGGTTAGGGTTAGGGGGGTTCAGTTTAACGGGTAGGGGGAGGCATGGCAATTTCGTCATTATCATTATTCGTGATGATGGCTCACTGCTTACCTCAACCCTACTGCAGGGAGGAGGAGTCAAAGCGCCGCAAGCAGGCACTGGCGTCATGCAGCAATAACTTCACATTGACTGACACTGTTATGGCATTGCCATCATTTGGCACTTGCGGCTAAGCATCCCTTGTCATCTAAAGCTCTACGATCTTTTGATTCGTTGTCATTTATCACCACTTGTGCTGACGATGGTTCGCTGCTTATTTTAACACAACTGCAGGGAGGAGGAGTCAAAGCGACGCAAGCAGGCTCTGGCGGCATACGCGGAACTTGTGGCAGGTGCCAACCAGGCTGGCCTAAACATCACCCACACCACCAAGTGGAGCGAGGTGTCCATGGCATTGGCGGACATGGCTGCTCCTGACCCACTCCTATCAGGTACGTATGTATATACGGACTGCACTTGAACTTGAAGTTTAGAAGTAGAAGTACGTAGTACGTAATGTAGACCCCCTTGTCATTCAATTTGCGGGCGGACATGGCGGCTCCTGACCCACTCCTATCAGGGTTGTACGTATAGTGTAACTTTACTTCTCTACGTACGAAATGACGGCCTGACCCATTCCCATCAAGTGTGTTTGTGTAACACTATGTTGTTTTTGTATATATACTTTGTAGTATGGCACTGGTGGACAAAGTCGGGTCCTGACCCACTCCCTCGGATGTATACCATGTACCTCACCTTGCATTTCCGATTGTCACCACCGTGAATTAGTGATAACGGAGACAGAGAAGCGTCGCATCTTCAACTTCCTCCAACCCAACTTCAACTTTTTCCCCAATCACTGCGAAACAGTCATCACAGAAACGGAAAAGCGCGGCATCTTCCAGGAGCACGTCACCAAGCTGCTGAGCGAAGAGGAAGAGAAGCGCGTCAGGGAGCGAGAGGAGAGGCGCAGGGAGGATGCGCGCAATCGCAAGGCGTTTGAGGCGTTCCTCCGCGCGAAGCTCGATGCGGGCGGTATCACCGCTGACACCAAGTGGAAGGACCTGCGCGCGGTGAGTTGAAGTTATGACACGTGTGTTGGTGAAGTTCACATTGTGGATGCTGCGTGTAGTCCCTCTTTTGAAGAGGCGCAGGGAGACATGCGTGCGATCGCAAGGCCTTCGAGGCATCTTTCTGCGCTAAGCTCGATGCGGGCGGCATCACTGCTGACACCAAGTGGAAGGACCTGCGCGCGGTTAGTTGAAGTGAGGGCAGCACGAGCACGAATACGAGGCCATGCCACCCCACCAGTCAGCGCGTATCATTGATGTTTCTTCTTGGTGTACGATTTCATCTTTAATTGATACTATATACTGCTGACGTAGTCTACCCAACCGCCATTCTCCCGTGCAGGAAATTGAACATGAGCCTGAATATAAACAAGGCCATGAGAGGCAGGGCTCCACCAATCGGCGCGTATCGTTGATGTTTCTACTTGTCATATATGTTCTTGTCTTTATTCAATACTATCTCTCGCTCACCGAGTCTACCCCATTTCCATTTTAAAATTTTCCCATGCAGGAAATTGAACACGAGCCTGAATACGAGGCCATGGAGAGGCAGGGTCCCACCAGCCAGCGCGACGTATTTGACGTCATTGTGGATGAGCTTAGGCGGCAGTTTCGCGATGACAGGCGACTCATGGAGGATCTCGCGCGCGAGGCCAAGTTTGCAGTCACGCCAGAGACCACGCAGGATCAGTTCATGGTGAGATCACATTTTTTCTGGTGTTGGTTACCATACAAATGCGTATCCAACACAGACCGTACTAAAGGGACCTTGCATAGTCTATTGCTCTTGGCCAGAGACCACGCAGGAGCTGTTCACGGTGAGGCAACTGTTTTTCTCATGTTGGATAACATCCCATTACATACCAGCAGGATCAGTTCGTGGCAAGACAACTGTTTGCCTGGTGTTGGGTAACGTAATAATACGTACTAACACAGACCGTAACCATAGGGGCCTTGTGTAGTCTGTCCCTCTGGTGCAATTGTACACGTTGCCGCAGCCCTGTGAAACATAGATGTAAACGACAGTACATTGCTCCTGCAAGCCTGCCACATGGCACCTGTTCACTGCTTGCAGCCAGTTGCCATACAACCATATAACCAACCCTCAGCATTTGCATATGTTGAGTGTATCCGGTGACTGACCATACATGACATGCCACAAATTTTCATGTGTTTGATGTTCTTCGTGCAACTGAGTTCTGGTGACGCAATCCCCTCACCGCAGGACATTCTTGTGGCGACAGAGTGGAAGCTGATCTGCGACAAGCACCCGCGCCTCAAGGCACTGGAGGAAGCGCACCGCGAAAAACTCCAGGCCAGAGAGGCTGCCAAAGCGGAGGCGGGCATTGAAAACGGCGACGCTGCGGAGAATGGAGATGAGAATGGGGAGAATGGGGATAGCGAATATGAGGTTGCCATGCGTGACGCGCCGGCGCGACGCATGCAGGAGATGGCCACGAAGCGGCGCGTCAACGTGGAGCTCACCTTCAAGGCGCTCATGGAGAGGGCCATCGTGGCGAGGTGCGTCACACTTGAAGATATATATACAACAGTTTGCATTACCCTAGGCGCATTCGCTAGGCGCGTCACATGTCAAGTTGCGCGTGAATGTGGAGTTGACAAGGCTCATGGAGAGGGCCATCGTGGCCAGGTGCGTTGCGTCATACTTGAAGTTACATGTGAAGTTTTGCTGGGCGCTTTACATTTGAAGTTGTATGTAAACAAGGAGCTGACGTACAAGGCGCTCATAGAGCAGGCTGTCATCGCCTGGTGCGTCACACTTGAAGTATACTCCAGTTAAGGGGTCGGCTGCCACTCCGCTTCTTTCTGCGCAGTTTCTCCTGTGCAGGACAGAGCACAAGGGTGCAAGCGCGTGCGTCTGCAATGTGTGCTTTGGGACGGCAAGTCACACGCCTTCAAATTTCAAATCTAGCATTTAGTTCACATTGGCGCGCTCCTCATGCCTCCTTTGCAGGAAGGAGCAAGAGCGCAAGCGTGCACGCCTTGAAAAAGACTTCAGGGAGCTGCTGCTGGAGTGCTTCTACCGCAGCGACCACGTAACTGCCACCTGGGAAACGGCGCGCACCAAACTGCAGAAGCGGGGTCCCACAGGTATGTATGTATGCAATATGCTGTCTTGTTGCCTGCTTTCGTAGTGATGGCAGGCATGTGATGCATGGTGCAGATGGTGGGCAGTTGAGCACTGCAACACAGGTGCTGTGGAGCGCTGCTGCTGAGTGCTTACGTCACCTACAGTGGGGTGTAGCCAACTGCTGCAGTGGCCCCACACATGTGCGCCAGCTACAGGACTGTTTATGCAAATACGACGATCGTTGGTCAACGCATGCAGCGAACTGCAGCAGCAGGGTCCTAATCGCATATGGCAGCGAACCTCTTGGTGAACACAGTGATCTTTGGCCTGTGCAGTAGTTAAGATGATGTGGGTTAGAGGTTGGGTTGAGGTCAGGACTAGGCTATCTATCATCCTAAGCACGTGTGAATGTGCTTGTCTAGGAAACACACAGCGCGCGTGGTGTTGGCATTCTCGAGTGCGCTTTAGTTGACATTCCCATCTAGCGTTTGCCCTTCCACTCAGTGTTTGCTGGTCACAGCGCACTGTTTCAGTGACACTATGCACCGTGGATTGGCACCTCAACAGTGCACTGGGTGCGCATGAATCATATCCGGCTTGTCACATTTGAAGATGGGATGGAGCGTCACATGCCCTTGCACTTGATGTTTGATGGATGCAGGTGTGCTGGAACTTCCTGAGGATGCTCAGCAGGTTCTGTTTGAAGAACACATGATCAAGCTCAGGGAGGCCATGGCAGAGAGGGTAAGTGTGTTGCCACTTGTATGATGGGAAAAAACACTGTTTGATGCTTGAGAGCAAAGTGATCATTGTGGTACTTAATTATGTTGCCATGTGTATGATGAGAAGAAAAAAACACTTTGTCGCTGCTTGAGAGTTAGTCATTGATGTGGTATTTCAGATGCACATGTGCAGATGCACCCTGCGAAGCACGGGGAGGCCAAATGTTGTCGTTAGTGTGGTAAGATTGTGTGTTTGTTTGCGTGTTGCGTGTGTTTGGTCAGTGTGTTGACTGCAGCTCCAGCCGCTAACCATGATATTCATCAAGCGAGTTTTCCTATCGCTGCAGCTGACGGTCGCAGCCTTGCGCCCAGGTGCGCATTGTTGTGACGCTCATTTCCTGTCACAAGACTGATAGTTGCCACCTCCACCAGTGCACTGCGGCTGCTGCATACTGCGGTGGCAGTTCAGGCAGGAGTTAGTGTTAAGGGTTTAAGTGCAGCAGGGTATTGCGGAAATCAATGCGGAGCGCGACGCAAGGCGCGTCACTGTTTGAAGTATGTTGCCCCCCCCTACCTCAGCATGTTTGCAATGACGGCAAGTGATAACTGTTTAAAGTGTGTTGCCCCCCCCCCCCCCCCCCCCCCCCATCTTAGTACAGTACAGTACAGCATGCATGCAATGGCGTAACTGATGATGACCCCCTGCCACTGCGTCTCAGGCGGAGAGGCAGGAGAAGCTCAAGGCAGAGCGTGAGGCGAGGCGAGAGGCAGCCAAGGTAGCAGCCAGGGAGGATGGGGAGCTTGCCGCTGCAGAGGATGAGAAGCGAGCACAAGAAGGTCAGACACATGAACCAACACACGGCAGTGATGATTTAAATGACAAACCTAATCAGTTCCGAGCGCATGCTGTGAGGGGAGACAATGATCATAAGGACCTCACAGGTCGGCAACGTATAAGCTGCTGCAGAGCGGAAGAGTGTGTCATCTGGTGGCAGAGGACAGAATAGTGCACAAGTAGGTCAGAAAGAGAACCACCATGTGTCTTCCAACATGGCAATTCGAAATATTCAATGATGCCATGATGATCATGTACTCCATCTAGTCTAAGGCCAGGAAAATGAATACAGTGCTCTGATGGAATCGAATGCATTCTGATCAATTGCCATTGAATGCGTTCTGATCACCACGCAAGCGTGTGAGGTGAGCTGAAAATCGTTGAGCAAAATGAGTTGAGCACTGACTGAGCCCCTGCACTCGTCCCGCCTACCGCTTGTTTTGTGACGACACAGTGCGAATGCTGCCGTGGCCGTGACCACGACTGCAGCAAGCCTCTTTGTCTCATCCCAATGGATGAACACCAACTTCAAATACCTGTCTTATGCACCGTGTACCAAGCGTTGCGCTCATTTGGCGTCCCCCTCCCTCAATTACAGAGCGCCGCCGCGGGCGCGAGCGCGAGCGCAGCCGCTCGGCCAGCCGTTCGCGCAGCCGCTCTCGCGCAGCAGCGAGCAGCAGGTCTCGCTCCAGCAGCAGGGGCAGCGGCAAGCGCGCATCCAAGCGACACGCCGCCGCACCGCGCCGTTCTTCGCGCAGCCGCAGCGAGAGCCGCAGGCAAGTGGAGGAGCCCGAAGGGTGAGGAATGAGAGTTAGGAGTATGTGGGGTTGGGGTTTGGGTACTGACTGGGGATAAGGTAGGCCGTGCGCAGCCGCAGCGAGAGTCGCAGGCAAGTGGAGGAGCCTGATGGGTGAGCGTGAGAGGCAGGTTCAGGTGTGACGGCTAGGGCAGGGGTTGTTGGAGCTTGAAGGATAAGGGTGAGAGGCAGGTTTAGATGCTAGGGCTAGGGTTGGGGTGTGGGGTTAGGCAGTGAGAGCTGCAGGTGTGTGCCGTGTTGGACGAGGGTACTAGCTAGGGTTAAGCTAGGTCGCGCAGCCGCAGCGAGAGCTGCAGACAGGAGTTGGAGCTTAAAGGGCAAGGGTGAGAGATACAATGCGGTGCTAGGGCTAGTGTCGCAGACACAGCTCTTTCGGTTGTGATGCTGCATCCGCCACATTTTGCTACACATTGATGCTGAAGGTATGTCGTGCAGCTTAGCCATTGTGCCTGTGCATTTGGTTGCTAGGTCAAGGCAGTATTTGTATTCAACAGTGCTCTGCACCCGCCAGGTGCGCTTGACTTCTGATGTGTCGTCTGCCTGGGTGCCACAACTGACTATCCACCTTAAAGTACTCCCTGCGTCTCTTCCGGTCAATGCACTACCAGTATATGGTTCTTCTACTTTGCTACTGCATGGCTGCAACAACTCCAATCATCTTATTAATGCTTTCCTTTGTGGCCATCAATTACTCTACTCCGCTAGTCTATTGCCACAACCGCTCTAATACTTGTATTGATGCTTTTCCATGTGGCCTTTCGTGGTGCTGCAGCCGCCACCGCAAGTCCTCGCGCAAGTCCTCCAAGCACAAGCGCAAGAAGCACAGCAAACACAGCAAGCACTCGCGAAGGTGGGTCAAATGCCCTGTTGAAAATCGAGTCTTTGACCTTTCTGCTATAACATGTGCGCTGATAGTGCAGCACCTGTTGGTAAAACTGTCACTTTGTATATGTTTTGCCCTTTGTGTGGTTGCCTGCATTTCAGATGGCACACAATCGTTCTGGCCCCAGCAAATTGACCATACTTGAAGTGAAGGTCCAGATGATCTTATACTCCATTTACAGTAGTAATTGTTGATTGCATGCTGAGTCCCACACTCTGTCTGCTCACTGCGGCCACAGCTTGTAGTGCCACTCCCCTTGCAAAATGAAGGAAGTGCTTGTGCAGGCAAGACGGTGTGTAGTGCAATGACATGCCCCCCATCCTCAAACACTGATGTCAGGTGCTGCTCTCTGCGAATGCATGTAGCGCTCGCAAAACACACAGTCCAACGATTGCATGCGCCGTTTGCCATGTATATACTCCGAAGTATATGCCTACATACCCCCACTATTACCCACAAAATGCCAGATGCTGAGCGCTGCCACCGTTGCTCACTGCCACCACAGCCGCTCGGGCTCGCGCCCCCGCCGCTCATCCAAGAAGGCCCGCACGCACTCCCTGGAGGAAGAAGAGGGGGAGATCAAGCCCGCTCTCGAGGTGGCGGTGGCGCGTGCGCAAGCCCTGGCAGCAGCGCTCACTAGCGGCAAGGGCGCTGCTGAGCCGCCGCGCGATGCCGCACCCCCGGATTCGCCCCTAGGGAGCGATGACAAGTGGTAGCGCTCCGCCTGCGCATGTGGTGTGGGTGGCGGCGATTGTGGCGTTGAGCACTGCTGCGGTGTGTTGTCGATGGCGGTGTGGGACGTGGGTGTGTGGTGGGGATCTCATGTGCTGCGCCACGCGCGTTCACGGCACAGAGAAAGCCTCGCAGTTGCCGCTGCGGCGCTGCAATAATTAAAACACAGTCAGACCGTGCCGGCTTGTGTGGGCCATGTGTTCTGTTGCCTGGCGGTGCCCTGTGCTGTAACACCAATGTGCTCTGAGCAAAAGCTGTGTGCCAAGCACGGAAGCTGCTGTGCTATCTTGTCAGCAGCGCCAGCCGCCTGCATTCAGCTCGGATGAAATCATGTAGCGTTGAATGGTGCAGTACCTATACGTAAGCGCAGTGCGTCGGGGCGCCCAACATCATTTTTTTCAACAAAACTGCTCAAAAAAAAGTTCAACATCAACAACTTGAGTTCTGGAAACCCGAAGCAATGTGCAGAAGCTCGCCTCTGCACCAGAAGAGCTTTGACAGCAATGTAACAGGGCACGATCTACCACCAGCGATAATAGCAGAGTACAATGATGCCTTGGGCTGCTTAGTTGCCTCTCTAGAGATCTTCTGCAGGCGCGAAACTCGCAACTTCGGCAGGTGCCAACCCTACCCCAGCGCTGACGGGCTCGCATGTGTTTGCCACTCAGGTGAGCTTAGACCGCACTGCTATCTAGCATGCGATCAGCCGGATTGTGTCTCGGTGTCTGGTGCGTACTGAACATGCCGCAAGTCAGTGAAGCAGCTTTCGCCCAGAGGTCGGAACAAAAGAGACATTCCTCACTTGCAACAACTGTCGACGAGCCGCTGCGTTTTGCAGTGCTTAGAGAACGCTGTTTGAAGACAATTTCATCAATAACAAGCATTCTACGTGCGTTTTGGCTGCATTCACAGCTGTATGACTACAGATCCATGAGTTCTTCAGACTTCTGGCAACTGATGACACCAGGTACGCTGACATCCAGTCAAGCCCTAACCGAAACCTAACTGCTATGTACATCTGCGCCCCACGTACGCACCATTGAAGCAGCCCAGAAGCTGGGGATGATGGCGGATGTGTATGTTTTCATTTGCAGCGCCACCAGTCGCGTTAACTTGTGAAGACTTGATGTCTGTACATGGTGCCTGAGACCCACATGTGTTCTCCTTAATGTAGAAAAATTGTCAAGTATACTCGATCTGCAATGCTGTTATTCGGGAGTACTCATGGACACTCTGCTGCCATGCAGTTGCAGTTGACACACCCTTGAAGAGTGCATCAGCAGCTTTGTCAAAAGCTGCACCTCAACTTGAAGGTGGCTCTGACTTAACATAACCACATATGGCAGTTTAAGCTTTAAGGATCACACCTGACATTGGTCTGTCCAGTATGGCTTTTGTGGCTCAGGTGCATAACCGCAGCGCATGCACTGAAGTTTGATTGTGTCGGCGCACACCAGACGCACTGTACTCGTCCAGTGTCATCTATACTTTGCAATTTGAGGGTGTCAGTGGCACACTTGCTAGATTCTTTTACGCTGTCCCCATTGACTCTTTGGATGCGGCGGGTATGCCGATTCCCCGCATCACATTGTGAGGCACCAAATTTGTACTTCGAAGTATGCATGCCTTGAAGAACTATACCCATGTTTATCCCCGCAACATGCGAAGGTGCGTCGGCTGCCAGCACGCCTGCTGCCGAAACGGCACGCGGGACGCATCATTCAACACCGTCTTCTGCAACAAGGACGCAACGCTGTCCGGCAGCGCATGCTTTGCACCCCACAAATACTGCTTGGCGGACACTAAGGGAAGGCCCAAGAACACCGCCTGCACATCGTGATTGAAGTGCCGCGGTGGCCGTATGAGCGCAAGAGCGGCCTGTCTCCACGAAGTGCTGCAGAAGAACGAGGTGAGCTGTGATGACATGTGAAAAATTACGCATGTGAGAAATACTTCATTATCCAGTATATGTCACAGATGTTCCTAGTTGGGTGGCATGCACACACCAGCTGAGCTGGGGTGGGGAGAGGGGGGAGGGGGACTTGTTGTTGGACCTTCAACGAACAGAGTGGGGGGGCGAGGGATTCAGCCCTTCCCTGAGACTGAGGTATCTCAGGCGGGCCTGGACTGCTCACGATCTGCTTCAAGTTCACTGTTCAGTGCACGAACAATGAGGAACACAACGCGGGGATGACTGCTACGGCTGTTGCGTCAGCGGGTGCGATTTGACACCAGTGGCATGCTCTGGCACCCTCCTAAGTCAGAGAAGACGGTGGGCTTGTTAGGGGTTATGTTGGATGACAAACCTGTTCAGACCACCTACTGCGGATTTGACAACGAAATATGGTATGTTTGATGTAGACCTTTTGAGACAACAATAACAAGAAACAAAACGACATTTTTTTGTGAAAAAATCAGGAAAACAAAGCCGAAACAGGAACCGCAGTGTTTTTGGCCGCATTACTCAATAGCTTTTGAAGTTGAACGAAAAGCGGGTGCTAATGCAATCATGATTGGGAATTTGATTCAATGGCCGAGCTTCATACTGTGGCGGCTGAAGGCGATGATATATTTCCAGTGCAAGAGGTTGTAAATCTACTTACTAATAGCGCAGCAGATTGCGCCTGGGTACAGTGGGGCACAACTTGTCCTGCCATTCGGATGTGGGAGCACAGCACCGTATGTGATAGATGCTGCACTGGACCTGCAGGAAGCCAAGCAAGGCACTTTAAGATTCAATCAATTGGCGTGCACCTGTGGCTCCCGCTTCACCTACTGCACGGGCCGCATTTCAGTCAACGCAAAGCAGAAAAGAACCAATGCGGTACGCGACGCAGCAGCAGCCGCAGCCCCTGATGGCGACATCAGTTCAGATTTGAAGGCGCCGAAGAGGCACTCGTTGCACTCGCACACGACCAGGCTGGCGTGGCCGCACCCGGGGCACTGCTTGCCACAGTGCTCGGCTCTGACTCGCTGGTGCGAGGCAGCATCATGGTGCCAGCACCACACTCGCACGAGAAGTATGGGGTCATCAGATCCTCCGGGTATGCTGACTGTCCGTAGCTGTGCTGCATTTGAGGTGATCAGACAGCCTCTGGAAGCAGCTTCAAGTTGGACAGGTGACTTGGAGGCACGGCAGGGACGCCCTCGGATAGTCGATCTTCAAGTTTCAGGCGGCAGCTGCGCGCGCGGTGCGCTGACGGTTACTAACTTCAGCTTCGTCGGCGGGTGACTCTGGAATAGAACGCTGTGCTTGCAGATGATCTTTGGCACCTTGGAATCTAGACTGGGGTCGTTGTCAGGGGCTGCGGCTGCTGCTGTGTCGTCTGCCGCATTGGATATATTCTTCTTTGGGTTGACTGAACGCGGCCCGAGCAGTAGGTGAAGCGGGAGCCACAGGTGCACGCCAATCTTAAAGTGCCTCGCTTGGCTTCCTGCAGGTGCGGTGCAGGATCTTTCACCTATGGTGCTGTGCTCCCGTATCTGAATCGCAGGACAAGTTGTGGCCCACTGTGCCGAGGCGCATTCTGCTGCTTTAGATCCACGACTTCTGGCACTGAAAATATTTTACCGCCTTCAGAGGCCACAGTGTCAGGGTCTGCCATGGCGGTGATCACTAACTATGTACACTACCTGCGCTCTCCGCCCTGCTGCGAGACAAGCTCGCAGTGAGATGAAAGCTTGCGCCAAATTCAGCTGCTGAGCAGTAGCGCAAATAAAACATCTTGCTGTCATTCGTGGTTTCCGTGTTTTCCATCAACTTTTCTTGGTTTTGTTTTCCCCAGTCTCATTCATTGTGAACATCCTTAACCCCCCCCAAAAAAGGTCTCATTCATTGTGAAACTTACAAGAGACCAGCGATGCATGCTTGGTTTTTGGTTATTGCTGATTCCGTCCAGCCAATTTGGTAAGATCATGATCCTGCAGGTCAGGCTTGCGAGGCATCATGATGTTTATTGAGCAGGCGCTGTACCGCGCTCACTCTCTATATTTGACCATCTATATTTTGACTTGCTCTCTGCGCCATCTTGACCTGACAGGCCTGTGTGTCGTTATTGTGCCTGCACCAGTGTGACTTCTCCCTGCTGCCCCACCTTCCGTCTGCCGCGTTGATGTCATCCCGCTTGAAACCTGTGTATGTATGAGAGAGCTGTGGAACAAGGTCAGCTTAGCCCTCTGCAATTGGGGAGGGAATGTGCATTGCTGACTGGCAGGGCCCCCACTCTACACTTTACTAGGTCTTTCATAGCATACTCGCTTTTCCAGATTCTGACTCCAACCCTAACCCTGACACTTCGTGTAATCTGCTGCCTGCTTACCTCAGGTGTGTGTTAAATGGGAGCCTAGACCATCAGTCCAAGTGCATTGTTCAGCCTATATGCTCTGGCCAGAGGCCGGCATTTAGTGCTGTCAAAAAAGAGCCAGTTCCCCACATTTAAGCAATTCAGGCTTTCCTACATACTTCACCCGAGACACTTGTCCTGCCGGCATGGGGTGCCACTTCAAGCTGAATGGTGCAAAGATGAAGGCAGTCAGAAGGTGTGTGCAACTGAAACGATTGCTGAAAATTGCCTGCATTCCAAGTAAGTGCTTATTTTTTAAGGTGTATCAGGTTTATGTATGAAATCTTGTACTTCGAAGTATAGAAGTATTTGGAACCTTATCAATATGATTTTAAATGTAAGTGTGTTGAGTGCCTGGCTGTCTCAATACTCAACATACAACTTCAAGGTACTCGCAAGTTGCAGCTTTTCAAGCTCATGGATCATTCAGTCCTAACCACAGGCAAGATGACCAGAGCTGACAGTACGAAGGAGAAACAATGGTGCTGATCCCACGCTGATGCTGCAGCGGAAGCAAGGCAAGGTTACCTACGAGTTCGGTATGTTACTGCCAAACCGCAGCAATGCAGGGGCCACAAAGCAATGTTTCTCCGGCCACTGAGGCCCGTGCCATGCAACCCCCACTGGGGCAGAACTGACTATGCGCCCAGATGTTGTCGCCAACACAGCGCAGCTCGTTACCTGTACGACACTAGTGACAGAAAGCGTTGCATCAACAGCACCTGAGCGCACCTGACCAACCGGAAAAAAACAATTGTACACACACACGGCTTCCTAGGGTCTGGGATTGGAAGCAAACACACACAAAAGTAAGATTGAGGCCCCAATGCCGCAAGCCACACATATATGGGGCCATGTGCATAAACAGCAACATGCACCTGCGGCTTGGTCATGCTGCCAAGCACCGGTGTGGCATACACAAAAGGGCAAACATTCCCAGGCGTTGAGCCCGCCATGGCTGCAGTCAAGGTGCATGTGCTCCAGTTTTGTTGAGGGGCCAAGACAAGGTGAGGGGTGGGGGAGGGGGGGGCGTGGCATAGAAGGAGCAGGCTGCCCTGCTAAGTGTGCAGAAGCCTCTAGCTCCCTGGTAAAGCCAGGGTCACCACAGTGTTGTGCGTTGTGCAAACCCACCCCCATCTGCTCAGCAGTGCAGACTCATCGGATGTGTTCATGCGCATCAGCCCCAACGACAAGCCTGGCAGCAGAGCTATACCACGACTGTGCACATCCAATATCCCCACAAACCTGCTCAGGAAGCATGCTCAATTGACGAGCTGAGGTAGCGTCGATCGTTACAACTCTATCCCTAACCTTAACCCTAACCCTCACTTTGCCACAATTACATGTGCCGCCGCTTGCTGCTTGTTTGCAGGAGGCCTCTTCTCTGGTGACGGTGGCCACGGCACTGGCGGATGCATCCGCTGAGTGCCACCACTTGAGTCGAGTCGCAGTGCAAGGCCTCAGGTGCACGCCCACACCAGCAGCATGCCTACTAGTAGGGCTGTACCGTACGTGGCCCTTTGAGGTTATGGCAGCAGCAAGTTACTGTAATGTACTTCAAGTTTGAGGTGTTGTGGCTGAAGAATCACCATCGCCAGCCTGCTTCTGTGGTGCCCGCTTGGGAGTACTGCTCTGTGCTCTGCTGCCTCCATGGCCGCTACCGATGTCGTCGAGCAGATGCCGTAGAGCAGGTTATGCGATGTCTGCCTTTGGCAGAAAACTGACACTTCAAGTCATAGAGTCACTGACGGTCCTACCTGGGTAATAATCTCCTTACATTGCGAACTAGCTGAGCCTGTGTGCTTCCAGGCCCGTGCCATTGGAGTAGTGTAGATTGTCGTCCTTCTGATGACAAATACATTGTGGCAAGGAGCACAATGTCCGTCCTGCAATGCTACGTTGGTGCTAGTACTGCGTGCGGTTCCAGTCAACCTGGGTGTGCTACTCGTAGTACGCAGTACTCTGAGGGTTAATCGCATGATGCGTTGTGGATGGTTTTGTGTCCGCTGCTTTGAGTCTACCAGCCTTGACGCATGCAAAGTCATGTTGTACGGCAAAGCCGAACGTGTAGACTAAGCGTTGTGCCAGGCAATAATTCCGGCCCCAACTTGCAACTGCAGCATGCCCTTTGCCACTCCATTCAAATGAAGCGTTTGCATCATGAGAGTTGCAAAGGCTCACCAGTCACAGCGGTTTGCAGCATGGCTTTCCTTCAACAACAGCCGTTGTGGGGTAATGGCCGAGCGACGTCAGCAGGAAACGCGATTCTCACAGACACGCTGCTTACTGCGCCAGCGCACCGCTGTGAGCGGGCCCAGGCATGTGCTTCCTCAAGTGGCAGGCCGAACCTCAAGTTGCATGTCCTGCAACCTGTCGAGAATGCCCGAGCGCGATCACTTTGGATTAGATCTGACATGAAATGCATACCGTGACGCATATGCATCTGGGTATAGCACTACTCAAATGTTGCACTCCAGCTGCGCAACAACAACGGCAGCTACTTGCCGCCCCACTCATTCCACCCTGGCAGTCCTTCAATTGAATTGCTTGGCAGCAGTACCATAATGGCGGCTGCAGCGGCGGCAATTGCAGCGTGCGGGTGACAGCTGGTGTGGTGGCACATGTGCCAGTGGCGGTGGCGGCTGTTGCCAATGTGACAGGTGCACCATGGCCGCCGCAGCAGCAGCTGCTAGTGCTAGTAGTAGATGCAGATTCTGTGACGGGGCAGCTGAGCAGGTGCCACACCGTGCAGGCATGGGCTGCTGCTGCGGCTGCGATAGGGTTGTCACAAGGTGCCAAGAGCTGTGTTGCAACGGTGCAACCGTTGTGACAAACATGTGCATGGAATGGGGACAAATGCGCCACCACTGTAAAGCATACTCTTGGAGTATTCTCAAGATCTTGCAGCGCCTTCAAACTTCTTGAGGCCGTTGTCAATTGGAGCACTGCCGCGTAGTAATTTCCATTGCAGTAACGGTCGCTGCTGCAGCAGGTGCGAAATAGCTGTGCCATATACCGTCGCAGAAGCTGCGGCAGCATGATGTTGCTGCCAGATAGCTGGCATATGGCCGTAGCAGTCATACCTATGGCCAACAACGGCCAAAATGCTACTGGTGCTGCTGCCGCCGGCGCTGCCGCCGGCGCTGGCGCGCTGCACCGCCTAGTCTCGCCCCCTCTGGTGCTCTGCTTGTGCCGTCTGTCGCTGTTCGATGCCCGTGGCTCCCTTTGGTACAACATGGCACCGCCATTATGTTAGCAATTGCCACAGCTTCCGCCCTAGCTGCCGCTGCTGCTGGCACTCATCATCAATCAATCTTGCCAGGGTTGACACTCTCAGGCTGGTAGTGCAATGCAGCACAATGGATGCAGTATCAAGTTGCATACCACTTGATGCTCTACATTCCTTCCTCAGTTGAACGCGGGTCAGTACTTTCCACTGATGCATATGCATTGATTGATGCTTCAGACTAGCGCAGCAGAGCGTCACAGCCCCAAATATCAAGTTTGCTCCAGAGCGCCTTACAACCAGGAGAGCCTAACAAAGTACATGAAGTAGCTTGTGAGTGGCACCACATGAAGCTTGTGAGTGGTACCACGGTCCAAAGAGCCGTGCTGTGAAGTAGGAAAGAGCTTTGAACAAGTCAAGTGCGCAAGCCAGCACGACTCAACTACAAGTTGGCCTCCACCCCAGCTGCAGCAAGGCAGATCCACACTGCCAGGCAGAGTGACAGTGCGCGCACGGAGGTGAAGTGACACCGCTGATCTCATCAGGCCGGGCTTCCTGCGGGGCATCGATCTGTTTGTCAAAACAGCCTGCATGCATGTCTTCGTCGCGACCGCCGCCCACGCCGATGCCAACATGGCCATGAATTGCCCGTGCAAGCCCGACGGTAACGCAGCGGCAACTTCCTTCTTAACAACGTTGCACGCTCTACAGGCAGCAGGGGGTGCAAAGACTACGACGCTGTGGCATGTACACACACTTGTTATGACGCTGTTTCAGTTACAAATGCGGGTGTATAGCGGCTGAGTAAGCTGGCATCAGAGCACGCTTAGGTTGCAGCTCCAGCCCAGATAGAAGGGCGCCAGGCCGTGTCGCCATCCTGATCGCCGTGCCTGCCTAGTGCGTTCGCTGTCTCGCGGAGTGAAGGTCCTTTCACCCCTTTTCGGCTCGATCGAGCTCAATCCTCGAACGACTTGTTGTGTCACGGCCTCGAGGGAGGTGAACGCGCGGCCAGTCGCTGTGTGCTGGTACAGTACAGAGGAGGCATTCAAAGGGGAAGTGGAGTAGCGATGCACGTCCTGGAGTGCCTTCCCGCACCAGTCCTCTGGCCCGCCTGTGCGTTCTTGGACGCCGACGATATTGTTCAGCTCAGCGCTGTGTCGCCCTCGCTGCACCAAGGCTTGTCGTCTGCTGCCGCCGATGGACAGATATGGAGCAGGAGGACTCGCTCGCTGGCTGCCAGGTAAGCCGCGTCCCAGGTAGCCGAAAAGCACGCGAATTACGCTAGCTGCTGCTGGTCGCCTCCGTGCCAGGATGCACCTGCCTGCTGCATACCCACCCGCACCGAGCTGCATCATTTGTGCATCTGATGAAATGGCAGCATGACGACGGCAGACACTTCACTCCACAGTTTAAGCCAGTGTGTTTCGCTGAAGTTGCTCCGTTGACGTGCTCAATGAACCCATGTGTTGCTGTGCTGTCCTGCCCAATCTGTGCAGCTACGACGTCTCTTTGTTCTCGACTCTGGCGTGCTGGGACACTCCTTCGACATGGACGGGACTGACCACCTTCAGGGAGTTGTATTTCTGGGCACGCCGTGTGCTGCCGCTGCTAGGCCTGTGGCGATGGGACAAGGGGATGCATGGCGGCGTGTTGGTTTTGAGGTACGCTGCGGCTGATTCCTTTCATGCGTCGCCTCCTTGTCTCGCGCTTTCAAACTTATCGTGCCAAGCTGCACAGCTGATCAAGCTGTGTGGCCGACAGGCCGTCACTAGGGAGGCAGGACTCCGATGGCCAGGCCGCTAGCTGCACCTTCCGCAGCTCTCAGTTACCTCATGCTGTCTCACTTCCTCATCGGATCCACCAAACCTGGTTGGTTGCTTATGACAGCGGGATCGTCAGGGCATTGCCCCCATCGTGGGCACTGTTTGTCGCGCGGTCACTTCCGCCATGTGGTATACCGGCTGATACTGCTGTCTGATGCGTTCATCTGCAGCAACAGTGTGTGCTTGCGGTATTGTCCATTTGGCAGGGCTCAGTTTAGCGTTACTGCCATTTGCTTTGGTCCATCATAACTATTCTAGCGCAGCCACTTCCATCATACTGTTCAACACACTTCGTCACGACCAACCTAATCTGCAGCGTTACTCGTTTTCTGATAGTGAGGCAGCGTGCAGTGTGTGGCGCTGTCGCATCGCTCATTCGTCACCGCTTTCCACTTGCCTCTGATTGCACCCGCACCAAATTTGTCTTCTGGCTTGAATATGGCAATGCTCAGAGCAACATCAGTGCTCATTCAGCGAACCACGTGCAGCTTATTATAGTTGAATTCAACAGTCTTCTAGACTTGTTATGTGACAACGCTCAGCCCAGCACTGTCAGCAGCGCTCATCCAGTCCATCCCCATTCCTCATTTCCTCATGTCACTCTGTTGCTGTCACTATGTGATGTGGCAGGGCTCAGTCATGGCGATGTGCACATAGTGATGCTCATCACGCCCGTCAGTCTGTCACTGTCACTACATGGCGCAGCAGGGCTCTATTGCGATGTGCGCATGGTCATGCTCACCGCGCATTGCCCTCTATTGCGTTGTGCGCTGTCTGTTGTTTGGTGATGTGGCAGCGCTCAGAATGTGGCAGCGCTCAGAGGGCGGTGTGTGCCATATGCTAATGCTTACCACTAGGGTTGTTGGAATCGTAAATTTTTGAAAATTTAAGTCGTAAATCGTAATCGTAACGTACCGTAATCGTAAGCCGTAACAATGCTGCTAATTGTAAATCGTAAGCGTAACATAAGTATGCCGTAATCGTAAATAGTAAAAGCCGTAAATGTCGTAAATGAGGTTTTTTGTAACATGTGCACCCCCCAACCTCAAACCAGATATGCTTCACACATCAGGATCAATGCAACATGGTGGAAGACAATTATTATGTCTATTGCTTCAGAGCAGTACAGAGAGACCACCGTGAACATGTGCTGGCGAAGCCCTGAGCTCAATCTGGGCCTGTCGTGCGGTCGTTTGGGGTACCCCAGCATCGTTCTTGCCAGAGTGACAGTAAAAAGTGTCAGCCGTAGTGGTTGCATCTAGCAGCCGCCTTCTTTTTCAAGCTCGCCCGCACGTAGTGGCATCTAGCACCAAGTCCCCTCTGCTTTTGCGGTGCAAGCTTTGTTTGTGCGCTTACATGCACATCAGCAAGTACTTGTTCCACAACGCAAAGAAGCTCGTCGGCGCACGCTGTCCAACAGCGTTGCACCTTCATTGCATCATCGCTCTTTAACTTCACTTCAACCTGATTTTTGAGGGTGCGTGTGCAGAGAAACGAGAGAAACACGAGTAGCCTACTAGCAGGCTACTACCTACTACATATATACAGTATATGCCGCAAGTTACGGCACCGGCACCGTAACTTAATGGAACCGTAACTTACGGTCTTATGATATGCGTTCTGATTTACGGCATAAATTACGGCATAAAACGTTACGCGTAACTTTACGGTTTAAGATTGCAACAACCCTACTTACCACGCATCGCCCTCCATTGCTGCCGTTTTGTGCGCTGTCTGTCACTATGTGATGCGACAGGGCTCAGGGCGGTGTGCCACATGGTGATGCTCACCGCGCATTGCCCTCTATTGCTTTGCGTACTGTCACTTTGTGATGTGGCAGGGCTCAGGGTGGTATGCCGCATGGTCATGCTCACTGCGCATTGCCCTCTATTGCTTTGTTCACTTCGCTTTTTGATGTGGCAGGGCTCAGGGTGGTGTGGTGCTGGCATCGCTCATCCGTCCCATCCACGAGCCGCACTTCTACACGTCCGCCGCCGTGCACTTCACGTCGCGCACCATCTTCAGGTGAGTCCGACTCTGACTTTGACTCAGCAGTTAGGGTAGGTTGGTCTGAGTCTGACGAGCTCACATGTATGTGCCTTGTAAAGTGGATGAGATTTTGACCTACGACGCTGCACTCTCAACATGACATTCTAAACTATGCTCAGATGTCTGTTGGAGCATGGTGGCAGGACAGCTGTTACATACTTATGGCGGTTGCATGGCGGCGGTGGCAGTCGGCGCGCTTATTGGCCGTGGGCAGCGCAACACGCAACACATTCACTGCTAGCAGGTCACGACTCGGTGGTGGTCTTCGGTTGCTGTTGTGAAGTTGCCGTCTACTTCTGATGGTGTGTATTCCCAGGCCGGCTGGCAACAGCTCGCTACTGTGCCCCCATTTCCAGGCGAAGCTAGCTGACTCAGCGCAATCATAATGTGATTGGGGAAACGCATCTGACATGCTCATGAGTCACATGTAGGAGCTTCTATTGCATTCCTGTCGTATAGGCTGGGCGGTGGTAGATGTACTTGTGCTCATGTTCTGCCTGATTCTCCACACGTTGTGCCACACGCCACTCTCGTGCATGTATGTTCGCAAGCAGCGTAAACAAGTACGTCTGCGACTTGTCCAATCGCATAGCATGTGCATGTTACCGGCAATGCTGACACGCTACACGCGCATTTACTTTGAAAATAGATCTCCTGACTCTGCAAACTCGTACTGCTCATATGCTACACACGTACCTACAGCAGTCACGGGATGCTCCCCATGCTTGCCCACATGGGGTATGTATGAGCTGGCCTACCGAACACGCGATAGCTTCCCATACTGAACCCCCATGCCTCGTACGCTAAAAAGCTTGCACAAGTCTTTCGACTACTGTGGATGTGGTAGCACTGTTTGACTCGTGGCCAATTGTCGCAGCAGTGGCGACCACGGTCATTGGTGGAAGGCTTTCCAATTGACGGCTCACCGCCCCTTGTCACCTAGAGCTCTACGATCTTCTGCTTTGTTTCCATGTATGCGCATAGGGCATGTATGTATACCCATTTTCACAGCTATTCCTACCCCCATGCGCAGGCTACTCGCCAAGCAGCGCCTGCCGCTGCCCAGCGGCAAGTCTGGAACGTTTGTCGCCGCCAGCATGGTGGAAGTTCCCGGCAAAGGCACCGACGACAACCGCCTGTGTGAAGTCGTCTCCGCCATTGTAAGTTCAACAAACACTTCAACAGGTTTATCATCAGTCCAGTAGGGTCAATGCACTTGAAAACAGGTGTATCACGAATCTTGTAGGGTAAACGCTCTTTGAAAACTTGACGGAGATATCAGCGATTGCGCAGGAGATAACCTGTGTGTTGTCGTTTCCGCCACTGAGGCGCTTGAATAACAACTTCAAGACAAGCTTCGACGGTAGGTTCAAGTGTGTTTGCCACCCCCTACCTGCTTTACAGTGGCGTGTGCAGGGCGGTGCCTGTCGCCACTTTGTTGCTGAGCGCTGCTTTTATGCAGTCTTAAGTCAAAATCACTTGCAAGTACCAGGCTTGCGCTGCACAGGGTAGCCTACTTCAAGTTCACATGCGCACAACCCTGCGCCTGTGGCTGATTGCTCTGGCACTGCACGCAGCATCTGCACTCACGTGTTAGAAATAACGTTTTGCTTTGTGATTACGGTACCTACTTCGCATTGTTGTTGACGTGTTCCTTCGCGCGGTGTGTGGATTTTTTGAGGCAGCTGCTCATCAGCATCAGGGCTGTAGCTGACGTGCCATCTGCCAGTGACGATCGTCAAGCAGCAAACGCTTTGTGCTGGTCTACATGCGGTGCAGTTTGTCCATAAACTTTGTGTGTACTTTGCGCCTGGGGTGTTTGCCCACCCCCGCCCCCTATCGGCCCCCACATGCGATGCTCACATTCTAATCACATTCTCACACATGAACTTGAAGGATGTTTATGAGTTCACCATGTTGACGCCAACCATCGCTGTAACTTGCATTCAAACGCTGGAGCAGAGGCCACCTGAGACAGAAGTACGTGATGATTCACCTTGCCTTCGCCCCCCCCCCCCCCCCCCCCTTCTCATCCTTCCAGGGCGTAGTGCAGCTGCTGCCTAGCCCCGCTGCCGACGCCACCTCCGCCCCCCACGAGAACGCCTGCGCAGAGCGCCTGGTGCTGGCCTACCAGGCCTCGTGCCGCGGCTACAGTTACAGCGATGGCAGTTACGCTGATGGCAGTGCTCAGGCGGGGGCCACCGCCCCCGTGATCATGCCGGAGGCGGGGCGCGAGAAGTTTGAGCGCCTGCCCGCACCGTGCGCGCTGCCGTTTCTCCTCAGGTAATGAAGGATGGTTTAACGCTTGACATACTTATACGAATGCATGTCCATATATGCTCAGGATCACAATTGAAGTATGGGAGTTCGAGTGCCTGCCCGCACCGTGCGCGCTGCCGTTTCTCCTCAGGCAATGAAGGGTGGTTTAACGCTTGACATACTTATACGAATGCATGTACTTATAAGAAGTATATGGTTGGGAATAGGCATCAAAGTTTGAGCGCCAGCACGCGCCTTGCGCGCTGCCGTTTCTCCTCAGGTAATGAACGATTTAATGGTTTTTGACGTACGTATACGAATGCATGGATATAGTTGATGGCAGTTTAAGCGCTTGGCCTCACTGTTCACGCCGCCGTTTCTGCTCAGGTGGTGCATGGCGTAGGTTCATGAAGACTATATCTGTTGCTAGTACGCGTGTGTGCACGCATCGGTATGTAATGCAGCGTCTGCTAGGTGTTGTCACGGCGATGCGGCTCACAAGTCGCCACCTACCTGCATCAAATTGCTGTTTGGCCAGAGTTAACCTTTAGTTTGTCTCAGCAGCACCCCAACGCTCGCTCTACTCCTCAGGCTGGCCGTGCATCCGATTATAGTGTTGCATGTGCGCCAATAACGGAGGATTGACTGTGGAAAGATGGATTCAGCAGCGCTCAGCTGGTCAAGCATGAGCAGTGCTCAGCACTCAACAGCAGTGCAGTGTGGGTCTGCATGTCGGTTATGGCAGTTACTAGTAACTGTCACAAAATGGAAGCAGTAGCGCTCAGCACTTCACGCATGCGCTTCAAGTGATGCACACAAGCCAACAGCAGTGCACGTCTTGCAACTGCGCGCCACAGCCCTCCTGCTGTGCGCGACAGGTCTGCACTGCACCTGAGGACTGCACCTGCTGCTGTTATGTACCACCGGCACACAACCGCCGCCGCTGCTGCTGCTGTTGCTGGTGCTGCTGCCGCTGCTGCCACTGCTGCTGCTGCTGCCGCCGCCAGTTCCGGCATTGCACCTCAGCTGCCCCTGAGCTGCTCCTGCGCTCTGTTGCCCCCGCCCCCCCCCACACACACAGACTCACACACTCCTGCTGTTTTGCGACCCTGCAGCGCAACCTGCGGCGCAGCCCTTGCGGGCCGTTTCGGACAGTGGCCGGCCCCGCCGCCACTGGTCGGCTTTGGCCACCAATCCGCTGCGGCGCTGCTCGGGCCCGACCAATCAGCTGCCGCCGCCGCTGCCGCCCCTCCTGCCGCCGCGCTCCCGCCCATTGCTGTCGCGGGTGACGCTCCTCATGACGATGCTGCTGCAGCAGCGATGCCATTGGTCGCGCGCAACGTTCTGATTGGTCGAGCGCTGCCGCAGCACAACCAGCGCGGCGGGGTCATGGAACTCGCGCGTTCCCCGCTCGCGCGGCACGTTCCTGGACTGTTCTTTGCAATCTACGGCCCCCACGGCATCGAGATGGTCAGCGTGAGACTTGAAGATGGCATGTTGAAGGGCCTTAAGGCCACTGGCGATGGCAACGTGCCATCAGGGCGGCTGACGTTCCGCAGCGCGGGTCCTCTGCAGGTGCCGCCGTTTGCGACGCCGCCGTGCAGCTGCGGCTTCGAGTGCGAATGTAAGTGACGCTTCACTGACTTTTGATGTTAGTCTTAGATGCAACGATGAGCCTTCACCAGAATACAGGTGTAGGGCCGCCGTTTGCGATTGCAGCTGTCGCTTCGAGTGCAAATGTGAGTGACGCTCCAGTGGATCTGATGCTAACCTGAGATTAAATGATCTTATCACATGAGCCAAGGACAGAGCTGTCACAGTGTAGGTTTATAGGTTTAGGTTTAGCGCTGGTGTTTGCGACGCTGCCGTACAGCTGCGGCTTCGAGTGTGAATGTGAGTGATGCTTCAACTGCAACTGATGCTGGCCTGAGATGAAATGATGTTATCACATGAGCCAAGGATGAGCTGTCCTAAAAAACAGCTCATCCTAAAAAAAAATCAGTTGAGGGCTGCCGTTTGGGGGTCGCCACCGCATAGCTGCGGCTTTGAGTGCAAATACAAAGCGATGCCCTGCTGGTTGATTAACGTGACTCTGGTTGTTTGGTAGGTCATGAATGCATGAATGGAGTTTAGTGATTGTCTCTGAACGCTGCGCATGATTGCTTCTTGATGACTGGAGTCGAAGATCAATCACGAGCGGCACAAGCGGTGTTTGCTAATGCCTTGATTGAGGGACTACACCTTCTTCATATGCTGAGTCGTCTGCACCACAGCTGATAGTTCAACTGTACGTGCCACACGCACCTCAAGTAGTTTTTTTTTTGTCGTTTTGACTGTTGTCTCTGTTTTTTTTCCTCACTTGCTCTTGTTTCGTGCGCTTGACTTCACGTGTCTTTAGGCTTCACTTCAAATGAGCTGCGGCACGTGACACTGCTGGGCAAGATGGAGGCGCAGGCGCGCACTGCGCAGACCGGTTTCATCAATGACACCTGGTGAGTCACCTTTTGAAGTACAAGCTACAGCAACGGCTTCAATCAATAACACGTGGAGAGTCACATCTTGTACAAGCCCGTCTCACTCCTGATGGTACGTGAAGATAAAGGGGTGGCTTGGGGTCATCAGTGGATTTAGGCCCTGCCCCCTACCAGGGGTGAAAGCACTAGTTTCGATCCTTCGCTTTATAGAAGTACTACAACTAGTGTCTTGCGTGCATGCCCAACATGGTCGTTAGTGGCACAAATGGCAAGAGTTGATTACGCATGCACAGCGCCATGCATTCGTGTACTGGAAATGCCCCTGCAGGCAAAGTAGCAGTCACCGATGAGCCAGTTGCAGCAGCGTGGACAGCCTTGTCGATTGCTCAGCGCAGTGGCAGCAGTGGCGGCATCACAATCTTGCCCTGTGTTTGTTGCATGGCACCAGTCAACATTCTCACGCACACACACACAAGTTTGCAGCCCCTTGTATGCGTTCTATGTGAAGGTGGAGGTTAATCGACATATTCTACTCTCAACGTTGAACATTATTCGTGTTGTACAGACATGCCGCCGCGTGAGGCCCTCTTCAACCTTGCTCAGAGAGTCTCCTCCAACTTTGTGAAGTGCTGCTCCTGCTAACACATGCATACTTCAATAATTATAAAGGTGAACGTTCTCGCTGCATATGCTGCCCCCATGAATCATTTCACTAGTGCGCCTGTAAAACAGAAAGGGAGGAATTGACACACTTACAGCACATCGTTGCATACTTCAAAAGTGAAGCTCAGTGTCCCTGGTATGTGTCCCTGGTGCTTGCTTTGCGCACAGGAACAATGCCACCATTGTGTTGTTTGATGCACGCGAGGAGTGGATGCACTACAGCACAAGGGAGCCAGCCGTGGCCCGCGTCCTAGAGTCGCCCATTCGGTGAGCTCAGATGACTCACGAACCTGACTTGACTCGTGTTACACGGGGATGCTTGAATAATAGGGTAATCACAGCGTAACAACTATTGCTGTAGTTAGTTGTTGGGCACTGTTGCTCAATTATATGTAAGTTGGTCCTTAGTTGGCCTCAAGTTCAATTGCCCATCTGGCAAGCTCCAAAGACTCTTGGACCCGAATCGACGCACCTTTCAAACAGGGGATCCCCAGGGTACTTGAGAGTGTGACAACTCCTGGAATTGTTCCAAAACAGTTGGTGTTGGGGGTGTTTGATAGGATCAAAACGATACTCAATGAGGCTGTTTGACCTGACAGTATAGCGATGCATTTGCATTGCTCATGCTGTCAGAGACCGCCGTTTCTGACTCTGCCTTCAAAACTGCACCTCGAAAGCGTGCAGTGACTTAACATGCAGCAGTAGAGCGACAAACAGACGGGGCGGGGTGGCGATGAGTAACCTTTGGGGAAACTGCTCTCTGGGTGCTGTCAGTGTCAATCCACTGTGCCCGTCCGGTGCCCGCAATTTGCGCACGAAAGTTTGCTCACATGAATACCTATGGCATGAGCAGCGCTAGCTCACAGGAACTCTCCCCCCCCCGCCTCCCCCTCCCCCCCCTTTCTGCCTGCTGCAGCGCGGTGGCAGCGCCCACCGGCTGTGCCTCCTCCATTGCCACCTGCGCCATTGGCCTTCTGGTCACGTGGTGCGGCGACGGCTTTCGCACTTCCATGCGCTTCCGACCCTTCTGCCCGTAACCGCAGCTTGCGCTAAGCTCGAAGTTGCGGTTGGCGGAGAGTTCAACTTGAAGTTGAGGCACCAAGCTGCCGAGTCAACGAGCCTTACAGTAAAGAGCCGAGCGATGGAGGCTCGCTGCACAACTGGAGGATGCAGGGCCGCTTTCATGCAGGCGCGATTGCTCGCCTCCCGCTGCTTTCAACGAAGCCACCATAAACGAAGGCGCTCTGGCAGCACTAGGGAAGGTGCCCTTACACTAGGCGCGCTGCCGCCGCTGCTGCTGCTGCTTCGCGGCAGCTGCAGCGGTTGCATCTTGCGCTTTACATGTTCAGCCCTTCGTGTCGTATCGACATCATTGCCCCACGTGCGTCCTGCTTGGTCCAAAGCCTTCTCTCAGGTTCTGCACCCCCCCCCAAAAACCACATCCATCCTCACAGGGTTTCGACTATCCAAACTCCTCCCCCCATTCACCTGCATTCCCACGCCATATCACAGTGGCAGGGCCTACTGCCCCCCCTGCGCACTTGCATGTTCACACCCAAACTGGTGTAAAATACACGCTGCAAGACAGTAGCATAGTACACACTTCAGGCCCCGCCCCAACACGAACTTTCCGCGTGTACTTCCAACGCTTCATTTCCCCCATTCGGCCCACTTCATACTTCCCCTACCCCACCTGTCACGAAGCTTTGACTCAGGGGGGTGTGACTCCCTTGGTGCCACAATCAACCTTCTCTCAAGGCAACAGTGGACTCAAGGTGGGGTGTGGGGGTGCGGTTCTGGCTACTGGTAGCGTATCGTGAGTTGGAATGAGGCCACTTGCATGCAAGCGACAACACCGAGATGCCAGGTTTTCAGCTACGGCTCTGTAATCTGCTTCATATACAAATGTGCATACCCCTAGCCCATTTTCTGCGCTTTTGATGCACTGTGTGTGTTCATGTGCCAATGCTGCAATAGTGTACTTCTATCTTTTTGTGCCCATACTTTGTTGTGCAGCATGGTGCACCATGTCTATCTGCCTTGTGTTGAAGTGCTGGTGATGTGCGGACTGTTCGTCTGCACATGCTGCATCAAAAATTGCAAGCAGCGACGAAGGCGGTTTCAGGCAGTTGTATTAACACGTGCATGGCGAGACAGCCAAATACTATGTGCAGTGCTTTCAGACTGTTCCTGTAGATCACCATGTTCAGAAGCATGATTCATGGGCCAAATCACGGGGTTGCGCTGCCTGCAGCAGCCTTCAAGACATTCGCAAAGCAACAGGTGAGCTCCCTATATATGGCAACAGCCGACGCATGCACAATACCAGACCAGTGTAGTTCCACTGTGACCACGCTTGCCATGTGCAACAACAACCATTGCATGCATGGAGCATAGGCAGGCACTGTATGCAGCAGGCAAATCAAAAGGCACAGACAATGTCACTGAAGGTTAATAGAAGTACGATACGTGTTAATAAAAAGTACGGTACATGTACATGATATATATTAGTGTGTCATTGCAGGTGCTTCACTTGCATAACCCCAGTAAACCATGACATAGGAGCGCTGCTTCCTTGTGTGAACTGGCACAACAGCCGAGCTCACATATACACTGGTGGCGCCTAGAACAAGATAACCATTGGGTTAAAAGGTAGGGTTTGCTTGGATATCAGCGCATGTCCCCTGTCTTCCACCCCCGTCCTTGTACACAAGTGCCGCATACAGTTGGCACCTCATGCGCTACCCAATACGTAATGTGTGCCAAGAGTCAGACGGGATGAGCAACTGCCATTGTTGAATTTTGCGTGGCTCAGCCACTGCCAGCGTCGAAGCTTGCATGGCTCAGCAAACATGCGCGCTGCAGAACTTCATTTTCCTCAAGGAAGGATCCTCTGCAAACGGTTCCAGAGGTTCCCCGAGGACTGTGCCTGGGACGAAGAACTATCCGCAGCAGCCGCCAGCGCCTCCTGAGGAACCTTCTTCAGAGGGGTCATGCGGCCATTCGGTGCAACCGGTGCAGAGGCCCCTGCAATGGTGGATTTCGGGAACTCGTAGAGGCTGTAGATGTTCTTGTACTTGCGGATCTCTGTGCGAAAGTCAATCTTCAAGTCCTTAAGCAGGCCGCTGCCGATGTCGTAGACCCAGCCGTGGATGCGAGGTTGAGCATCCGTGGCCTGCGGCAGCGCTCAAAACCACCAAGGGCCACCTTGTCAACACCTATGTTGAAGTTGATGTTTTCGTACAGACACTTGATAATGATGCTGAATGAGACACTACAGTGTGAGTGACTCCATATACAGAGAGATGGAACTTGTTTTCTTCAGCACTTCAATACATATATTGCAGTCCGGGAGTTGCATGTGTGCCCAAAAACGTGCCACTATGGTGCGCTTTGGGAGGGCTCATCACATGTGTGCCTCTTGACAGGGAATGATTGCAAAGCTATTCATATTGCATGCCATTGTATAACACTGACGCGTGCGCTGAGGTCATGCTCTGAGAGTTGGTCACATCAGTACCACAAGATCAGCAGAGTCACTGATGTCCAAGAATTATGTACGGAGTATGCTTGGAGCCCAACTTTGACTTCTCATGATACATACCTCCAAGCATTACTGTTATGCTGCACAACAACCACATGGCATGGTATGCGTTGGGGCGATAAAAAGTGTGCAGGTCCTGCAGGTCAAAATCGACTATGCACTGGTGACATTCCTCTGTTGAAGTGCACAAAGTTGAAGTACGTGCAACCGTGTGCACATTGGGGCCAGTAATACTCGAGCTGCTTTGCTGGATGGACTCTACTTAAGTGCTTTGAAACTCTGGCGCGTATACAGAGGTGCAGGACGTGTGCGACCATGATGAGGCCATCATTGCCGAGTGCGCAGAGAATGCGCGCAGGGAGCGCACGCACTCCTAGCGGCGAACGTGTGCCGTTTTCCCGTCCTGTTGCCGCCCGGGCCGCCTTGCCTTCAGCAATGGCGCCGGCCGCTGCCCACTGCTCAGCGGCGACTGTGACACGCCTCAGCGCGCGGTTTCTTCGCCTTGTTGGATTGTTGTGTTTTTTTGCCCGCCGAACTCATGCGCCCGGCCCACTGGGGCGCACTACAATCCAACAATCCGACAAGGCGGCCCGGGCGGCAAGAGGATGGAAAAAACAGCACACCTTTGCCGCTAGAAGCGCGTCCGCTCCCTGCGCGCATACTCTGCATATTCGACAATTATGGCCTCATCATGGTCGCACAAGTCCTGCAAAGGACCACCAAGCGCAACAATCCACTTAAGCGTTGCTCCTCATTGCGCACGTAACTTGAACTTCTGAATTAGTGCTTTGAATCTCCTCAATTTTCTTCAGCACAACAAGACTGCGCCACAGGTTGGCACAAATCCTCATTGTGAACTTCAACAACATGCTCTTTTCTTGTCTATGTGCTTCTGTATGTAGCTGCGCACTAATTGCAGTTATGGCTAATTGAGTCAAACGCATCCATCGGACTGCCACTGCACTTGAAGTATGCCGCACCTGCTTCTTCTGCACGACAGGGTTGGCAAACAGGTTCATGCAGGCCTCTTGAACATTAAGTTCAACTAGGCGCTGGTGACGCTCCTCTTCATTGGGAATCTCCGCGAGCTCTGCCTGGTGCAACCGCTGCACGTTGCGGATGTGCATGAGCCAGTGCTCAAGCAGACCTGCAGAGAGTAACAGCAGTGAAGTAAGGGTGTCAGATAAATCATTGTTGAAAATCCAGATCTACACAAGTGTATGGGGTATCATGTACAATGCATGAGCCAGTGCTCAAGCAAACCTGGAGCACAGAACAGCAATCAAGATGTCACAGTTTATGTACTGTATATATGCAGGGGTCTGAGGTACAGCAGTTTGAAGCATTGTCATAGATGTAGACTACTATAGAGGTGATATGTATGTATGTGCACGAGCCAGTGCTTGAGCAAACCTGCAGCACCAAACAGCAGTCAAATGAGGGTCTCAGGAAAACCATCGTTGAAAATCCCCATCAATGTACTCTACTATAGGGGATATCATGTAGAATTATGCGCATCAGCCAGAGCTCCAGCCCTGCAGCTAGTACCGGCAGTCAAAGAAATTCTAGAAGTTGGGCTCTCATGTGTGCTCCAGCAGCCCTGTTGCGAGTGATGGCAGTCAAAAGATCATACTACAGGTGCGATCAGCGACCATGCAGGTATGCTAATCACCAAGTACCACAACCAAACATGGTTGAGGGTTGTCAACGTGTAAGTGGGATGAGAGCTTACACCTTACCTTCACCCCATGCCCAGGCAGAGCTCATATTGCTTTCATCACTCTTCTTCTTTCGATCAGTGCACTCAACAATATTCTCTTCTCAAAAAGCGGCCGCTCGCTACTCAAAAGTGAGGCACAACGCAACGATGCATCTGGGGCCTCGCACAGATTTTCAGCTTACTTGAACTCCAACTGTGACTTTCACCATGACCGTCCTATGCAACTGTGGTAGTGCGTCTTTGAAAAAACAGCAGCCACCCAGCTTGCTATTAGTTTCTCTCGTGTCTGTGCTTTTGTGCATGACCTTAGTGTGTGACCTATTGAAAACATACAAGCGAAGACTCTACTGTTCAGAATTATGTATACATACCAGCGCCAGCATCCTCACTGGAGGGATATATATACATGGAAGAACATGAAGCTGCTGCTTCCATATTTTAGCCTTTACATTTGCCATTTAGCACTTGTTCTACTTACACAGCGACACTACACAGTGCGGAGGGCTCACCATAACCCTAGCACTTACGTTGTGTGAGGGGAAGTTTGACAACGGCAATCGTGTTCTATCCGCGCCGTCTATATACATGGGACCCTCAATTGATGCTCGACTTCGTTGTCCAGGGCATGTGGTCATGGCACCATACCGTGGCTTCCAAGTGACACCAAAGAGCCATTGTAGGAACGTCTGTTGACTGGTCATTTGCACCAGCACATTTGCAAGAGCATGTCATCTAAAATGCCGTTCATTGCCTGCTTTACCATGTTCGCCCCGCACTTGTTCTGAGTTCACAGTGTGTTCACTTAGTACGCTGTTAAAAAGCTCACCGTGGTCCTTGTTCTCCATAGCAGCCCTCACTCCACCGCAGCCATAGTGTCCGCACACAATGATGTCCGTCACCTACAATAGAATGAAATGAGTGGAGCTCATGAATGAACTGATAGACGAACAGGTTAGACTAGCCAACAATGGAAGAAAAACTACTCAATTGATGCACATGCAGAGTACTACATTTACAAAATCATGTCCATCACCTGGACTGAAATGAATGAATACATGCATTAAAAGTCAGAAATAGACAGAGAAAGGAAAACATTGGCAATAATCAGGTGTGTCATTTGTGTGAACGCGCCGAGCAACGGGCAGAAAGCAGCCGGACACACATCCCAGAATCTAATACCCATGGTAAGCATCTAATACCCATTGTAAGATGAAGATACACAAGTACACACATCTGCAGCTCCGACCATTAAACGTGCAACATATTGATGCTGCGCGTGCTGGCTGCCAGTGCCACACCAAGAGCAACCACAAGCCCGCGCTCCAACGCCGTTGCCACGACTCCAACCGCCGTTGCCGCGACGGCGCGTCACCTGCCCAGCTACCCGTTGCTGGGCCCTTGCAATGGCAATCGCATTCGGACCTGCCGATGAATGGCTGGACCATCATCAGCAGTGACACTTGGTAAAAAAATGCCGTCTCTATTTTCATGCCGCCCTCGGTAAACTCAGTCGGCCTGAAGAGGCGCACGATGGTACAGACCATGTAGAGTACATCAATCAGGCCTCGGGTAAACTTGCAAATAGCATTGCCAAATACATTCATTGAGAAGCTCCACTACGCGTGTATACTATATTCAAGTGAAGTTTGTGCCTCAAGAACCTCCACCGCGTACGTGAGCACTGACAGCAGCGAAAAGTCCGTGTTGACGCAGAGGTTGGCCACGTTGCAGATATTAAGGTAAAGTGCGTACCTCAAGAACCTCCACTGCGTACGTGAGCACTGACAGCAGCGAGTAGTCCGTGTTGACGCAGAGGTTGGCCACGTTGCGGTGCACAAACAGCTCTCCCGTCGTCAGCCCAAGCATGTTCTGAGCGGGCACGCGGCTGTCGCTGCAGCCGATGTACAGGTACTTGGGTGCCTGTGAGAGTTACACGGAAAAAGGCATGGCATTTGGCATCAATGCGATGCACGCTTGTTGTTTGTCAATTACAGAACTCAAATAGTGCTAGGCAAGCATTTAACGTTTGATGCACGTCGTACGACACGTGGTTTGAGGCATGCAACGCAGGGCTTCATTCGCACTGGGATGAAAAACAGGTTCAGGGGTGTTGGATCATAATAATGTGACGCTGGCCGAGGCATGAATCAGTTGCGGACCGAAGTGATGTTGGCACGGAGTGGCATGGGGAACTGCAGGAGACAGCAGCGATGGTAGTGAACTTAGGCAGTAGAGCGGGTTCAATGGAGGTGCAATTGTGGCTCTTGCTAGTAGCCCAAACGCCTTGATGATATTGCCACTGTTGACTACTGCAACTTGCTCGTGACGCGTCATGAAAAAGATGCTGACACGGAAGCCCGGGCAGTCGAAAGGTGCAGTTGTTCTGTAACCGATTGCGGTCCTCATAGTTCCGAAATGCATCTGACAGTACAGTCTGCATGAATTTTTATGTAGTTCACTAAAGGCGGCTGTGTCTCAACTCACGCACTGCCATGTTGAACATGCTCCTTGACATCAACATGCTGTAACACATCACAAAAGCCAATGAAAGGGTGACAGCAGCAGCGGATTGAGCTGCTGATCGCATGTGGATCAGCTGCTACTGCAGTCACTGCACTGCAACTGCTGCATTGCTCTGCCGCCGATGCCCTCAGCTGACGTGTTGACGCCCTCGACCCAACAAACGAGCGCAGACACATGAACAGCACACGTTTCAGCTATTACCTCCGGATTATAGTCAGAGGGTGCTCAAGTTGCTACCGTTACTGCTGAATATATATAACCAAAACGACTGCTACTGGTTGCGGTGGCGCACCTGTGCGTACTTCAGCCTTGTGAAAATTTCAGGATCCTCCTCCAAGCAGTCTTGCACCCAGCGCTTGTTGCTGTCGAATATGTAGTCAAGGTTTTCCGCCGTGTCCCAGATGCTCTTCGCTCGCTCGTACGGGCTCCTGTTGCCCATTCTTAGTGCGCTGGAGGATCTTTGTCGCTGCGGTTGCTGCAGAGTGGGTCGCCAGCTAAGGCTCTTGCATACTGGCCCATTACTGGGGACGAACGCTGCAGCGACTGCAGCTGACGCCAATAACAGCAGCAGAGACCTGTTAACTTGGGCCATGACGCGGTATAAGTGTCCCGTCTAGCCAAACTGGCTGTAGTGATGATGTTCCACAATTTAGAGGGCGACGCTCCAGGCCTGCACTGTGAACTCTGTGTGGACTGTACACTTGAACTTTGCGATCTTGGCCATGGTAGCAAACAGGTGTGTAGCGATGGAGCCCGACAGATCCATCAGGATGAGGGCTGCAGCTGACCAACCAGTGCTGGCGACTGCGCCGTACACACTGGCTTTCCTCTCTCCGTCCCTCATGATCAGAAGCACCTGCACCTCTTTCAATGCCGAGATAGACACCCTCGAAGCCCCACGGAAGCACCAGACGGTAGCGGCAGATGCCATGGGCAGCGCCAATCTCATAGAGTGGGCGATGCAGAACGGCTTGGAGGCACAGCTGGCGCAGAACTCGTGCGTACAGCACGGAGACCTCGAAGGTCTGCTTCTGCTGCGCAGCTTGCACGCTCCGCCGCTGCATCGAAACTACACCAGCATTGCCGCCAAGGGGGGACATTTGCGTCTGCTCCAGTGGCCCACACAGAACGGATGTCTAGTGTGGAGAGAGGACTGCGAATCTGCGGCCGCAGGCGGACACCTGGAGGTGCTGCAGTGGCTGTACCAGAACGGCCGCCACGGCTGGAGGTCGGACACGTCCGTATGCGTTGCTGCCTCTAGAGGTGGCCACCTCACGGTGCTGCAGTGGGCGCGCGCCCATGGCTGCCCCTGGCGTGCGGCCGTATGCTCGTATGCGGCTGCGGGCGGGCATCTCGATGTCCTTAAGTGGGCGCATGCCAACGGGTGCCCCTGGGACAAGGATGTATGCTCAGAGGCAGCAAAAGGGGGCCACCTTGCGGTGCTGCAGTGGGCGCATGCCAATGGGTGTCCCTGGGACGAGGCCGCCTGCAGGCGCGCCGCAACCGAGGGCCACCTCGACGTGCTGCAGTGGGCGCGCGCCAACGGATGCCCGTGGAACCAGTGGGTGTGCCGTAATGCCTTTGACCGGAGGCACCTCAACGTGGTGCAGTGGGCATCCGCCAACGGCTGCCCCTGGGACTCTAACGGCATTTGTGAGTACGCTGCGGCGCGCGGAGATCTGCAGCTGTTGCAGTGGGCCCGCGCCAACGAAATCGCTTGGGACGTGAAAACGTGCAGCACAGCTGCATCTCGGGGGGCGCTCGGGATGTTGCAGTGGGCACGTGCAAACGGATGCCCCTGGGACGAGCGCACATGCAGTAACGCTGCAAAGAACGGTCACCTTGAGTTGCTGTAGTGGGCGCACGCCAATGGCTGCCCCTCGGACGCAGTTACATGCAGCAATGCTGCAGCAAGGGGGGATTTTTCGTTGCTGCAGTGGGCACACGCCAACGGCTGCCCCTGGGATGCGGCCACGTGCAGCACAGCTGCATCTCGGGGGAACTTCGAGATGTTACAGTGGGCACGTGCAAACGGTTGCCCCTGGGATGCGGAGACATGCAGCACCCTTGCGCAGAAGGGGGACCTCCAAGTGCTGCAGTGGGCGCACGCCAACGGCTGTCCCTGGGATGCAGGCACATGCGCAGCTGCTGCAAATGGAGGGCACATTGAGGTGCTGCGCTGGGCGCACGCCAACGGGTGCCCCTGGGATGAGCACACGTGCGTGGCCCTAGCTAGGACGGGCAACTTCGAGGATCTCAAGTGGGCGCAAGCCAACGGGTGCCCCTGGGACAAACAGGTACGCGGCGCGCGGCACGGGAATACCATATGCTGCAGTGGGTGCGCTCGCACGGCTGCCCCTGGGACGAGTTGACCCTAAACTCCGCAAGAGGGCACCGCCGTGTGATAGAGTGGGCTCTTGCTCACGGGTGTCCGGAACCCGAAGACTTCTGGGGGTGTCAGACTGGGACCCTAATGCAGCCATCAGCTGTCGCTGTTTGGGTCCCCCCCCCCCGCTAGCAACGCATGTGTGCACATGGCCTTTGCAGATTTGGCACGAAGGTGTGAGGCTGCTGCTACTGCTGCTGCTGCTGCTGCTGCTGCTGCTGCTGCTGCTGCCCTGCTGCTGCTGCTGCTGCTGCTGCTGCCCTGCTGCCCCTGCTTGCTGATGCTGGTGTTTGGGATGACATTGTGTTGATGGTGCCTGCGTGTCTCTGATGGTCTGCTTTGTGTTTGATATCTGTCTTGGGATGGTGGCCATGAGAGGTGAGTCAGCAGGCAGTTTTTTGGCGATAAGCAGTAGTAGTGCACATGCATGCAGTATGGATGTCATGGCATGCTTACTGGAAAAGGCCAATGGGTTGCGACGTTTTGCATGCTGATTGATTGGTCCCAGATTGTGTGCCCCTCAGGCAGCTGTTCATTGTGTGGCTGTTGCTCCCAAGTTGTAGCCATCTATGCTGACGGTTGCATTGCCCGCGCCTTCGATAGCACTTGAAAAGCACGGTAAGAGCAGGAACAGGGGTCGTGAATATGCAAGAATAGCATAGATCGCAGCATATGCCATGCCCTGGTATCAATTTGTGTGCTGCTGGTGCTGGCTGACAGTGCTAGCTGGACAGACAGTGCCTTCATGTCATGACATAGGTTGACGCACACACATGATGATGCACGCACATGTACCTCACAAGATGCGTACAGCAAGGTTGACATGCCATGTGGGCTTTTTCGTGCCCTAATCGAGAATCAACAGAGGCTTCTAGTCCTGCCACAGCACAATGAGTATAGTTTCATCTTAGGTCTCATGAACTTCGTGCAAATTGAAGTCTTCCAAGCAGTGCATGAGAGCTGGTAAGGTGTGCACTCAAGTGTTCTTGATGCAATGTATCTCAGTGCTGATGCATGTACTTTATATTTATTCTCGCTCAGGGCGTGAAAAAGCCCAGATGATGGTGTACTTTGTATTCATTCTCGCTCAGGGCGCGAAAAGCCCAGATGATTGGCATCTAGCTGTAAGGAATCTACATGTCGTATGACAGTCTGAAAGTGTCGCAACGACAACCACTCAAACGCCGCCGCCGCCAAATGGCATCTCGGGGTCCTCCCCTACGTCCTCCTCCATGTGCCCCCCCCCCCTGGATCTGCCATGTGTGTATGACACGGCCAGAGTACGCCATGTGGAGCGCTGCCGACAGTGCCGAGCGTAAGCGCGCCAGGGCGATGCCCTTGAGAGCTTTAGGGCGCGCTCCTCCGGGCACTGACATCCTGCTGGCATACTCCGTCGCCACAGCCTCCAGCAGCTTCCGCCCCTGCTCCCCGATGCTGCCAAATGACCCTATTGCCAAAGTGGCAAGTTTGTAGCAATTCTGATCATAATGACCAGAATAGTGGGTAGTCTTGGCGGCCTCTTGGTCGCGGCAGCATCGCTCGGGGTCTGCTGCAGTCTTCGCCGCCCGCGACGCCACCTGTGCCTCGAAGCAGGTAACGTCCACCATGAGCGGTAGGTGGCGTGTCGGGTCGTCGTAGCCGGTCACCGGGAAGGCGTCGGCAGGCAGCACGATGTCCATCCTGCGACTCCCCGGCGGCCCGGCGGACCCCAGAAACGGCGTGTAGTCCTCGTCCACCAGTCCCGTTTTGAGGTATTGCCACAGGATGCGCTGCGTGGCCCTCTTGACGCTATTGTGGACGATGGTGTCGTGCGCCTTGACGCGTGGCGCTTGACACAGCCGTGCATGCAGGGTGCCGCCCGGCGACTTCCCGCACAGCTTGCAGCCTGCCGTCTGCTCCTCTACTCCGATGGCGCGTTTGACGGCCAGCTGCCAGGATAGGCCATCGAACGAAGCCGTTGTGGAGTACATGGGCTCGTTGAGGAATGCCATGCCGATCGAGTGCATGTGGCGCTGCGACCGGAATCGAGCAAGTGCTTGCGTGCGTTGCGTGCCCTGCGGCAGCTGTTGCAGGTCCGCCTCCACCTTATCTGCAAGCTCGGTAGCGACGGCATCTGCAAGCGCACTCTGATTGGGGCGCTTCAGGCTACACTGCAACTGCAGAGCACTGGCGTCAAGTACGCAAGCAGCATCCGCACCAGTGCCACCACCTGCTGTCGGCCGCAGCGGCGGCTGCTGCGTAGGTGGTTGCTGCTGCAGTGGCGTTAGCGCTGGTGGCAGTATATGTTCCAGCTTGTCACCTGTTGCTGCACGTAGAGATGTGGCAGCTGTGGCGATCATCCGCATGAGGGGCAGGCGCGCCACCTCTGCTGCTGCTGCGCCTTGTAGCATTGCTGGTGTGGAACGCGCAGCGCCTGCATTGACGGCTGCCGCTGCTGCGTGCGCTGGTGCTGCAGCTGCGCCGCCTGCCGTTGCTGCTGCTGCCAGTGGTGTTGCTGCTGCCGCAGGTGTTGGTGCAGCACCTGCCGCATTGGCCGCTGCCACCGCCATTGCCGCTGTCGCAGCCGGCACGGTTGCGGCGCCGCCTGCCGACGCTGCAGCTCCTGTTGCAGGTGCTGCAGCAGCCCTTAGGCTAGTAGGGCCTGTAGCAGCTGTGTTGCCTATGCCCGCAGCCGCTGCTGTTGATGCTGCAGTTAGTGATGCCGCCGAGGCCACTTGAGGTGCAACATGTGCTGCCGCTGCTGCAGCAGCATCTGATGCTGGAGCAGCTGCTGCTGCCGCCGCTGCTGCTGCCGCCAGAGTAGTTGCGCCGTGCGCCGCCGCTGCTGCTGCTGCCGCTGGTGCCGCCTGTGCTGCCGCCGCGGCCCCTGATCCAGCGGCAGCTGCGTCGTGTGTTGCCGGAATGGCTGCGCCATAAGCGCGGCCAGCCGCTGATGCAGTTGCCACTGCCGGAGCGGTCGCGCCTCCACTGGCAACCGCCGCTGCCGCTGTAACAGTTGCCGCTGCTGATGCTGCTGGTGCTGGTGCTGCTGCCGCTGCTGCCAGTGCCGCTTGTGTTGCCGCATCCTGAGCAGCGTTGTCTGCAGCCGCTTGAGGAGCCGCCTGCTGCAGCACCCCCGCCCATCCAGAGAGTGCTGGTTGCAGCGCTTGCAACGTGCCCGCCACATACGCAGCATCAGCGATGTCGCAGGCGCTGGTAATGCCAAGGCCGCCATGCCGTGTTGGGAGTCGCGCTTGCTGTAAGGCTGGGCCGTGCGCTGCCAGATGGAAGTGGGCCCCACTTTGCTCAAACTGGCGCCAGGTCTGGCCTGGTGGCTGCAGGCCCATTGAGTGCTCAAGCACCCACTGCGTGACCCGATCCCACTCCTTGGCGGCTGGCGCTGTCTGCGTAGTGGGAATGGTGCGCACGCAGTACGTCATGCGAGGCACCACGCAGTAGCGCAGTAACCTGAACATAGCCCTCGGAGATGTCAGGCGCGCGCATCGCTCTGCAAATCGAGCCCCTGCCCCGCCTGCACCCGCTTCCCTGCGCAGCCATGCGTCCACAAAGCTGCTGTGGCCCACCGGCACCCCCAGCAACACAGCTCCACGGTTCTGATTTTCATCCGTATCCCCCACTAGCTGAACGCCCAGCTGCTGCAGCAGTTGCCGCTCGTGGTCTGTCACCACATGCCCCCTGCCAGGCAGCGCGCGTGACTTGGTGAGGTTTAGCTCCAGCCCCACCTCCGCAAAGTGTTGTTTGAGCTGCGCCACCGCCTGTATGTCATCCTGAGTCAGCGTGCATGCGCCTGTTCGGACGTTGGCATCGTCCATGTAGGCGCCCATCCGCCTCCGCGCGCGCTGCGCAGCCGCCGCCTCATTGAACCGTTTCAAGCACTGAGCAATGGCGCCGCAGAAGAGCATCGGTGCCGCGGGGTCCCCCTGCTTAAACCCGCGCTGAGACATGATGATGCGCGTGGAGCCGTCGACGTGCTGGAACAGCAGACGTGGCCGAGTGCGCACGTATGTGCCGATGAAGTAGTCGAGGAAGTCCGGCAGCTGTGCTGCTACCCATTCCGCTGCCGCCAGGACGAACACCATGTTGAAGGCATTCTTGAGGTCCAGCATGAACTGCCAGTGACCGAGCTCTTACGCGAGTTTGCCGGCCATGGCCGCTTTCTCCGCTCCTGCTGAGACGGCTACCCCATACTGCCCGTCTGGCTCAAGGAGCTCCGCCAGAAAGTCTTTGCGGTCTGCCACGTACACCGAAGTGCATAGTCGCTACAGCACCTCGCCGCAAACGATGGGCCGCTGCTTAGCTGTACCATCTTCCTGTTGTTCTGCAAGTGGCGTCAGGCGCCCCGCGCCATGCAACTGCCAGAAGGCATCCGGCAGCCGCGCAGCCTCCCGCATAACGGTCTGAAGCCACCGTGTGAGGACAGCAGCAAACTCATGCCGTCCCCAGCTTGTGCGTAGCGCATCCTGCAGGTGGCTGTAGCGCAGCCCCGATGGGCCTGCTCCACTGTAAGGGCTTGCTCGCTGGATGAGCTTGGCAACCGTCTCTGGCTCAATTCCCTCCCCCTGTGTGGTGAGGCGACCCTAGGTGGAGCCGTTGTTGAAGTAGGGTTGTGTAACCGCTTGGTACACGACATGCCTTTTGTGCTCTATACAAGATACCCAACACCATGACTTCCTGACAGGACTTCTCTCCACTGCCTTTGGCCGCTGGCTATGCTCTCATTTGATATGGGTTTGCACACAGCACATGGGCATGTGGAACTGAGGTCTCAGGAGTCGTAAGGTGTGTAGTTTCTAGCGTAGTTCATAAACACAGCAGTGAGGCAACTCATGCTTATGATGGCAGATCTCGGCAGTCTTTAGCCAGCCAGGAGACACTCTGGGAAGGCTTAGCGCAGCAGTACGCGGCGCCAAGCTCCGTTGAGCTCGTGCTGCAGCATCAAGCAGGGGCAGTCGGCGGAGCTTCGGGATTTCAACAGCTGGGGGCGTGTGCTAGTTGTGGCGAGCTACAGCGACACTACTGCGCCACCTTCAGTTCAGCAACAGCAGCAGCAACGCTGCTTTGGCGTGCAGCGACGTGCCTAACCGTAGGTGCACGCCGGCATCGGTTCAACAACAGCACGTGCACGCCTTCTTGCTTGCAGCAAAATGGTGTGGGGGGAGGAACGTGCTGCTATAAGTCGTGAGGAGGCATTGGAAATTCACAACTGGCTTGTCACAGTTGGACGAAATCCATACAGCAGCTGGCAGCGAATGGAGGAAATGAAGGGATCGCAGATTGAGCCGCAGTTCTGGAGTGTATGCGATGCATTGGAGCACTTCTATACAGACAGCGAGCGCCTAATTGGTGTTCAGCGACGACTCAAAACGCGTCTAGCGGAGACAGAAGAAAGGGTCGCTGAGGAAAACCTGAGGGTATTGCAGCTGCAAGATCGTACAGTGAGCAGCCAGGAGGCAGCGGTAGCGGCAAGGCTGGCGGAGCTACACATGCAGCAGCAGATGCAAGAGCGGCTACAGCAACAGCAGCAGTTACACCAGCAGCAACAGCAACAACTGCAGCAGCAGCTTACAGGCGTAAACGAGCGCCTAGAGCAGCAGATGGAGGAGGCGGACGGGCGAGAGGGCCGACTGTGGGCTCGCATCAAGGCGCTAGAGCAGGGGGAAGCGCACTTGGAGCAGGAGCTAGCAGAGGGCTCAGCGCGTCGAGGTACGCTGGAGGCGCGAGTGCTGGAGCTGGAGTCGTCTGCAGCAGCTATGCTTGCAGTGGAGCTGCAGCAGCAGGTTCAGCGTTTGGAAGCGCAGAATGCTGGCCTGCGTGCTGCAGTGCAGGCTGCGTCGGTTACCACTTCATCAGCCAGCACCGTGACACCAGCGGCCAGCAGCATCCCAGCACCCGCTCGTCAGCGTGAGCAACAGGGTGCAGCAGCTGACGATTCAGCATTGCTTTCGCAAATGCGGAGGCGGGTGTCGGAGCTGGAGCAGGATGCTGCTAGCAGCAGAGCGTTTGCGGAAGGTCTGCAGCAGCGGCTTGCTGCAGCTGACGCTCAAAGCGTGCACCTACACATGGTGTGCGATGCGGGAGCGCGTGCGAGCGCGGCGTTGCGTGAGCAGCTTGCTTGTGCGCAGGCGGCCGCTGCGGCAGCGCGTGTGCCCACAAACACGGGTGCTAACGGTGGAGATGCTATCAGCGGTGTTGATATCGCTGCAACATCAGCGCCCACGGCGGCGCTAACATTAGCGCCCATGGCGGCGCTTACATCAGTCATGTGCGGGGGCAGCAGCGACACTCCCAGCAGCAGCGGCGCATGCAACAGCAGCGACGGCGCGCGCAGCAATAGCAGCCACAGCGATGCTCGCTGCAACGACGCGCGCGGCGATGCACACGGCAGCGGTGCTAGCGGCGGAAGCGTGTGCGGCAGCGGCGGGCACGGCGGTACTGGCGGCAGCACGCGCGGCGGCAGCGGCAGCAGCGGCAGCAGCGGCAGCGGCGGCGGCGCGATCGGCAACAGCAGCAGCTGCTGCATGCGCGGTAGCAGCGCTCCGCGCAACAGCGGCACGCCAGCGCTGCACGTTCCGGCGCACGCGAGAGGACGCGGCATCAGGCGGGCGTACAGCGCGGCGGCCGGCGGCAGTGTCGGGCGGCCGCTCACACGGCGGCAGCAGAAAAGGAGGGAGTATTGGGCGGCTTACACGCCTGAGGAGCAGCAGCATCTGCGCGATCGCCAGGCGAGGCGCAAGGTGATGCTCACGCGCTGCGTCAGCAAGGCGGGAGGCAGCGATGGCGCGCAGCTGCCGCCAGACTTGGCAGCAGCAGGTGCGCACAGCGGCGCACACTCAAGCGCAGCTGTGGCGCTCCGCAGCAATCAGGCTCCTCATCATAGCGCATATTGCGCTGATGTTTGTGAGACACACACAGCAGCAGCTCTTCTCTGTGCCATGTGTCTTACAGATACACCTTGAGTACTACTCGGAGTAGCTAGGCCTGCTCAGCTCGGTCAGTTACACATGACAGCGCTTGGCATATTGCACGTTAGCAATGACGTGACAGGAGGCGTTTTGCAGGTCTATCTCTGGGCCTGTACGTTTTAGACACCACACTACTTCGGTATAGGCTCAGCAGTGTAGTGTCTGGGGGCGATGTCGTACAGGTACCGAGACACGTGCATGGCACAAGTGTCGACAACACCTGGACGCACAAACCCACCCGCCCACCCTAAAGATTGTTTCGGCCACCGCGCACTTGTTTTGCGCGTGTGTTCGACACAAACGCTGGGGGGGGATTAGTGCGCAGTGCCAACATGTCGGGCGCGTACGTTGAAGTAGAATGGTGGTGTGTTTGCTTGCGTTGATTGCGCAGTGCCAACATGTCGGGGGCGCATATAGCAGCGGAGCAAGTTGCTTGCTCAAACTTGTTTTTGTGCTGCAGCAGTAAGATTGTATTGTTTGCAGCAACGCAGGTACTACTCCGGCCAGACGCGCTGCAGTCTTTCTGAGACTTGGTGGTAGCGGAGGGTTAGTGGTATATGCCAGACGCCCGCGTTCTCTTCGAGAGTTTCGGCGGTAGCGGAGGGCTGCTGTTCTTGCATTCGTAGAGATACTGAGTGTGTAGCACCTAGGGCACCTCACATGTGTGCATGTCTTTCCACTTGCGGAGCAGAAGAGCCATGCAGGGGGCGTGTGTGGTGAGGCGACCCTAGGTGGAGCCGTTGTTGAAGTAGGGTTGTGTAACCGCTTGGTACACGACATGCCTTTTGTGCTCTATACAAGATACCCAACACCATGACTTCCTGACAGGACTTCTCTCCACTGCCTTTGGCCGCTGGCTATGCTCTCATTTGATATGGGTTTGCACACAGCACATGGGCATGTGGAACTGATGTCGTACAGGTACCGAGACACGTGCATGGCACAAGTGTCGACAACACCTGGACGCACACCTGTAACAGGCTGAGTTCTGCTGGCATGTTGGCTGCTTTCGCCACAAGCTGATCAACCATGCCGGATAGCTCATGGAGTTGTTCCCCTGGCGCAGCGGGGGGGTGTTTGGGCTGCATGGCGGCAAAGCAGTCATCATCAGGTATCGCCACCGTTTTGGGCTGAAGGAAACGCGCTGCCTGCTGTAGCCCCCCCCGTGTGCCCATGCACTGTAGGACGTAGGCGTTGATCGCTGCCTCCGTTTGCTGGCGCGCGCGCCAGCGCCGGTGCGCACGCGCGTGTGCGAGGAGCGCTGGCACCAACCGGTCAAGCTCACCGCGTGCCAATATTCTGATTCTGTCGGAGCGAGTGACCAGGTGCGCCATCGGTGGAGGTGATGAGTGATGGCATGAGGTGGTGTAGAATCGTGGATCTTTGCTGTCGCTGCACCCGCCCTGCGGAATCTGGCTCCCGCGCCGCATTGACGAACATCGTCATTGTGTGTGCCAACAGATGTGTTGCTGCGTTCTCCAGTGCAGCTCCCACATAGCGACGATTGCATGGTCTACCAAGGCTTCTAGTTGTCGCGAACTGCAGCTTGCACAGCTCATCGAGGCTGATGCTGTCAAGCACTGCTGCGACTGCGGGGGTTGAGATGGTCCACGTGAAAAGCCCACCTGCCCCACCTGCTGCGCCTGCAGGGCCTGGCGCTGCCGCTGCTGTCGCCGCACCTGCCGCTCTGGGGCCCCCTCCGCCGCCGCCGCGGCCGCCACGACCACAGCCTCGTCCGCCGCTGTCGCTGCTGCGACCGCTGCCACGGCCACTGCGGCCGTTTTGAGTTCGCGCGCCACTGCCGCTGTTGCTAGCACCGCCGCTGCGGCTGCTGGCATCACTGCTGCGGCCGTTGCCAGCGCCGCTGTCCTTAGTACCGGCTGCACTGCCGCCGCCGGCACCGCTGCTGCTGCCGCCTCCGGTTCTGCTGCCGCTAGTCGCTCTGCTACTGCTGATGTCTGCATCATTGCTGCCGCTGCGAACGCGTCCTCCATTGCCACGTCCGCGCCCTCCACTGCGACCCCGACCCCCTCGTGTAGCACTGCTACTCCCGCGTTCCGGCCTCTTTGAGCTGCCGGAGGAGCTGCTGCCACCAGCCTGAGCAGCAGGTGCCTGCTGCGCGTGCGCTGGTCCCTTTGCGTAGGGGTTGCCGATGGGTGTGCACGCCGGTTGCTGCTGTGGCAGCGACGTGGTAGCTGTTGCCGTCGATGCATCAGGTGCTAGCGGTGCTGCTGATGCTGTTGTTGACAATGTTGCCGCCACTGCAGCGGGTGAAGTGATAGGCCTGCAGTTGCGGCAGTGCTTGCCCGCGCTGGCATCGCTGCTGTCCACTCTGAATGTCTTGTTGGCATGAAACAGGTTTTTGCACAAGGCACACTCGGTGTAGATGGTTTGCAAGTGCGAGGTGCTGAGGTCGGAGCGCTCCAGGAACGTTGTTGCTGTCCCACTGTGGTGTTCGCGCTGGTGCTTCGCCGCGATGTGGGCGTTTAACCTCTGCTGTAACGAGAGCAGCGACATGCCCTTCTTCACCACGAGGTCGCATAAGTTGCACTTGTACTCCGGGTCCGCACTGCCTCCACCTCCAGCTTCGTCGTCTAGCATCAGACGTTGCTGTTCCAGACTGTTATGACCTGTTCTAGAGCGCTTAACTGCACTTTGCCCGCCCGTGTGCTCCCCTTCGCCTGTTTGATCGGAAATTGACCAACCGTCATTCTGTACCCTCTTGCGTTTGTGCGCTGCGCGTCCGTCTCCAGTTGCTCTGCTGCTGCCACTCGTGCCATCGTCCTGTTGACAAGCGCCATTGCCATCTGCAGCACTGGTGCTAATATCCTGCGCTTGTGCGCACGCTAGATCGGATTCTTTGCATTTCTGCGCCATTCAGAGTTGGCAATACGGGCCTCCCGCCGCCGCCATGATATTCTTTTCATGATCTCTGCTACGCCATGGTGCTACATGCTACAGCTACATACCTATCCGCATCTCGTGCAGGCTGTAGTAGTACTAAGTGTACTAAAGATGGTGTACATATCTGTACGGCAGTATTGGCAGTTCCCATGAACAGATCTTGCATGCAAATGCACAAAATACAGTAACCCCAACCTAATTCAAGTTGCTTGCAATGCTTCAGATACCCTGAACGCACAGGCAAGACGTCAAGCTCAATGCGAAGGATCGTATGCAAACAATTTAAACTAGCCCCGGCATGCTACATATCACGATAGCGCCCCCTGAAGTTTGTGGCCACTCTACAAATCCAGGTCAGGTCTGCGCAAAAGTGATGAGTTGAAGCTAAGACTAGGGTACTTTCCCTGCCCAGCACCGTTGGCTGCCCCCAGTAGTTTGGGGTATGTAGCTACATCACACTCTCCAGATAACCAAAGAGCCAAAGCAGCATTGTGTGTACACAACGCCAGCACTAGCAGCTGTCGTCCAGTGGCGCAATGCAAAGCAGCAGGCACGAGGAGAAGAAGAAATGTCCGAGCGAACGGTGTATAGGCGTTAAGCGATTTGTCTTGCGAGTCAACCACGGGGCTGGGGCGAGAGCCTCCGCGCCTTGCGGAGGGGGCAACGTACACGTATATGTCTCGGCCATGGGTATGTATGCGCTACAGAGCTGCAGCAGCGCTCACCAGCTGCTGCTGCCGGAGTCGCCATGCGCAGCCCGTAAAAGAGGCTCGACGCACGGCGTGTGTGCGCGCGTCCAGACTTCCCAAACGTCAAGTCAAACGTGAGCACACAGCGGCGGAGGCGACCAAATCCGAGACTAGTACAATCTGCCAAATTAAAGGCCGTGCCAGGCGGGCCGCCAAGACAAAGTGAGATAGGTATACTATAGCTAGCGTAGGTATGAATATGCGTGCGCGCGCGATATGAGCAGGGAGGGCGGGTGTGGGGGCAGGGTGTGAAGCGGGGTGGCTTGTTGCTCCTCTGGAGAGGAGCGGTGTGGCACAGGCTTGTGGCGTGTGGCCACTCCGCGCGGGAAGTGCTAGGTCACAGGGGGCAGTGCGCAGCGGCAGCAGCTGAGCACTGCTCAATGCCGTCTAACAGCTGCATCTTGCAGCGCTGCTGTTGCAGCGGCTCGCTTGGGCGCGATTGCAAGAGGGGTGTGTGTGTGTGGGTGTGTGGGTGGGGGTGATGCGTCATAGTGAAGCTGCCCTATCAGCGGCGCTGACAAAGGGCGGCTGTGTACTGATATATATTCTCTCTCGGACATGTGTTGCGGAGCGGGGACTAAGACGGGGGTGTTCAGGGGGTTCGGCAGGCTGGAACACACCGCGACTGCGATACACACAGGCCAACTTCAAGTGTGCACGCCACAACGGGGGCGCACTTCAAGTGTACACTCCGCGCTGTGTGAAAGCTGTGGCACGTGGTGAAAAAAAAGCGCGTGGCGCAGCGCAAACAGGGGGCCATCGACCCCCCAAAACCCCCCCAGTTATGGCGGCGCAAGAGGGGGTTGGGGTGTCTCCCGTGACATCAACGATCGCTGAATGGGGAGCGCTGGCAAAGGGGGGAAAGGCCCCCAGAGAATTGGCGAATAGAAGGCGGGGGAAGGGACCAAGGGGGTCCGGTGAAGGGGGGGCAGCAAGGCGCAACTTCACTCTTGAAGTGCGGGACCCATAGGCACGAGCGGGGCACCATCTAACCGTGGCTGCGCGCATATACGCTGCAGCTCCTCAGGGCAGCAGGGCGTGGCAGTTGCGCGTCGCACGTTACGCACGCACGTGTTGCGGCCGTAGCTCTGGTTGTAGCGCTGCCCTGCTGCCCGAGGTGGGGTAGGGGGTCTTATCCCGGCTCACGCTGGTCATAAGCAGCGGCTTGCTCTGCCGCAGCCTGTGACACACACGCGGATTGTGTGCTGTTGAGTTTACGATGGCGGACAATCGTAGGGCAAGTGCAGCATTCGCCATGGGTGGCACATGAGCAGCGCATGGAAAGCGTTGCATGTCTCAGCAAGTGCGGTCTGCGACACATGCACAAAATGTACTGTTTATAGATTCTCGCTGAGGGCGTGAAAAAGCCCACATGGTAGGCTACCAGACTTCACAAAGCCATGTGTTGTTTGAAAACTTGAAGAGATGGGCCTGATCCCGTCCTGCCGCTACATGTGTGTGTGTGTGCGTGTGTGTGTGTGTGTGTGAGGACCGACGTGTTGACAGTGGTTCGCACTGCCTCTGTGGCACCTACTTCAGCTTGCCGCTGTTGCACCTACTTCAGCTTCGCGGCTTGGTGCTCAAACTGTGTTTTGACTAATAACAAATTATGCAGAGCAAGTTCGTGCATGTGTGTGCTTGCAGTAACTACATAAAAGCCACAATACTGAGCATCATCTGCACCCTGTGTTGTTGCGCGTGCACCCTAACTGCACAGCGTGTCGCGCACTTTGCATCAGTAGCCACTGACGCGTACCACGTACTTGAAGTTGGTTTTGCTCAAACGAATGTAAGGCGATCGTGTGCTTGGGAGATGCATGTACACCCAAGTACAGAAACAGTAATAGCAGCTACAACATCCCGCACGGGTGTGTGCCATCAGCAACAGCTCTACTGAGCATCACCAGCGCCATGCACTGTGCTGCGCACTGCCACACACCGCACACCTAGCATCACTTGCTGCTGAACCTTCCCCCGTGGCACAAGCATATACCGTCAGAACTATGCTGCACTTGTCACACACTGCCCACCAGCAGCACGAGTCACTGACACTCCTCCTGAACACACGCTCTTGTACGAGGCGCATGCGCGACACATCCAACATGAACTTCAACAGGAGAACTTCAAGGGGTGCTGAGCATCACCTGCATCATGCGCTGCGCGCACGCCTTCTGCACGCGGTGCATCATCATGAACTTCAACAGCAAAAACTTCAAGGGGAAGCTGAGCATCACCTGCATCATGCGCTGCGCGCACGCCTCCTGCACGCGATGCATCATCATGTACTGCGCCGCGTGCGCCGCCGCTGCGCTGCCGGTGATGGTGACCACCCTATCTGTGGTGCCCGGCAGCGCGTTGCCTCTGCGGCTGACGCTGATGCGCGCGCCGGTGATCATCTGCGTGCGGCAGCAAATAGATGGTGAAGATGAGGTTGAAGTCTGAACTTCAAGGTGTTGCTGCAGGGGGCGCGCAAGCTTTGCTGCAGGGGCGCGCATTGCCGCTGCAGGTGACGCCGATGCGCGCGCCGGTGATCATCTGCGCGTATATCGACCAACAGATGTTGAAGATGAGATTGATATTTGAACTTGATGGTTTTTTTGCGGCAAGCGCGCGTCGCCTCTGCTAATGCGCGCGCCGGCAATCGTCTGCGTATGCATCGCCAAATCGGCGTTAAATTTGAATTTAGGGTTGAAGTTTGAACTTGATAAGATGTTGCTGCAGGCAGCGTAGCGTACTTGCTGTTGAGGCTGACACTGTTGCGTGCCGGTGACCGTCTGCAACGGCATCATAGTGGTGAGGATCTTCAAATTCTTGAAGATGCAGTTGAGCTTCAGATGTCCACGGCCGGACAACGCGCTGGTGCTAAGATTGAATACTTGTTGACAGCATAAAACGCCTACGTGAACCGCCAATCAAGTCCAGTCCAGTGCTGCGACACCTTTCAATTACCCCTCCCCCCGCCCCCGCACGTGGTGTAACTGTTTTGGGCACACATCAACTGCAGCGTTTTCACATGAACGTCAATAAAGGGGTCATGCTCAGTCTATGTGCTCAGCCAAACTCTCATCATCACCTGGCACTATGATACGGCACCTCCACCTCAATCTCAACCCGTCATTGCCACCTAGCTCTGTGTGTGCGGGTGCACTTGGACATGAGTACTCTCAATGCATTTCAGCTACAGAAAACTGTGTGTGTTCTATAAAGTACTTCATTGGTATGCAGTAGAAAGCGCAGTCCATCCCCTTAAGCGCTGCTTCAGACAGCGCAAAGATGCCCCACTCGTGCGACTCATGCTCCTCTGCCATGGCATCGATGATAGTGCTGACTTCACCGTCAATCGCACCACAGGAACCAAATCCCAAAGCGGCAAATACATAGCAATTCGCGCCAAAGCGACGCGAGTACTTGATGGTTCTTTTGTGAAAGTACTGCAGGTAGACCGGACCTTGATCAGCCACTCACTGCTACCAGTTCTTTGAAAATACTGCAAGTACTCCTAACTGTTAATCAGCGCCATCACTTTTCTGCTGTGCACCACATCGACTTCAACGCATACTTCAACTGATCCTCACCTGCAGCTCGTTCACCGTCACGCCCCCCCTGCCCAGGATCACCCCTATCAGCGCGTCCGGAATGGACACCATGATGGTGGTGGCAACCGCCGACACATCGGGGTGCTGCACCATGGGCATAGGCATCTGCGGCACCACCGGCGCCAGCACAGGCATGCCTACCATCATACCCCCCCCCGGGTAGTACCCGACCGGCGCCGCGGGGGTCACCAGGTGCTGCTGCTGCTGCTGCTGCGCCGCCACGTGCTGCTGCAGCGTCGCGGCCTGCTGCTGCTGCAAGTGCAGCGCTGCCGCCGCCGCCTGCTGCTGCCGGTCCAGCACGTGGTGCCCCGCTAGCAGCGACGGGTGCTGCAGCAGCGGCGCCGCCGCCGCCGCAGACATGAGGTGCTGCGGGTGCGCCGCCGCCTGCTGCACGGGCAGCTCTAGCACGTGCTGCGGCGGCACGTGGTGATGCAGCGTGGGGGACTGGTGCATGGTCAGCGGCGCCGCCGATGCCACTGTTGTGTACACGTGCTGGTGCAGGTGGTGGTGGGAGGGGTGCTGCGGCGGCGAGTGCAGCAGCATTGCGTGCTGCTGCTGCTGCTGCTGCGGCGGCAGCGCTTTCGGGGCCGCCAGCATGTGCTGCTGCTGCTGCTCGAACGCAAAGTGCTGCTGGTGCTGGTGGTGGTGCTGCGGCAGCGGCTTCTCCTGCTGGTGCAGCTCGAACGAGTGCAGCGCCTGCGGCTCCTGCATCTGCTGCTGCTGCTTGATCGAGGAGCGCTGCTGCTGCTGGTCCATTGCTGAGCGCTGCTGCTGGTCCAGTGTCGAGCGCTGCTGTGGCAGCAGCACAGGCAGCGGCGGCGTCGACAGCGGCGGCCTGTGTGTGCCCTGCGCGGTGCCGAGCTGAGCACTGCCGTGCGATGGGCCTGCGGCAGAGCCTGAGCATAGCAGCAGGGTAAGTATGCTGTCCCGCCCATCATGTTTCATTACTGCATGCGGTGTCAAGATTTTGAAAAGTGCGTTGTCAAGGAGTTGCGAGGGCGCTCAGAAATTGAGTTTTGAGGTGGTTTGATCTGACTGACGTACACCGACGAACTAGGTGAGGCACCATTGTGAACTACTGATGAACTAAGACATACTGTCATGAATCCTGCTGTGCATGCAGTAGGCCTGCGGCAATGGCGTGCCATTGTGAGCACGTTGTATTGTTGTGAACTAGGCGATGTAATGTCGTGAACCAGCGGCGTAGAGTCATGGACTCCAGCGGTAGCCTGAGCAATGGCTGCTTTGCAACGGTCCCGCAGCAGCAGGGATCATGCATCCGCGTTGACCATTGCGCGTGCCCGTGGTGCTGAGCAGTTACAAGCCTTACAGTTGTCTTTTGAACTCAAGTGGTGTATCTGGACTTGAGCTTCCCATGTGGTGGCCCTGCACATCAATTCAACCTTCAAAACTGCAATTACGCTGCCTGCCCCGAGCCCCAAAACACGCACACGCACGAATCAAAAACAAGAAGCACCACGCACCCGGGCTTATCGTGTGCTCCCCCTCCACCCCCCCCCCTACCCACGTCGCCACATCTGCAAGCTCCTGCGACTGCTGCTGCTGCTGCTGGGCCGCAGAGGAGGGCGCGCCGGCGGCGGGAGCATCGCCCTGTTGAAGTTGCGGCGGGTCGACGCTCAGGTTGAGGTAGCGCGACATGGCGGGCTCGCGCCTCAGCACATCCAGCAGCATGTCGATGCACAGGCGGCACGCGCCTAGCGCGCCGTGAATCGTCATAACGCGCTCCGCAGAGGCCGGGTTGCGCTTGTGGCTGAGGCTCACGCGCGCGCCGCTGGCCGAGCTCAGCGCCTGTGATTGGCGGGGAACCGGCCAATGAGATCAATTCGGTGTGTGTGAGAAGGTGCCAGTGATATCAGTGCATTGCTGATGTAAGGAGGTGCAAACGCGGTGCGCGCAGCTGGCAGAGGAGTTCAGCGCCTGTGATTGGTGGAGAACCGGCCAATGAGATCAGTGCGTTGCTGTGTGGGGTGCAAATGCCGGCGCCTGATTGGTGGGGAGCAGCCAATGAGATTCGTGCGTTGCTGTGTGAGGCAAATGAGGCAGAGTTTGGCGCCTGTGATTGGTGAGGGACCGGCCAATGAGGTCAGTGCAAACACGCCGCGCACAGCTGGCGAAGATCGGCGCCTGTGATTGGTGGAAAGCCGGCCAATGAGATCAGTGCGTTGCTGTGTGAGAAAGTGCAGATGCGGCAGAGTTCGGTGCCTGTGATTGGCGGAGAACCAGCATTGAGATCCGTGCGATGCTGTGTGGGGAGGTGCAAACGCGGCACAGCTGGCAGAATTCGGTGCCTGTGATTGGCGGACAGCCGACCCATGAGATCAGTGCGTTGTGAGCAGGTACAATCCAGCCCCTGCCGTTGGTGGGGGACCAGCCAATCAGATCAGGGTATTGCTAGGCGCGCACAGCCCAGCCCCTGCCATTGGTGGGGGACCAGTCAATCAGACAAGGGTTTTGCACAGAAAGGGTGGCTTCCCTTCTGGCTAAAAAATAAGTGTTGCAAGCTTACCACCTGAATTGTACGAGCGAGGCCGACAAGTGCCTAGTGACGCCCCATTTATTTCAACCCTAACCCTGCCCTCGCCCCAACATCAACACTTTGTCTTCTTTGCCGCCAACTTCAGCGCTGTTATGCAGCAGCTGGCGCAGCTCGCTCCAGCCTGCCAGCAGCAAGCTGTCTCTCGCAATGTATATGTACAGGTTCTTGCGCTTGCACTGTTTTAGCTGACAGTACTTTCGCACTTGCACATGCGTGCGCGCCCTTGGTGCATCTGGTTGAGCACTGATGGGCACATGAACAGGCGCAATAAGGAGCACTGGTGCCTGAACACCGGGCACCCACACATAGAGGCTGAGACTGGGTACTGACCTGCATGCCTGAGCTCGGAATCGCAAAGCCTCGATGAGCACTGACCATCCACGCCTGAGCACTGCGTACCAATCCAACTGCCTGAATCTGAGCACTGACCTTCCACGCCTGAGCACTGGGCATTGAAACCAAGCCTTGCTGGGCACTGACCTGCATGCCTGAGCACTGCACAACAGAGCCCTGCTGAGCACTGTCTTTCCACGTGCCTGAGCACTGCCCACCACATCAAGGCCCAGACTGAGCACTGACTGTCCACGCGCCTGAGCGCTGCGCACTAGACGCAATCAGCGTTGACCATCCATGCATGCCTGAGCCAGCATATACCTAACAGGAGCCCCCCCCCTCGCCTTACCCCCCTATCCCTCCTTATCCTCCCCGAAGCGTCAAGTCGACCTCTGACGCCAGAACCACTGACCTCACAGCGCATCACAACACTGGCGCGGCCCACCTCACTGAGCACTGACTCACCTGCACGCCGGAGCCGCGCCAGCCTATGACGAGGCCCCCCGCGGCGGCGGGTATGAGGAGTCGCTGCGTGATCTCACTGAGCACTGACTACCTACACGTTGAGCACCGACTCACCTGCACGCCGGAGCCGCGCCAGCCTATGACGAGGCCCCCCGCGGCGGCAGGTATGAGGAGTCGCTGCGTGATCTCCTGCTCGTTGAGCGCTGCTGCAATGGCCAGGGGTGCGGGCTCGGTGGCGTCACGGTCACGCGCATGGTCGTGCACCGTGTGAAGCACCAGGGCCACGGCCATCTTGACGGGGGCCGCGTCGCCGCTAATCAGCACCACGCGATCCTGAGGGACAGGGGGTGGGTGGGTGGGGGGCAGAGAGTGCGGTATTCAGCAAGTTGTGGTGGAAGATTGAGTAGTGCGCTTGTAGGTGGTTGAGGTAAAGAGGACGGGTAGGGGGTTTCCACGGGCGTCGTGGCCGAGCACCGTGTGAAGCATCAGGGCCACCGCCATCTTGACGGGGGCCGCTCGCCGCTCATCATCAGCACCATGCGGTCCTGGCAAGTCAAGTGCGGAATCACTTGTAGCAGTGTATGGTCTTTCAGAGGATACATGAGGCTTGTCAGCACCGCGCGGTCCTGGGGGATGAGGGGGCGCAGTGTTAAGCACGTTGTGGAAGATTTGTTGAAACAGTTTGATGGTTGTGGTGTTGAGGGGGGGGGGGGGGGGGGGGGGCTTTGACGGGCGCTGCGTCGCCGCTTTGCGCAGTCTTGCGGGACAGGGGGCGCAGTGGGGCGAAGGCAGGGTGCGGTCTTCGGGAGAAGCCCTGTAGCCTGCTTCCAGGGGCGGCGAAAGAGAGTGCGTTGCGAAGCACGTGGGTGAAGATTGTGTAGTGTATGTTGATGGCTGTGGTATTGAGGGGGGGAGGGGGGAGGCTGCACACTGTGCATAGAGGATAGAGACAGAGCGACGGCCACTCAACAGGTGTTATGGGCAACATTGCTTGGCTGCTTATTAGCAACACATGCTTGTGGGCCATCAACCCGCAAGCGACCGAAGGAACGGCGCGGCGGCGCGGAAAGAAAGTGGTCAAGTTAATTACACATCGAGGGACTTCTTTTGAAAGGTTACTTGATGACGTCAAGGGAATGGGGAACGCGTTTGAAGTTGGCTTTCAGTTGGCGCGTAAGCAGGCATCTCTATTTTTACTGTGCTCAGCAGCAAGGCCCGACCGGCTTCTCATCGCCACTGATGATGAGAGCATTGCTCAGCATTCACCAGGCCTACCCAGCCTGATCTTCTAGGTCTGTGTGCAAGCACCTTGTCTGCTTTTAAGATGCGTTTTGTGGAAAAGCACATGCAGTCCATCCGTAGCTCCGCTCGGCACTTATATGGCATAAACCCGCCAGTTACTGCAGCAACTAAGGCAGTCATCAAGCTGCACCTACTTTTAAGTACCTAGTACATGACTGTAGTCTAGGTGCCCTCGAGTTCACACGATATTGGCGCATTGCAGTCAAGCCATACCCTCTTGGCACGCCCAGCACCCTAACCTGAGCGCTGCTGCGCTGTGCACTCACTCACCAGTATCCCAGGCAGGCATGCGGACGAAGACACATTGACCAATGCGCCCGTCTGCGCTTGGAGGCTCTGTATAGTAGCACCGGCTTTGCCGATCAGGCCTCCCGCCATGTTATTGGATACAAGCAGTTTGATGGCACACGCAGGTTGCCCTCTGGAACCGCCTGTGGTTTGGTTCGGGTGCGGCAGCGAAGGTTAGGGATATTGATGTTCTCGTGTGAAACACAATGATGAGTGCATTCAGCTCACGTTATTTTCCAGTAGGTACTTGGCAACGCAGGGGTGTCGCACTGCGCTGCCATTTACTACCTGAGTTTTCAACTCCAACTGCATGGACGAGCACTTGGGAGCACTTTGCTTATGGATGCATTAGTACTGTAGTGGTCTCCATCGCGCGGGATGCCTTTAGTGCTGGCGAATGTGTCTGAGCATCTGCCACAGTGGTTCATCTCCGGGACTTGAGCTAGCTGCCTGGAATGCCACGTTGCACCCTCGATGAGTATATACAATTTTAGTGCGACCACAACTTCTGGCAGGCCATCACTTGCAGTGCTCAGCCATGAGCACTTGAACATGGAGTGGTGAACAGCACAAGCCGCGCTTTCTTCAGCACCACCTGTGCTGCTGTTGCTGAGTGCTGCTGTGCAAGTCACTGAGCGCTGACTGCATTGCCGCTGCGCCTTGCCACCATTGGCCGAGCACCGACTTGCATTGCCGGTGAGCACTGCCCTGCAATCATCTGAGCGCTGACTTGAATTGCGACTAAGCACTGCCATCAGTATCAGCCTACGCACTGACGAATGCTGACGCACGGGCATGTAGGCGACAGCCCGCTTGTGCACGCTGTTGAACGCAAAGCTCCCCAGCTGAGTGTGTACTGGTTGAGCACATCGCACACGTGGCACCAGGCACAACGAACACCCTGATGCACATCAACACACGCGACCACTGCCCCTATTACTGTGGCCCACGCAGTCCTGTACTGCCAGACCCTCTGCATCACACAGCGATGCGCACACAACCCCAGTGCACAACAGCACCTGACGCGCCACACACACACTCGCACACACACACACACACATCACCGCAACACAAGGCCAGATGACTCAGACTCACCCAGAGAGTCACCCGCCGCCTCCTTGGACGAGGGGCCTTCGGAGCCGAAACCGCCCCCGCCAAGCCACCCGCTGCCGCCGTGCGCAGGTCCGCGCCCCGCCAGCGACAGCTCCGGCGAATAAGTCGTCGCGCTGCTGCTGCTGCTGAGTGCTGCCGCCGCTGCGCCGCTGCTGCCGCCGAGCATGGCGGCAGTGCTGCCGAGCGCCGCCACGAACTGGGGCGGCGACGCCGCGCCGCCGCCGCCGCCGGCGCTCGCCGGCAGCAGCTGCCCCCTTGTAGGGGGCCCCAGAGAGAGCTGAGCACTGACAGCAGCAGCCAGGTCGGCGGCGTCGCCGGCATCGCCGCCGCCGCCGCCGCCACTGCGCATGAACGAATCATGCTGGTGGAAGTGCGCCGCCGCGACGCGCGCCGCGGCGGCAGCGGCGGCGTCGGCACCGTAGTCTGCGCCGCCGCCGCCGCCAGGAGTGTGCGAAAAGCCGCTGTGTTGGTGCGCGTGATCCGTGGAGTGCGCGTCATCGGAGTCAGCGCCCGCGGCACCGTGTCGAGCGCTGTTGCGGCGTGTGCGCCGTGACGCTGCTGCGCTGCCGCCGCCGCTGCTGCTGCTGCCGCCGTGCGGGAACGCCTGCGGCATGGGGGGGGGGGGTCATGGGCATTAGTGCTACGCGCAGTGCGTGCAGAGCTGTGTGAGGCTGGTGCAGCTGAGGCATGGTAGGTAGGTATGTGTGCTGAGGTATGGTATGTATGTAAAGATGCTGAAGCAGGGGTATGGAAGGCGCCGGCCTAGAGCGAGCAGTGCGCATAGGGCTTGCAAGCCAGCTGCGGACGAACGACGCTGCGGCGATCCCTGCTGCGGAGGACTGTGTGATGCGCAGCAATGGAATGGATGAGCACAGCACTAGCCGCAGCAGCTATGGAGCCTGCCTGAATGGCAGCGGCGCGCGGCTGCATAGTACCCCTCATGGCAAGGCCGCAGCGCTGCCCCGCAGGCATGGAATTGACAAGAGTGCTCACCGCTCAGCGCATACATGCCCGTACATACCTTAACTAAGTAGGCTCAGCACTCAGCGCACACATCTGCATGGTCAGTGCCGAATGGGCAGTGCGCGCCAGCAGAGGCAGCAGCGCTCAGCTCCGCTCCAATGCGCGTATGACTGCATGAGATCGCCGTCACACCATGCAGTGAGATCGCCGTCACACCATGCAGTCATACCTACATGCCCCCTATTGCTGCAGACGACAGACGACAGCGATTCGGCCTTCAACAGCGTTGTGAGTACAAGCACTGGCATCCAAGCCTACCTGCCTCATGATGTGGCACCTCTCATCCGCTCTAGTCAGCACTCTACAACACAACCACAAGCACTCACCGAAGCGCCCATAACCCCCAGGTTCATCGAGGGGCTATCCGAATCCGACCACTGCTGCACGCCGCCGCCGCCGCTACTTGCCGCCATCTCTGCGCTGACCGGCAGCGACTCGTGCCGCCGTTGTCTGTCCATGCTGGCTACTGCAGGTGCTGAGCACTGCTGCAGTGTTGAGAGCTGCTGTCGTTGCAGTGCCTGAGCACTGTCGCATCAACAGCTCGTGCGCCCGCCGCCAGCGCGCATACACCCCCGCCTGTCGGCTCGCACAGTTGAGCACTGCTGCTGCTGCTGCTGCTGTTGCAGCTTGCCCCGTCGCAGCTACAGCGATGGTGAAACAAAATTGTTGATTTACGGGGGCTGGCAGCACAGCAAGTATGGTGCTTGCGCGGCTCAACTAGTGCTAAGTACTGTACGCACTTATTTTACGGGTGCACCAGTGCCGCTGTGCACAGCATGCCTTGCAGGCGTTGTCAATCCACCCGCCAGGGACTTGTGCCAGACACGACCGATGCGCTAGAGTACAGCGATTGCGCTTCGACTGCTGTCTGTCACCGAGCTAGGCACTGGAGGGTCGGACGTGATCAAGTAGGTCCAAGGTTTACTCCTCGCCTCCGCTGCACCACAGCTGATTACTGGAGCCTAGGGGTAGATGCCACTCATCTGCTCGCATACAACACAGCAGCATCAGCCAGCACACAAGCAGCAGAAAAGGACGTTGCGTGAGCCAAAGACGTTGTCGGCGCAGTGGGACATCTGACGTCGCCAACAGCCAGAGTCGGCCCTGTGTCTGTCCTGTCGCGAGGTCGCAATTGTCATTGCACAACGCGACATTTACGGGTGCGTGATCACCACCGCACCACACACCTGCATGCCTGCACGCACCAACGGTCAGATCCTTGACGACAACGCCGAACCAGTGAGTGTGCCTGCAATTGTCCACCACGCACACACCTTGCAATGGGACTCCTGTGCGCCTGAATCACGACGCAGTGTATGCCGACACGGCAGCTACAAGTTGGTAGCGAGCGAAGGCCACGCACGGAGTTGCGCTCTACCCCGAGTTGCGCTGCACAGCCCTGGAATATATATTATAATCTAGAGCGTTGGCGAGCAGATCCGCATTGGCGCCAGAGTGCACTAGATCATGTTCTCACCGACGTTCTAAGGTGCTACTGTGGCGCTGTCATCTGGCGTGCGCCATGCGGAGCTTTGCAGCGCGCAGTGGCATCGCAACGTGCCTGCTGCCTGCGAGACGAGGCGGTGTTCTGAGGCAAAACAGCCTGATTGCCGGCATTAAACACGTACTTAGGGCGCTTGCTAGCCGGTCGCGCTCCAAAGTATCAACAGGACAGGATTGGATGGAGGTCCATCAGCTCTGCAGACGATGCGCGGAGTTCTGACTGTCAGATGCCAATTGCAGTAGTGTCGCACACAAGTGCGCGCCGTGTGCGCGCTGCGTCACGTGTACTGCAGCCGCACCACCGCGCTTCGCGCGACGGCATCGACATGACCAGTCAACAGCGCTAAACTTCAAGTACACCTTACCTTGACTTGGTCCTGCGTGTATCCAGCCCAGATCCTGCGCGTAGACGCACAGTGTGCTCGCGCTGCGTTTCTAGACAGTCAGCCCCACGCCGCGCTACACCCAACCGGCCTGAACTTTAATCATGCTCATCGATTATAGCAGTTGCGCTCATATGCATCTTGAGCACAAACGGCCAGATATTTTTTAGTACGAAACGAGCAGTTCGAGAGCCTCCTCGAGAGGTGGGAAAACGGAGTACAACAGGGTCACACGTGCAGGATCAGGTGCCGCGCAGCCGGATGACGTGAGAGTGCAAAATGATCGCTACACCTCTCTCCATCGCGGCGGGCAGACAGAGGCGCTCGCCGGTGATGACATAGCTGCAGCGAACGGTAATGTGTAGACCACCCGGGTGTGAATTTTGAGTCAACAACTGAGGTACTGAGATAACGATGGCTACCTTCTACCAACCACTACTATGCTGCGCGTCGTCGTCGTGTCGTATCGTGTCGTCGTCGTGCGCGCACGTTTTCGCTGAAATGTCAACAGGCATGCATCAACAGGCAAGGCACACTCACGGGCTGAAACCTAGATGCATCAACATACAGATTACTCATTGTTCGCCCGTCAAGGTCCTTGCTCACACAACAAGGATAGGTGCAGCACAATTTTCCGCGACTCCGGCACTCCCGGCGAGCAGGCACGGGGAGTCAAAACGAACCGCCGTGCAAGAAATCCGTATAGACTTTGCTTTGCTTTGCGATGTCCGTATGTCCCCATGTCGAATGGCGCGCAACGAGGCTCAAACACACGAGCTACATGTCCAGACTATGGCCAGACTCGACTAACATGACACACATGTGATGATGCACCCGGTGACACCCGATAGCATGCAACGACCCCACCCGAGCTAAACCCCCAAAGGACATATTCTCCGACTGTGTGCACCTTTGTGCACCGACCGTGTGTGTTGGACCTGTTGTCAAGTGACGCAGTGTAACTGTAGGCAAGGTCAGAAATATATATATATACGTGCAGTGGTTCGTTAGTAATGCGTGTTGTGATGAGAGCGAGCATAAATATTTCACCAACTGCAGTTCAACTTGAACTTTTGGAAGTTTCCAAGTTGGACTTCAGTTTATTGAATACGTTTTGAGCAAAGTTTAACGTTGAACCTGAATAGAGCATGCTGCACGAACTTCCTTAGGGCATATTTGTCTCGGAGTCTGCTCAATCCGAGGTTACAGCCCACAAAAGGGGCACTTGCACTCAGAAAAACTTTAAAAACTTTAAAATATGCCCTCATGCAATTCCATCGACATCACATACTTGCTGTCACACGGTGTCAGAGATGGCGCGGCGGAGCACTGCCGCAGCACCAACGATATCTGTACGACATACAATGTGTACATCAAATGGAATGATCATCGACATGCTTTTTTTTACACAGTCTCAGAGGCTCCCCAAAAGTTCAAAATTGAAGTTATGACTCATGAGCTTGTTTAAGTAAAGTTTGTGGTACTATAGCATCGCGGCGCGTGCGCTGTGCTAGGGCTTCAGTGACAAGTGGGAGCGTCTTGGTTTGCCTGCACTTCAAGTCGGACACTGAATCATTCTCAGAGGCTAGCACGAGATCCGTGGGTGGGGTGCCTCTTTGCTGGCCATGGCTGCAGCAGGCCTCCTGCGGGCCCACAGGCCCCGTGATTCGACATTAAATGTCCGACAGTAGACCCAGAGGAGCGCGCCCTAAAGCTCTCAAGGGCATCGCCCTGGCGCGCTTACGCTCGGCACTGTCGGCAGCGCTCCACATGGCGTACTCTGGCCGTGTCATGACACACATGGCAGAATCCAGGGGGGGGGGGCACATGGAGGAGGACGTAGGGGAGGACCCCGAGATGCCATTTGGCGGCGGCGGCGTTTGAGTGGTTGTCGTTGCGACACTTTTAGACTGTCATACGACATGTAGATTCCTTACAGCTAGATGCCAATCATCTGGGCTTTTTCGCGCCCTGAGCAGGAATTAATAAAGAGTACTGTAACCTATAGCTGGATTATTATACTATAATCGACTCTCACTTTTGTACACTCACTGTGTGACCGTGTGACATGAAGGCTGTTGGCGGCAAAGTTCAACTTTGAATTAATTGCCAGTGAATGCAAAAACATGATGTTCTCAGCAACGGGCACCCGATGAACTGCCAGACTGAGTGGGTGATTGATCTGCAGCCCCAATTGCAATTGCTTGTTAACTTAACTGGAATGAACATGTTTGAAAGTACTCATGATGATTGATCATTTATAATCGTTGTGAAAGTGACCAAGTCTTGTCGATTGAGTGCAACGCTTTGAAGAGAAATTTCAATAGTCGGGACTGCAGCGGTTTTGGCAGACACATGGTCACAGTGTCGTGAAGCGGCATAATATTGCTACAGACTGAGTGTGCATTCAAGTTGGTATGTACAAAGTACTACGCGTGTGTGAGCATCACGCAGCACACCTTCAAGTTGCCAAGTGAGGTTGACAGCCTGACAGCCTGAGGGCTCACTGAAAATTTGAGAGTTGTGCCCATGTATCTGTCAACAGTCACGTGAGGTAGTGCCATACCTCAAGTCAGTTGGGGATGTCGTTTGGGTAACTGACTCACTGAGTGATGATCGTCAATGAACGTTGACTCGGAGACACTTTCAAGGTAACCGTTTCAGGTATATACTTTAAAAGTAGCCTATAGGCTGAGCTAGATCAATTTCAAATTGGTATGCGTGAGACACTTTTTCGCGCCCTACGAGAGGATTCTGATACAACGTACCTCAAAGTTGATTAGCAGCAGCGCTCACTTGCAACAGTTACTGTGGTCAACATTATTTCTAATGAGGACTGTGTTTATTTATTTATGAATGATATGTGAACTATAGTTAGTGATACTGTGTACGTATGGACTTGTATTTATAAAGGCCCAAGGGAGGCCGGGTTGCCTATGCAATCGAAAAGCTTGCGTCAACGCAGCAGCCTAGTCTGCGCTGTGCCCTAGGAGCTTGGATACCGGCGCCGCAACACAGCCCAGCATTCGCGCTCCACGTGTGTACGCCATGACGCGCTCCGCCAACTCCCGCGCCAGCGATATGCTCAGCTCAATGAGGATCTGACGCTTAGCTAACCCGGCCTTGCGTAACACATCTGCCTTCCCCCCCCCTGAGCACAGTGCTGAGTGCATTGCCAACTCCTTAACAAAAAGGCTTGTCTGCTTGCCCAGCCGTCCGTACGACTCCTGCACGAATGGCACAAAAGCCCAAGATGACGTCAAGGTGCCGGTGTGGTGCTTGACCTTCGCGTCCTCCCCCACCCCAGCAGCATAGCCGTCCGTGTTCGAGGCATTTGTTTTGCCTGTCAGGTACGAGCTCGCTGTGGGCGCGCGCACACTTGTGTCTAGCACTATTCCCTTGTTACGGTATGCACTGCTAAAGTGCAGACACCCTGGGTCAATGACTGTGTCCGCCCGATACCCCGGTACCTTGAAGACGCTAGCGTCCTCATTGCGGACAATAGAGACATGGTGCTGTCTCAAGATGCGCTGTAGGCACCGCTTTTGGGCAGTGTGTGTCGCGTTGTGCCCCCGTATGTGCTGGCTGGGGCAGCTGATCGCATGCGTGGAGGTGGGGCTCACATCACTGCACCGCCATGGGCACACCTCGCCCTGTATGCCCCACCCGTCTATGAAGATCGCAATCAAAATCATCGTGGCTGCTGCCATACTGGACATGGGCGCCGCACCCGGGCGGTCATTGGCAGTGGGTGGCACGCTCATCCACGCCATTGCCCCGGACGCACGCTGGCTGCGCAGCTGCGCCAGGACCCGTGCGCTAGCCTGTTGGCGGCGGCGGCTGGTGTCGCGCGAGTCACCAATAGGTGCAGCCTGCGTCGGCTTGCCCACGGCACCAGCCGAGGCAGCCTCTAGGTCCTCCACCAGGCAATCCTCGTATTGACGTCGAAGAACATTTGAAAGGCCGGCTTGTAGTCCGTGCGTGAAGTGACCGCGCCGGCGGCGGGGCACTACCTTCCTGCAGATCTCATCAGCATAGGCCTCCCAGTCGTCGTCGTCGTCCTCCTGCCCGCCGCTGCAGCTGCTTTCTTCCGCGCTAGTTTGTGTTTTAGCGGGCGTGGAAGGGGCAGCCGCGGCAGCGGCTTGAGGGCCAGGTACGGTCGCCGCCGCAGCGGCCGCCTCGGCGCCAGGCACAATGCCGTGGGTGTGTGGGGCTGGCTCAGTGGTCACTGTCTCCGTGACGGCAGTTGCGGCGTAGATCGCTTGCACCGCAGTGGGGAGCGTCGACGCTGCGGCCGTCGTATCTGCTGCCCACCGTAGCAACGATGCTGGGAGCTGCTCGGCCACAGCTGTGCGTGATTTTTCGCCGCCATCAGCTGTCAGCGCTCGCGTAGAGCGTCGCACGGCCTCGATGATTGGCGGCAGTCCCTGGTCCTCGCGTATTGCGCATGAGTGCTGCGCGAACCAGGTGACTGCGCCGTGTTCGTCAGTGCCGAGCCTCAGGGCCCCTGCTGCCACAGTGGCATGAATTATTGCCGGCCTCAGTGTTGTGCATGCCTGGGCCGTGTATGCGGCTGGTGCCAGTAGCCCCAAAAGCGGCATGCCCAGACCGCCTCGTCGCTCCGGCAACCGTGACGCGCGCAGTGGCACTGCGATGTCCGTGAGTTCTGGCGGGCCCAAGCGCGGCAATACCAGCACGCTGCCACTGCTGGCTTCCTCATTGTCACCAGCAGTGCAGGCGGCCAGCAGGTGTGACTTCATGGCTGCCGCGGTAGAGCAGCCGTGCAGATGCAGCATGCGTTCGAGCGTCCATGCACAGAACCCGTCAAACGCGTGCAACCATGTCTCACTCAAAGCCGTGTCAACGACCCGAGCTAAGAAGCCCATGCGCTTCGTCAGTGACCTGCGTAGAATGAACTGTGCTGCCTGTAGGTGATGCCGCGCCATTCCAGCTAGCTGCCACGACAATCGCCATGTCCCTGCGTCGACAAGATGCTTGCTCATGGCAGCATGCACATAGGCTGGGTGCCCTACCGGTACCCCGACCGACGTAAAGCCCTGACTGGATTCTGGCATGGTGGTGTCCACAAACGGTATGTCAAGGGCGCGCAGGCGTGCTCTGGCCGCTTCATCAAACACTGTGCCGCGCATGGCGATGGCCAGCGACTTGTCTGGTCGAACGCGTAGGCCCCCTGCCGCCAGCCGGCGGATCACCTCTGCCACCCCAGCGGCCGCTGCATCGTCGAAGTAGGCAGCTTGCAGCACGTTGAGGTCATCCAGGAAAGCGCAGTGCGGGGCTGGCGGTTCCGCTGTGCTGTGGCCGTAGGCCGGCACTTTGTATTAATTCTCGCTCAGGGCGCGAAAAAGCCCAGATGAATGGGATCTAACTTGAAGCTTGCTGTACGGAATCTACATGTCGTGTGACAGTCTGAAAGTGTATCAACGACAACCACTCAAACACCGCCACCGCCAAATGGCATCTCGGGATCCTCCCCTACGTCCTCCTCCATGTCCCCCCCCCCCCGGATTCTGCCTTGTGTGTCATGACACGGCCAGAGTACGCCATGTGGAGCGCTGCCGACAGTGCCGAGCGTCAGCGCGCCAGGGCGATGCCCTTAAGAGCTTTAGGGTGCGCTCCTCCGGGCACTGACATCCTGCTGGCATACTCCGTCGCTACAGCCTCCAGCAGCTTCCGCCCCTGCTCCCCGATGCTGCCGAATGACCCGATTGCCAAAGTGGTAAGTTTGTAGCAATTCTGATCATAATGACCAGAATACTGAGCACTACAATATACAACGTATGGCTTACAAATTTGAGTACTTTAGTACTATACGTGCATACTGTAGTGGCCCAGGGGAGCCTCTGAGCAATTGGAGTCTAGATTGGGTGGGGGTTGTTGCCAATGGATTGAGTTGAATTTACATGCTAGCAGCAACTGTTACAGCCACTAGTAGTACATCCGGAGTCTCCTCAGCATTTGATATCAGTGCCGCAGTGCCTGGTGACCACTTCAGGTATAGACTCTTCGGAAGTGCGATTCAGATGTCACACAGTGTCATCATCCAATGATCCGTTCATGTCCTCAGTTATGGGCGCTGTCAAAGGTGAACCATTCAGTCTGCTGCCATGGCAGGCCGGGCCTGCATGAACCTTGAAGTTGAACTTTGTCAGTTCATCGGTTCCCAGGGCCTGATGACGGGACAAGTGTCATATGCCTCACAGCTGGGCACGCATGCATGCAACCCTTAACAAGCCTTAGGGTCAATTTGAACTTTTTGAAGTTTGGTTACACACTGTGTCTCATTACTAAGTTAGATGTAGCCTGAGGGTGTTGGTGGTTTTACTCGTAGCGTGAAAACTCTCAGCCCGGGAGGGGGGATCCTTGGGCCTGTTTGCACTTGAGACGTCCCTGAGACTCTTCAGAGCAGGAGGTGGTGCATCAATGATACAGTACACATGCACTCCCGCGCCGAGATGAAAGGCCTTGCGCGCCGACAGCAAACTTCAAGTTCCAACTTGACATCCTATAACTTGAACTATAACTTGAAGTACGCAAGCATACTGTGAAGCCTTCAAGAACTTGAAGTTCAGTGTCAGCACGTGCACCATGTGACACGGTCAGAGCTACTAGAGACTGAGCACTGCTTGACTAGCTTGAAGTACGGGCATATGCGGGCATGATGAAGGTCATTGAGCACTGGCGCTTCAATTGAGTCAGACGATCATCATGATCACGATAGGCCTGTCACACGGTGTGGCCCGCATCCAAAACTTCAAGTCATAACCCTAACCCTAAGGCGGCTGGACCTGGCTTCAACTTGAACTTTAAAGTCGCCAAGCACGTGACAAATGCACCTGGCACGTTATCAACAACTTGCGCTCTGAGTCAGGCAGATGAAACTTCAGGGCGTAGTTCAAGTTGTGATAGTAGTTGTTATCATGGCAACTTTAAAGCATCATGTTGAACAATTATAAAGCTTAGTAATTGGGTAGCGATTGCATGATTTAAGTAGTTAACGAGCTGCAGCCCCCCATGGGTTTGTTGAGCAGCGTGGTCCTCCGCAATAAGTCACCGATCTGAGATGTTCTTGGCACACTGTGACAGATCCTGAAGCTCGGTGCGCATCCGATGTCACAGGGTACAAACGCAAACTTTAAGCGCGAAATTCAATGCTGGCCTGCCAGTGGGCTTTCAAGCTGTATGTAACAATTGCACCCTGCTTCTGGGCACCAGTGCACTGACGTGTCCGAGCGCTTATACGTTGCATGCAGTGTACTAGTAGCAGCGGCCTGGGTTTAACTTCAAGTTGAAGATTGCTGCACACAATGTGTTCTTTGTTGGACGTCAGGAGCACACCGGACATGCGAATTCCCTTGCGGCCCTTTCAAGTTCAAAAACTTGGCCATCAACTTGAATTACTGCACAAGTTGATAAAAACTGTGCGTGGTCAGGCAACCCTTAGGTTGCAAACACGACTGGTGCTCTAGGCTAGCCGAAATGTATTTTGCACTATGGTGAACTATAGTATCAAGACTTGTGAATCCAGTATCAAATTACTCAGCAAGTTATTGATGATACTAATCTACAGAGTAGTATACTCTTGCAACTGTTCGACTAGTTGTACAGCGGACCTGATTGATAACTTCCCAAGCTGCTTTCCCACCGGCGTACATTTAAAGTTTGCGGTAATAATCACAACGTACAGTTCATTTGTAAAGCTGTGCTGATTCAAAGTGAAAGAACCCGCAACTTGAAGGTGCAACAATGTGTTTGAACAACCTAGGGCCTCTACTATAGTGATACCGCCGCTGTGACGTTGATCATCATCTGGCCCAGCCCAGGTGTAACAGTTTTCTATTGCGGCCTAGCCCAGGTGCATTGGCGCAAGTAGTGAGATCCAAAGAAGTCATTGCAATGGTCTCATCAAGTACCTAACTCACTGCTGGGAGGGTATTTGAAACCAGTACTACTTGAACCACTTAGTCTAGTGCACTCGAACTACACTGCTGCAGAGTGTTGGCCTATGGGAGTAGCGCCATTTTCAACTTGAAAGTACTTGCCAAACTTGCAGCAGCTGTTATGGCACACTCATAAATTGATTACTATTGGCATGCAGCAGTGCCCAGCGAACACTGCGATCATTGCAGCCAGCCTGCTATGTGAAAGGCCAGTGTGGGCTCCAGGCCCACCACAACTTCAAGTTGAAGATATTTGTGACGCCATGAGGATGAGGGTTGCATTTACTCATTTACTCGTTTACTCGCCAGTCTCGCCGAGCTCCGCGAAAATGCCGGAGATGACGGAATTTGACATCAGCATGCCCTCCGGATTCGTCAGCGCCAAGCGCCCCCCCTCAACCCTTGCTAGACCCCCCTCTACCCCCTCGCGTGCCCCCCGCAGCACCCGCTCCACCCACTCAGCGCCCACCTCCTCCCTCAATTTGTCCAGATCCACGCCTTCGCTGAGTCGGAGTCCCAGCATGAGTCCTTCTATCGCGGCACTCTCGCTGTCCATCGGCTCACCGCCGGTAGCGGAGGCCCAATCATTGCTACTTTCCAGCTGCTCCACCCAGGCTTCGTACTCCTGCAGAGGGCGGCGCATGCGGGGTGCATACATTTTGTTTTGTTTCAAACTATTAGTAAACTATTAGGTAAGCAACCAGAACATCATGTGTATTGATTTCCGCAACCATGCATGTCCCACAAAAGACGCATCACCTCCAGGTTGGTCACAACAGGAAGTGCAATCTCTAGGCAGCAACAATGTGCCCCTGTGCACCTGGTCTGTGTAGAGCTGAGGCAATCACGATGAGCCTACCTCAGTTCTAGAAGCAGAAAGTACAGCACAGTTTGAATGCAAGAAATCGAGACAAAATTTCAAAAAGGAGATCTGTCATATGTATGGCATTCATTGACCTTATAATGGTCTACAGGATCAAGCATGTACTTCGCCTACAATTCCAATTCAAAGTAAATAGACTTTTGCAGCAGATGCGCTTCTTATACAACTTGAAGTCAAAGTAAAAGTAGACAGTCGCAGCACAACAAGCCTGAGGCCTGCATGACGCAGACAGCAGCAGCGCCATTCACTGCTGCACCTTCACAGCACATCATCTCAAGAAACTGTTAGTATGTCGATGCCAGCACTCTACAACTTGAATTTCTCTGTATCTCACTGCCGCAGCTGCCAAAATGCGCACACGACACGTGACTCGCAGCACCATTTCCACACACAACCCAAGTGGCTCTGTCCAACACAAGCGCAGATGCCCACTTCGATTTTCATAAACTTTCTTCAGAAAAGCGCACAGCTTTACCTGCACAACTTCAACTTTGTCGTGGCCCACTGCTCCCAAGTGCAGTAGTGAATGGTGCTGCGCACTCTTCCCCACACACCAAAAATGACAGCAGTTGCAGCATGTGTCAACTCGGCCCACTTGGAATGCAACTTCAACAGTTACAGTACCTGTAACCGGCGCGGCCGCGAGAAACGCGCGCGCGCAACGTGGCTCGCGGCGCCATTTCCAAAGGCCAGATAGTGGCGATTCTCCCAGTACGCGCGGTTGTGTGCGCTCTGGTGCCCCGGACGCGCGTAATTACTAATCTCGTAGTGGTCGTAAAAGGCGCCACCAAGAACGGCGCTGGCATCGCGGAACATGCCTGCGCCCTCGGACTCTTCCGGGAATGGCGCTGCGCCTGCGCCGGAGAACCAGCGGCCGAACGCCGTGCCGTCCTCCACCTGAAGCATCAAGTTTGAAGTTTGGAATGAAAGTGAAGTTTGGAGGTGATGGCTATGGCAGGGCCTCGCAGTGAGTCAGTTGTATGGCGCGTGCTCAGCAGCGCAAGGGAGTAGAGCTGCGTAGTGCGGCGCTTGACACCAGCCTGCAGGGATCTGATACATAGCACGGTACTAGCAGCTCCGTTAAACTTCAATTGAAGTATGATGCCGGTTGTTGGTGTCACACTTGATCAATTGTGTACCTTTGCAACAACATATAGGCATGCTTCAGTGTTATCTTCAACCTTGTTTTGAGGTGTTCAAGTTTGCCTTGACCTGGTCACAGGATAGGGCTGAGAGCTGAGAGACTGTTCATGAACTGCGGAGGGACTTGAGGCGGCGACCAAGAGCACGTTGTAGTACCAAGAACACATCTGAGTTTGCTGCTGTAGCTTGCAGGTCAGCAACAGCGCTCAGCACCTGCTGCCACTGCACGCGTGTCTGATTGGCCAGGCTGCTGCTGAGGTTGAAAGTGCCCAAAGACATCTGTGCATTGCGGTGTGTGTGTGTGTGTGTGTGCTGCATATGGTGAGCGTTGATGCACATGAGGCAGTCGCTGAGCGTTCAACCTGATTCTAGCCGTAATCCTAGCCCTAGCCCCAACCTTGAGTAGGCACGAGCAGTGCATCTCATACATCAAACAAGGGCTGCACCGCTGTCCTCCGCACTCGCCCTGCCCACAACCTCAACCCTAGTAGGCCTTACCCTATGTCATCAGAGAGTCGAGGACACTGAAACGTGGGCCGTATCCGTGTCCATGTGTCCATGGGTAGCACGAATCGTAACCCCAACCCTTGTTCTAATCCTAGTGGCCTAACCCTGATGCAAACAGCAGCCGTCAACCCCAATGCTAAACCTGACCTTACCTATACTGATCGGAGTTGCCCTGACCCTGATGAAACCATGCAGGGAGGCGACCTAGACGACCTCACCTGCAAATCGTAGCCCTAAACCTAACCTTCATTAAACCCTGATTGTGACAGCAGCGCCAACCCCAATGCTAACCTTACTTGACTTGATCATGGTCACCCTGACCCTGACAAAAAGTTCATTGAAAACGTGCAGGGAGGCGACCTACTATTTGGTTTATAGTTCCCGACCACACTATTTCTGGATTTTTCATGAAAACAAACGTGTGCGCGCATCACTTTGAGCAGTAGAAAAGCCCTCACCTGTAGGTCGTAGACGGATATGTGGGCCGCGCGCGTATCCACAGCAGCGCTCAGCGTGTGCCGCCACTGCGCGCGCGTCTGATTGGGCAGGCCGCAGATGAGGTCAATGCCAAAGTTGGCAAAGCGCTCCGCGTGCAGCAGCGAGACGGCGCGCAGGGCGTCGTCTACGCTGTGCGCACGGCCGCAGGCGCGCAGTAGCGATTCGTCGAATGACTGCAGCGACGTAGGGAGTAGGCGCACACAACGCAGAGAGTAGTGGAGTGCGTGGTCAGTTTCTCGGCGAATGACTGCGGCGATGTAGGGGTAGGCGAGCAGCCCAGTGGTGCAGTAGGAGGTCACAAATGGTGGTGCCGACCAGCGTATAGTGAGAATACCTGTGGTAATTTCATATGTATACCTAACACCTATAGACTAATATACGTTCTACGCTGTTGGCAACCCTAGTCACAATGCATAGGCTGGTCGTGTCATTGGCGCATAGCTGCCTTACAAGCGGAGCAACACGTGGTCACAATGTATAGGTTGGTTTGTGCCTATGGCGCGTGGCTGCAGCAGGATCTCGTCGAAGTAGGCAGGTGTGCGAGAGAGTGGTACTCATAAGATGATCAGTGCAGGCATGTCGGGCATGCAAAAAACACCGTAGTATGGCGCACTGAAGTGCTGCGCAGCAAGATGTCGCAGCATGACCGCAAAAGTGTGTGTATATGGCGCGTTCAATCCCTGTCGAACAACTGCAATGTTGCAGGCGTGGCATGCGATGGAGAAGTGCAATGCATGGTTGGGCACGGTCAAGCGACCGGCCACGCGAGGGGTATAGAGTGGTACACGGCATGGCATGGCAGTGGTGAAGGCATGCCACTCGGTACTACGATACTGAGAGCATGATTGAGCACCTCGCGTTGCGTCCGTTCGTGATAGGTACTTGCCTCTACAGTTGTCTGATGATCGTCTGGGCGTTTTCGCACTTCAACCAGGAGTCAACCTATAAAAGTATGCAGTACCTCACACAAAGCAGCAGTCAACTTGAAGTACCTGACATGTACATAACCCTAATCCCACCCCTAACCCTTAACACACAGCAGGCTGTCAGCACTTCACGACACCTCAGCACTGCAACCTTCACATGATTGCCGCTGTGTGCGGTCGGAATCGCATAACCCTAACCCTAACCCTAACCCTAAGTCTCCTCATCAACATGGACATTTACATGGAATGCTGCCACCACAGTAGTGGTAGGTGAAGGTTACTGTGCAGTCAGCATTCAGTCACGTCAATATACGGGTAGGTTGCCGCCTAAGCCTGCCCCTGAGGATAGGGTTAGGATTCGAGAGCACACCCTCTTCATGAGTGCCCACCAAGGTTGAAGTTGGCGTATGCCGAATTGCAGTTGGTGGCACATGGGTAATGCGTACGTACACGCATAGTCTTCCCGCAATGGTGCAGCACTGAACAGAGCCAGACACCACCCCGCAGCCCCTGTTGCCATCGCTGCAGAGCAGCGCTGCAGTGTTGCAGTATTCTTGTACTTCAACTAGGTGACCGATACCCCAATTGGCTGCCGCCGTGGCACAACCGTTGTTGGGCAATCGCAGCAGCGACGCAGCTTCGACAGTGCCGGCGGGCTGTTGTGGAGCACTGCTGCAGTCAACTGCCGCAGAGCACTGCTGCAGTGTCAGCAGCAGCACCACCACCACCATAGAGCTCAGCAGCAGAGCGTTGCTGCAGTGTTGATGGCTGTACCACACAGCTCGGCAGCAAAGCACACAACGCTGCTGCGGTGCTGACCGCTGTAGCACAGAGCTTTGGCAGCAGAGCACTGCTGCAGTGTCAGCAGCACCACAGCGCTCCACAGAGCGAGACAGGCAGAATCGAGCCTGTGCCCCAGGCTCTTACTGCATTTTCCCCCACCCTACCCTTCATCCTAACCCTAGCCCTTGTCATCAACCCTAGCATTAGGGCAAGAGCCGTGCTGACCTGCACGCCCATGCTGATGCGCGTCAGGCCAATGTCCAGGAACCTTCTGAGCCGTTCCGCATCGAACGTTCCGGGATCCATCTCCGCGCAAATCTCCGCCCCCGGCGCGAGTCCCCCAAACTCCTGCTTCACCAGCTCTATCAGCTCCGACATGAGCTCAGGGGGGCATAGTGAGGGGGTGCCCCCTCCGAAAAAAACAGTTTGGAGCCCCCCGGCCGGGACGATAGATTCGCCTAAGGCGCGTTTTGTGGCCCTGATTTCGCGTTTGAGCAGTGCCACGTAGGAAACGGCAGCTCTGTCGGCGTCGCCGGGCCTGTCGCCAACCACCTGCGGAGCACAGCAGGGTATGTAGGTATGCAAGTACGTGTGCGCATACATGGTGATTGTCCAGGTATCATGTGGGTATGCATGAATGAATGTATGTGCAGGCAGGTAGGCAGGTTGTGTTGTTGAGGTGTAGACATGTGTGCATACATGCATGTGCGCATGCACATATGTACATATGTTTCGATGCACGCACACATGTATATGCCCATGCATGAACTTGGACGCATGCATCAGTGCCCTGGAGACGACATTTGTTGTAGGCAGCAATGTGACCTTAAGCGATGTACATGGGCTGGACTGTGGCCCTGGCCTGGCTGGTGTCAGCATGATTCGCGGTGTCAGGTGTCATGTATGTAGGTACAGTCGGATCACATTACTGTCACATCTGCGGCTTAGATATTTGGCACTTGTGTGTGGCACTTCGGCACTCTGGTGGGTGACAATTTCATGGGCATGCTGGTATGATGCCACTCGCACCTGCCCAAAGCTACAGTGCTGAAAAATCTATCAGGCTGTGATATGCAAACGACGCGTGTGTAGTGTCACAGATTTTAGCAGTCCCTTAAACTGCCTTCAAGCTCAGCCTGCCATTGACTACCACCACATTTCATCTAAGGAGACACGACACAAGTACCAAGCACGCCAGTTGTTCCCCAAGCGGTGCACAGGAAACAGCCGCTAACATACCTACATACCTTGATGGGAAAGTCGCAGTAGTAGCAGCGGCGCCGGCAAAAGGGTATGTGTATGTACACCGATCGGGGTGCAGCAGTGGCTCCGCCAACGCCGCCACCAGCATGAATCCCAGCAGCAGTCGCGGGGCCAGACGGTTGTACTGGCGCTTTGAGTGCCGCCGCCGCAGCTTGTGGCACCGCAAATGCATCAGCATGAAGCCCGGATAATGACGTTGAGCCTTGAAGCATGAGCGCTGCTGCAGCGGAGCGACTCCATGACAGCGGCCTGCGCCTGCGTCTGCAGCGGGCAACGGGCTGTTGCGATGAAGAGGAAGAGCCAGTGACAACATGGCGGCAGCAGCCAGATACAGGTCAGGAGGATCAAGCCAAGACAGGGACAGAGGGACAGAGAGCGACAGTGACAGTACTGTAGTCGATACAATCTTGCAACAACATATATTACAGGATTGGTATGAATGTGCTGTTGACGAATGACAAGATTAGGACCTCAGGAATCAGCAGCGTACACAATAGCGACAACAGCGACAACAGGTTTTACGGCGCTGGCACCTCTGTAAATCGCGCACACTGATCGCCCAAGTCCTTGTTTGACGATTCGGAGTAAGTGATGGCATTGAAGCTCACCTGATTCCATCCAGTGCTTGTCATGCTGCCGCGCACAAGGATCGTTGGAACCAGACAAACTTCACGTTTCCTCGCTTGAAGTTTCCTCGCTTGATGTTTTTGTGTTCGAGAGTTTTTAAAAAGCTCGCACTTCTTCAGAGGCTATCAGTTACACTACCTTGCCAGGTTGTGTATTGGAGCAGCATTTACGCCCGGCCACGCAGCTTGTAGTGTGCTAGGAGGTGTGCGAGGCGAGTGCGCCCAATTACCTCTCCTGTCGTGTCTGAAGTTGATCATTGCATCATGGCGATGCACAAGCGAGCCGACCAGAACTACGAGAACCTAGGCCCTCAGGTCGTTTGCAGGGTGCAGAAAGAGATCCACGCGCTGGCCAAAAGGTGAGGTGCCTCTGCCGTACGCCCATGCCAAGCCATTCCATTCTGTAACCTCCGATGCTGGTCAAGCGGTTGCGGTTCCCGCTGCTGCGCCGTCGGCCTACTCAAAATCTGTTCCGCCCTTCGTCACGATTTTATCCGAAGCACAAAGCTGCACTGCATTTGCAGCCTCATGGCTCGATTTCCGTGCTGCCCTCGTTTTCGCGCCCTCACTTTCTGAACCGCGGTCCGATCGCTGCGCTGCTGCTCTCTCCAGCCCGCCAGATGGCGTGAGGTACCTGCCTCAGGACGGCGCTCCCATCTGCCACGTTTATGCTGAGATCACAGGCCCAGGTACGTGCTTTCACATGCAGCCACTCCTTCACCTTTAGCTGAAGTTGGTATGGTGCTCATTGCTACTGCACGCACAATCTCAGTTGCTGACTCTGCTGCTTTGCACACTGTGAACATGACTGCTGTTGATCCACTTCTGAGCCATGTTGGTGCCTGCTGTTGTTGTCCTGAGTATCATTTAGCAGTCGCAGCAAGTGGACACAACACTCTTTTTGAAAGACTCTCAACTCTACAAAATACTCTCACGTGGTTAGGGTTTGTGTATGTATCCGAGAGACTTTGGAGCTCTGAGCCTCATGCACGCGGCCTTTCCCCCTACTGTAGTGTGCCGAGCCGAAGTCAGCTCAGCCGTTCTCCTGAAGCAACATGTCTGTGGCCAGCCGATAGGCCAGTCGTCGAAACTTTGGCTGAGTTATGCAGCTGGCAGAGCTATCTTGTCCCCTCGCCCCCCAAGTGGCGATGTTTCAGTGACGTTTCACCCGCGTCAGCGGCTGGTACACTTTTCCTCTTCCCGTATGACGGAACAATGCGTTAGTCCTGTTCACTTTTTGAAGGGGAAGTCGACTCACCCGATCGGCTTCAGGTTCAATCCGATAAGGTTGAAGCGGTAGGCGGCGGCATGGGTTCACATGAGGACGTAGAGCGTTGCTGCTGCTGCTCATAGCCCCAGTCCATCAACTAAACAACTGGACAGCGCAACAATCAGAGCACACTGCTTTTGCTCGAATCGTACTGTCAGAATGCTAGAGGGCAGTGCTTGAGAGCACTCAAGAAGGCCAGCTGTGTTGGTGCCAAAGTACTTGTGGTTCTCTTGGTCCGCTCTCCCTACAGTTGAGCACTCTCTTACAACATTCCGATGACGCTCGTGTTGAGTGCATATGCAACTTGTGCTGACCAGGCCAGCTGCCTTTGACTTTTCGGTTGCGATGAAGTTTTGCCTACTTCAATACTTGAAGCTGAAGTTGGACTTGACATCATCCTCACATCGAGCTCTTGACTCAACTACCATAAGGTTCATTACCGTTGTCAACAACTCTGCAGAATGGTATAATATGCTTTCAGACCCCTGGCCTGCAGTTCACAAATCAGTTCACCCCCAGCTGAGCCCTACAAGGTCATTATACTGTTGTGATTACGAGTCGTGCTTATATGCTAAATCAGTCTATTTACACACCGCGCGCTCCTTGTAGCTGTTGAGCTACCTGTGCCCTTCTCCTGCACTGATGCTGACATAACATACCCAATGTGACCATGCCTACCAACACAGTGGTCACGTAACCCACACCTACACGGGTGTTCTCACGCTGCGAACGCCGCCGCCGCTCATTCCTGCCCTGCGCAGACGGAACGCCCTATGCTGGGGGGCGCTTCGTTGTCAAACTCGTCCTGGGTAACGCGTACCCAGGAGTTGCCCCCCGCGCCTTCTTCCTCACGCGCGTTTACCACCCCAATGTGGGGCCCTCTGGCGACGTGTGCGTCAATACGCTCAAGAGGGACTGGACCCCAGACGTGACTGTGAGCCACGTGTTCCAGGTCATTCGGTGCCTGCTGATACAGCCGTTCGCGGAGTCGTCGCTGAACGACGAGGCAGGCACGTCCCCGCTTGAAGTGAATCGAATGCTGCATGTTTCATCTGTTGAAGTTTGTGGGATGCTGAATTTTATTATCTGTTGCAAGTGTGTTGGAGCCCATGTCTCTAGGTCAGTTGATGCCTGCTGATGCAGCTGTTCGCGGAAACGCAGCTGATTGACGACTCGGGCATGTCTCCACTTGAACCCATGCTGGCCGACTGTTGAAGTTGACGCAGCATTCCGAATGAGGCACTGCTCAGTGATAAGGCAAAGCACCACCACTCCATAGGTAGGTAGGTAGCCAAGTGATGAGGCAAGCAGCCAATTGTGAGCGTCCAGTGTAGTATTGGTAGTATTGAGCATGACATCGATGGCCTGGTTTCAGCATGGTATACGTATCGTGCGCGTCCTGACCGTATTGCCATGACACCATATTATTGGTGATCAAAGCCTGTATCATTGGTGGGTGCAGTTTACAAGTTCAAGGAAGATGAAAGCGGCAAGTTGAAACATTCAGCTATGTACGAGGTATCGTTTACAAATGTCTGACGCGCGCGCCTTACATTGCGCGCTACTTACGATGCCAAGATCAGTGCGCTGGATCATGCGGTCAGCCCGTTTTTAAAAGCCCCGCGAGCTCCTATTAAACCAATAGCAGCATATCTCACGACAGCACGCGAAACCCCATTTCTTCACAGTACCTGCGCAAAACGCCCAAATGACTCAGACTGAGACTCATGCCCGACACACCCCATGCAAATGCTCACACACAGGCCGCCTATTCATGGAGTCCTACGACGAGTTCCACCGCCGAGCAGCAGTGCTCACCGCAGTGCACGCCAAGCCCGTCAAGGCTGGCGGTGACGCGGACGAAACCGACGAAACCGACGAAACTGCCACCGCGCCCAGCAAACCGGGGACACCGTCAGAGGCGGCGGCGGCGGCGGGAGCGGCGGCGGCGGGGGTGCAGGCAGGACGGCAGCAGAAAGCCGCTGCGAAGGCGGGAGTGAAGCGCGGTGCGTGCGGAGGCAAGAGCCCTGGCGGCGACGCGCGGCGGAAACTGCTCAAGCGCTTGTGACGCAGCACACGACAGCAGTGTGGCGGCAGTGCGGCGGCGGTGTGGAGCGCTGCTGTGTGCACGCGCGTCATGGCTCAGCGTCGCGCTCCGGTGTGTGTGCGCGCGCGCAGACTGGTGGTTGAGCGCTGCTGCCTTGAGCGCAGCGCCATGAGCAGCCCCGGTCATCGTCACGAGGGGCGTCTCAATCGGGTTGCGCAGAGACAAGAGCTGGATGCGCGCTCACCGGCGAGTGGCGGAGCTGAGCTCTGACGTAATTGCGCAGCTGTTGAGCGCTGATGCAGGAGCGCAGCGTCTGAGCGTTGGCGCAAGTGCGCAGCATTGTGTGCTGGCGGTCGAGCGCTATAGCGTGTGGATTTAAAGGGCTGGTAGGTGTTGTTCTGTGCATAGTCATTGCGTGGTTGCCACAAGTGGCAGAAGTGCTTTGCCGGGTCCGCCCGGGGAAATGAGGATGTCACAACTTCAACTTGAGGTAGGGCTGGCACCTTCTTGCGTCACAGTGAGCTCAACCTGCTGGGCCTGGGATGCAGTTGAGGTGTGTCACGTAGTGTTGAGCGCTGCTGCTGCAGAGCACTGCAGCAACGCAGCCATCAGCTTGCGTGCCACGAGCATGCGGCCTCGAGCCATCTTGGCGGAGGGACAGGAACGGGTATCGGTAAACCCAGCCTCAACTTCAAGCTAGGACTCACCGGGCGGTAGCAGTGTGGGCGAGCTGCAGGGGCGGAGAGAGACGCACACTTTCTGCCTTCGCGATCGCTAATGGTGTGGCCACACATGTGGGCCACATGCGGCTCGCCTGGGCTGGTGCAGGGATTGCAACGATCAGCCTCTCCCCATGCCGCGGCCCCTGCCGCTACAGTCAGGTGACGGCAACACCAGCCGCCGCCGTCTGGTGCGGTCAAAGTTGCGGCGCATGCGTGTCTACGCAGCAGCGCTCAACGCGGCAGCCAGCAGCGCTCAACGCGGCAGCCAGCAGCGCTCAGCAACGGCCGCGCGTACACATGTTGCGTGCCCACTTGCTGGGCACTGGGCACGCTGTGTGTCAGGCGTTGCCATTCCTTATATCGTGTATGTAGGCAGGACGCGTAGCGCATTTCGGTGCGTGCAGCGACAAAGACCCGCTTGTGAATATCGACGGCTCACGCGTCATTTGTCGTGGCCATTGTGCTGATTGCTGTGTTTTGTTGGACTTGCGCTTTTGGTCAGTAGCCACACATGTTGTAAGGCGTGCTTGCGTTTGAGCTGTGCACAGATACTGCTTTGTCTGCGAGCGTGGGCCAGGCGAGAAACCAGAGACGAGCACCGATGATTACATCATAAATAATACAGGCACAATACAGAGGGTGTGCAGGTTGAGTCTGTAGCATGCACGTGTGTGATATGCAATCGATGCATGGGCGTACCTCAACATGACATGATCAAGACAACATGGACATGATCAAGACAGTAGAAGGCATCATGCATGAGAGGTACCACGTATGCAGTAGTCATGTCTATGCGGCCACTCAGGCGCTGATTGTCCGCTTTTTGTCAGCTTATGATAGCTCATCCACCGCACAGTGTGGGAAGCAGACTCATGTTTACCAGCTGCATGACGATACACTGTTGAAGTACACCCCTGTACTTGAGCAATGTTTGGCCAGCAGCCTGTCTCCGTCCGGAGCACTGCCGCACGCTCCAGCACCGATATCCAAACAACCGTGCACTTCAACAGCAGCGCAAAACTGCAAGGTTCTAAGTGCACCTTCGTCTAGCCTAGTTGGACATCCACTGCAGCAGCATGCCGTTGTGCGCGACAGAGCGCGCGCCCCCCCCAAACACCCCCGCCGTAATGTGCGTCCCGCAGTGATCCACGAGCTGTAGCGACGGCGCGCAGCAGCGGATGCCGGCGTCGTGCAGCCTGTACGAGCTGCGCAGGTTCAGCGCGCGCAGCTCCGGCGCGTCAATGCTGAGCGCTTCCACGGGCAGCAGCGACAGGTCCAGGGTATGTATGGTACGCAGCGCCAGCGTCGCGCTGCGCAGCGCCATGCACATGTCGAGCGACAGGCGCGCGAGGCGCGGGCAGTCGAGCGCCACGCTAGCCAGCGCGCCGCAGCACGACAGGTCGAGTTCGCGCAGCTCCGCGCTAGCGATGCGCAGCGCCGCCAGCCCCGCGCAGCCCCGCAGCACGAGGCGCCGCAGCGCCGGGCACGCGGCGACGGCGCCGTCCACTGCGTCAGCGCTCAGCTTGGTGCAGGTGCTGGCGTCGAGGGCGGTGAGGGCGGGCGTTTCGAGCAGTAGCGCGCGCGCGTGCACGCAGCGCGCGACGGTCAGCGCCGTGAGCGCGGGGGCGGCAACGCGCAGCCGCGCCAGCGCGGTGCAGTCAGCAACGCTCAGCGACTCCAGCTGCGGCAGCGCCGCGACGACAGCGCTCACATCCTCATCGCGCAAGTGGCGGAAGCCGTCAAGCGATAGGGCCGTGAGGTTCGGCGCCGCGCAGACGACACGAAGCATGGCGGGACCGCGCGTGAAGAACGTTCCTGAGAGTTCTAAAACGGTCAGCGCGGAGAGATTCCGGCGCGCGAATGCGGCCAGCGGCGCGTCTGCGACCGCGCGCGCATTAAGCAGGCGCAGGCGCGAGAGCTGCGGCGCGACGGCGGCGATGGCGGCGTAGCCTGCGGCGCTGAGGCGCGGGGCGCTGCGGACGGTTACGTCGGTTACGTCGGGGTGTAACCGCAGCAGCTTGGCGAGGCTCACGGCGCCGACGTCTTGGGTGACGTCGAGCGTCTGACACAGCCTGCACAGGGGGGTATGTAGGTACATGGGGCAATGAGGTGGGATGGTGAGCGAGTCGTAATGTGTAGACCAGTAATAGTCTGGGTATGGCACATGAATAGATTGTGATGCAGGGATGGCGGTGCAAATTACGTGATAGTGTTTTAGCATCAAGACTGATTGTGACATTGAGGCACACTGGGTGGGCAAGCGCTTTTTGTGAAAGTGCATGCTATCCACGCATGGCACATGTCATCAGCAGCATCAGCGCAGCAGCAGATCTGGCATTGGTCCAAAGCGCTGCGCGAGGGTAAGGGTGGAATATGAAACAACAGAAGGATCGGATAAGCATATGCAGCAAACTCCAGGTTTCATGGCACGCGATGTGTGAGCGGCGAAGCTTAGTGCCGCACGTCGAGTGATGCGCATCGCGCTTGTTGTGAGTCACACTTCATTCCAGCACTGCGCAGCAGTCGCCGCCATTTGGCAACACGGCAGCGGCCGCGACGGTGGCCTGAACTTGCAGTGGTCGTTCCGCCGCACAGGCTACAACGCGCTGCCGCCACAGCAGCGGCTCCGGGCAAGTCACGTGCACCCTGGCACTGAGCCCACGTCAGTTCCTTTACATGCCCCCGCTTCGTTTCCGCTGCGCCCAGCCCAGGTGCGTGGGTCCAACAGCAGCGAGCGTCGTGCAGAACAAGCGCGACACCCGCTTTTCACACCAAACGCGGCTGCTGAACCTGCGAGAGCACATCAAGCACATCGCCAAACTGGAGCTGGCGCGCTGCGACGACACCTCCTGCATGATGTTGGGCACCACGGGCTGCTGGCGCCAGTAGTCGCCTGCGGGTGTTGTGGGTCAAACCCAAACGTCTCCGCTCGCCGCGTGTTGCATGCAGGGGGGCCGCTGTCGCTGTCGCTCTCTGCGCTGGCGCCGCTGCTGGCGGGCGCGGAGGCGGAGGCGGGCGCGGCGTTGCGGACGTGGCGGCGGCCGTGGCCTTGAGGGTGTTGCCGTGCATCAGCCACAGGTACAGTGGCAGGGGCCGCAGCGTCTCGCCGCGCATTGCGTAGTCCATCGGTTGGGACATGAAGTTCACGCGGCGGCCGCTACGCTCCGCGACCACTTCACCGTCAGCGCTTTCCTGCTGAGAGCCGTTATCGTCGCTGTCGCCGTCGCCGCAGCGCGACAGCTCCAGTTTGGCGATGTGCTTGATGTGCTCTCGCAGGTTCAGCAGGTGCGTTTGGTGTGAAAAGCGGGTGTCGCGAAGCTTTTCTGCACGACGCTCGCTGCTGTTCGGGGCGCCCATCTCAACATGCGACTGCACGCCGAGCAGTGAGCTGTTCGGCCTGCGCTGCAGCTGCTCGTGCGCGGCGGTTGGCAGTCCTGCCGCAGATCGAGCTGCTGCCGCTTCCACGATGACCGCGAGGAGCGGCACGAGCGTGTTGATCGGCATCTCCCCTTTGGTTGCATAATCCATTATGTAGAAGCATAAAGCTCGCGCGCCCTTGCCGCCGAAGACGGCCTTGATGTCGCAGTTACATCTCATGCATTGCTGCAAGAAGAGTATGAAAGCGTTGAGCCACGGCTCGTGGCGCCTCACCGCGTGCGCGAACATGCCGTCCTCCGCTGCTTCGAGCTCTCGCAGGACGCGCTGAGGAAGTGCGTGAATGTGCATCGTGCACACAGGTGTTGTGCACGGTTTGCGTGGCTACACCGGGGTGCCACTGCAGTTCTTCTGGGATGCTTGAGGTGCCGATGCCCCCTGCGACCAATGCACAAACCCTCAACAAGGAATATGGCAGCGGTCACTCATCTAAAACCGCCTTCATCCTTGCGTCAGGTGGTGTGCTTACTGCTGTTTCGAGATGAAAGCTGGATGCAGTTTGAGACGTTGCAACGTATGTAGAGTGAGGCGTTTTCGTTCAGGATTGGTTCACTTTCAAGGCAAAGCTGTCTGGCAGAAGACGACGTAACGGTCACAGCCCAGTCACAAACAGTCATACAAATAGTGAAGGAACACACCATGTGCGCCATGTGAATGGCGATACATACGCGGTGCAGTCTGGCAGTGCTCAAATTACCCATGGCAATGCTGGACGTCAACTTCAGTCTCAAGTGTCAATAACCTGATTAGCACAGTACTTAGACGGATGAAGCTGGGATTTTAACTACGCGCTTTTGACTATTATGTGTAGCTTGCACAATCCATCGTCGTGCATGTGAACTCCAATGTTGTGTCGGTAAGGTCATTGTAACTTTGGCAGTACAGTGGAGATGCGCTTGAGGCATTCAAATACGCTGCACGGATATGAGCATTTCTTCTATCCTGTCAATAATCTGTCACACATTTACACAACAAATAGCCCCAAGGGCTCCCACTACAGGCAATGCACATACAGCTGTGGGCCCAGCCTAATGTTCACAGGTGAGGAGTGACCTTGAGTGAGGGTTCGGATCAGGAATCCAGAAGGTGTGCTGTAACACCGTTGTGTTGCATCAAGCGCTCTCGACGTTGACTAGTAAGTGCTGTATTTGGCGGCAGGGCTGGTTGGTGGTGGCTTGTCACAGATACGTACCATATGTGGGCTCAGCCCGCCATGCCTCGAGACCGTGCTTGTTGATGCTACGACGCTGCTGAAAACACTGCCAGTTTGAACACGATGACTGAGAAATTCTAGACAAGAACTGCAAGGCATTGTCTCAAAGTGCCGGAAGTTCTGGTGCTATGGTCCCTCAAAGTGGCGGTGCCAAGGTCTTATGATACTGACTGACCAATGCTTTACAGAAATGGGCTCTGTAATGCTTTGTGCAGTTGTAGTATGTGCCTGACGGAACTGATCGTCAAATACACGAATAGATCTGAAGCTAGGCAAGTGTTCCTCACAACAGCTGCAAGCTACATCAAACGAGGAAAGGGTCAGGTGCCTAAGGCGCTTCTAGGGCATATGGTGCATCGAATTGACGTGGCTCGCGGACTCTGAAGAATGCATTCGATTGTCTCCTGCCTGCAAGCTTCGCTTCGTGCTGCCTCGCCGGCTCATCAACCACGAAACGATAGCCCACCCCACTCTGTTCAGATGCATAATATCAACCTTTCATGACATCTTGCTGAGGCAGCCAAGCCTTGATAAGTATAGATGACCTCCCCCAGCGAGTCCCAGCTCACCTGCACCAGCCATTCAGCTGCCAGCAGACTGCAGACACCGCAATCACATCCACAACGTCCAAGAAACCGAAGATGTGGTGAAACTGGTCCTCCGGCAGGAGCACATTGGCGCTAGTGCTGCGGCTGTCAAAGTTTCCGCCAGCTGCTGTTACGCGCCTGCTAGCGGATTGAAGCTGCTCTCGGCACGCCAGCATGCTCGTCGATAATTTTACACCAAAATACGGCGAGTCACAAAAGAGTTGAAACACACCGACACTTGAAGATCAAAGCTTCCTGCACACATTTTTTTCAGACATACTACTTAGTGGCCACGAGTATCTTTGCAGTGCACTTTTTTTTCAGTGCCCTAGGTATTGCAAGCCATCACCAGCATGCTCTGTGATTGCTACAGATCAGCGTTCAAAACATCAAGGAGTCCTTGCACTGTGACCAGTGACACATGCTGCAGCGAAGCATAATCGACCCTAGTCGCATCTGACCTCAGCGACCCAAACATGATGTTTGCATACTCGTTTGTCACTTCGTTTTGATGCAGATAGACAAGTGATACACGTGGTGACATGAAAAGAGCCATGATGAGCAGATCTCTGCAACGAAAAAGTGCCATTACATGTATGCACAGGGGCCCAAAGCTATGTACGCTCCGCAGACCAAGTCATGCTTGGACGGCTGAAATTAACACTCGTTCGCTGGCGTACCAGCGCACGGGCCAAATGCAGGTGACAGCTGTACCCAGGGCTCTGCTACTACATACCTAATGCATCCAGGCGTTTGGTGGCGTAAAGAACAGGCGTGGTCATGGTCTCAGCGAACATGCTTTCAAGCGCAGCCAAGCGGGTTTAGAGCGCAGCAAGGATGGACTTGGCGTCGGAAATGTCAGTGAACCCGCCACCGTCCTCCACACCGAGCTTTTCCACAACACCGTCCTGCATACATAACCGGATGGAAAAAGCAGTCCAATTGGAGCAGTTCAATTGAAATTCAGCAAACATGCCGTGAAGAATTAGAGTGCTGTTATGGTCAGAGAACCTGCCAGGGCTTGCAGCATATATGCATGTACTAAGTGTGCAGTTGCAAGCATGCACGTTGAAGCAGATTGCTGAGGCGCTCGACTCAGATGCTGAGTGAGCACTTGACCGCGCTAAAATTTGTAAACGAGCACATGCCACGGGTGTGCGTTGTACATGACTTTTTCAAGGGCTTTCTGGCCAGCAAGGGTGGTGCCGGTGCAATTGCATGTGCAAGTGATCTGCAAGAGATCACCACTCACAGCGTGAAAGCAAGCATGCATGTTGCCGAGCATCGCCAATCACTTGAGTATGCTGCCAAACTCGCCTAAAATGCAATGACGAGCACATACATTGCCGGGCGATGCCGTGCGCTGGAGGCACACAAACCAGAGTCATCATTACACAGTTCAATCCATCAATACGGATATGCCAGGCGCATTAACGCCAGAGCTGCCACAACACGCTTGTGCCTCAAATTTTGGGACGCAGAAGGACAACAAGGCACTTTACTGTACTTTGAATGTGTTCATCTACTATGAATGTTCAAGTACTTGAAGTACATACGTTGACGAGCATTGCCATGCGCTTGAGGCGCACGCCACCAAAGTCGCCCGTGTCCATGTTGAGCCCGGTGGACTTGGCAAAAGCGGCGCTGCCATCGCCAAGCATCATGATCTGCTCACACAATCGTGACAGCCGCAGCACAGCACAGCAGGTGATTGTTCAGGTGGTGCTGCACATAAACTATAATCGCATGTCACGTATCAGACAAGTTGTCAGACTCTCCTGCTGTTCTCACTACATAAAGGTCTCAATTTGAGAGCAGCGGAGCAGCAACCACAACGCACGAGGGTGCTCAAGATGTGCACCGGAGAGGGGGGCAGATCTGTGTGAAGCTAAATATCTCATCAGCCAGCATAGGTGCAAAGAGAAGATGAAGTGAGGCAGTGTATAGGAAGGTCGCTCTGCCTTCTGTCATGCGTGCGAGCGTGTGCGGTGGTGATTATCGACACAGTACGATGCTCAGCACTGGCTGTCATGCAAGCGCTCAGCACTCGCTGTCATGTTCGGCAAAGTGATGATGCTCAAGACTCTTATTGCTTGCTGATGCTCAGCAAAGCAATGATGCCCCAAACTCTCAGTGCAATGACACACATTGGGAAATTCTTCTTGACCATGAAGCAACTCCTACGAGCGGCATTAGCATTTGTGCCTGGAGGTAGCTCGGGTTTTTGATGTCTCACCCCACCATGTAGCAATCCAACTCCATTTGTCATTCCTATTGGCACTGCAATCATTATGGTGGCTGCTGTACAAAAAACACAAGTATCAATATCAAAACCGTCTGTGTGAGGGTTCACGGTCAGACTTCAAGTCAATAAGCAAGGGTGACGCACCGAATCGCCAACCTCCAGCTTCTTGCCCCAGGCGCTCATGACAAAGGGGTCATTCACGCTGATCACTGCCACGGTGTCAACGCCCTTGGCCTTGAAGTCATCGATGGCGTTGATGAAGGTGGGCACGTGGCTCTCAGAACAAGTGGGGGTCATGGCACCGGGCACGCCACAGATGACCACCTGTGCAGTACAGAGCGTATTGGATCAGTGCTTCTGAGTACATTTGCACTGGTGTTGCATGGTGGGGTAGAACATACACATGTACTGCCAATGGGGGGCACGCCACTCAAAGCACACAATGTTGCAGAAGTTGTTTGAAGTACATTATCCCACTTGTTTGCAAGCTGAAGTGTTGGACTATAAAAGAGTCCGTGTATCCTACGCTAGAAGTGCAACTATACTGCTACCACTATAATGCCAGTTTTTGTTTTGTTGTCTCTGTTGCTACAACTAGTAACAAATAGACCACAGGCAGCGTGCAGACTGTTGTGGAGTTTCATGTTAGTTAAAAGCGGCGCTACAACTATTACCAACGCTGCCTGACTGAAGGAAACATGGGGTTTTTGCCAGGCATTGCGGTTCATAGAGCTAAGCATTGCTGCAGTATCAATCACTACTTGTAGCACACGTTGCCCTCACAGTTCATGCAAAGTGTTCATATATGAAGTGGGCACACTCAAGCACTGCTCCAGAAGCGGTGCAGCGTGAACATGTGATGTGCAGTAGTCACGTGCTGTCTGCTGCAGCTGTCGTGTATGAACAGTGCTCAATCACAGCAGCCGGAGCGAATTTAAAGGGGCTTGAAAGTACCAGGCACGCAGCCCTGGTCATGCAAGCGCATGCTGTGCTGCACTGCACAGATAGCTACTGCTTGTAGACACTTGTGGAGCGCACCTGCAGTGCTCATCAACGGTCACACAAGTCGCGCAGCCATGCAAAGGTCAATGGCACGACTCTGCAACATCACACAATGCATAGACTGATATTGCATTGCCTGCTGCCAAGCCACCTAGAGACGTGTGCAGCACCAAACCAGATACAGCTTCAAAGTTCACTTCAACTCAGAGAATATGCCTTCCAGCCAGGAAGCGGGTCTGCATGTGCCACCACACACTCCCGAAGAGCTCACCCTTGCTAGCCCAGCTGCAATAAATCAGGCACTCATCAAACCCATCTCTGTACATGGCAGTGCGTGGCTGCAATTGCCCCAGTCTCCACCAAAGTTGCGATTGCAGCAGACTCACCTTCTTGCCAGCAAAGAGGTCTGCCGCGCTAACGGGGGTGGGCTTCCCATCTACCAAGCGCTGGAAAGTGGCATCCATGGGCAGCTTGTCCCCCTCCTTGAGAACCATGGCTAGGCGGCGGCTGGAGTGGAAGTAGCGGGGTGGGGGGGTTCCCTGCAGCAGTCCGGGGAGAAGGTGAAAATGCAGCGCAGCAAATTGAGTGAGCAAATCGCTAAGAACAGCTGGCCTTGTTGCATGGATAGCAGTGTTCAGCGGAGCAACTCCTGTGATCCTGGGGTGATGAGCTGCTGCTGAGAGTCCGCCATTTGGCAGATTGTCCGCCATTTGGGCAGATTGATTGAATGATCGCCATCGACAATGGAGCTACTGCTGCAGCACTTGCAATTGATGTTACAGAAGACAAATAGGGCAGTATCCCTATCTCAATGTGAGCACTGTCTTTGCACATGATGTTAAATTGCAGATCCGAAGCAGAAGCACCAACCCTCCCGTTGATGCAGACTACCAGCAGCAGCTTCTAGCACGGCGCCCAGAAAACGTTAGACCGAATACTTGTGAACTGCGCAAGATTGACAGTAGCATGGCAAGAGCCGACGTAAGCCAGGAGAGATCTTGCTCACATCAAGCATGAGACAAACGCAACGCAATACATGAGTCATCGCCTCAAAATGTATCCGGATTCGTGCAGCGCACACATGCCGTGTCCTCTGGCTGTAGCTGCTGTTGCACACTCGCCTGCTGTTGCTCACACACACACAAGCCTTTCAGACAAAGATCGAATCTGCAGTCAAACAATGCTTCCGCTACGTGATTGCCTACGCACCTTGCTGATGAAAGCCCTGGCTGATGTATTGAGCAGTAGACAAGATGATATAGCTCCAAAGCTCGCCCTCATACGCGTGTGGCGGAGCGGCACTGAATGTCAGAATTTTGGGCCGCGCTTAGGGCTTGCTAACCCTAGTTGAAGTCTGCGTATATCTCTGCATACTAGTAGCTCCTGCGTCCTTATTGGTTGCTCCGGCCAGCCCGGCCCGGCCAGCTCGCTGCACCGCTGCGCGCGATAGCCGCATACCAGTGATAGCGACGGCAGCGCTGCATCCCGGGCAACGAGCGGCTGCCAGCCAATTGTTGTGTTGAACCTCGTGGATGCATATGGTGGGCAGGCTGCCGCAGCTTATGCCGGCTGCGCGTCTGGACCACTGGTGCTGAGCCTGCACGTCGGATATCTTGCGCAGCCGTACGATGCGACGCACACTTCAACACCGGCTGCGTGTTCCCTGCCGCACCACACCTACATGAGCAGTCCTCTGAAGTACTGTACATTTTTGGAGGGTTGTCGATGGCCACCCCTGGCGTCTCCGAGGATCGCAGGATGGGCATTGTGCTGCCTGCCGACGCCTCTCCGTCAGCGGCTACGACTACGTGACGTCAGCTACCGCTCGTGGTAGACGTCACTTGCTTTGAGGCACAACCGCACTGCAGTCGCGGGCACCAAAGACTGCAGCAGACCCGCACAGTGCTGCCGCAACGAATAGGCCGCCGACCAGGCCCACTGTTCTGGTCACTATGATTAGAATTACTGCTGTACGCAGTATGCCATCTGGACGTCGGTGCCCGGAGCAGTCAATCTTCTAGCCTTACAAGGCATCGCACTGGCGCGCACGCACTCAGCTCTCTCGGCAGCTAGGCTCCAAGTGGCATACTCTTTGCGTGTGATGACACACATGGCGGATTCCAATGGGTGCAGACATGTGAACGAGAAGGTGTTTGGCGGGGGAGGTGCCATTACTGATGTCGTTTAGAAGTGATTAATCAGTGGTCAACGCACATTGAGGCGCTTTCAAGTTTACGTTGTCACAAGATGCATGTCAATTTTTGCACCAAGCTTGACATCCACTTCTGCACTTTTTTGCGCTCATGCATAGAAGAGTATTTACATGTTTGGCATGCTCAAGGTGCTTGCTAATGTGGTCCAGTCCGGTGTCTGATGCCCCACAGAGATACTTCTAAAGTATGCATGTAGCTCCACGTCGGCGTAGTCTACACCTTTGCAGCGGCAGACGAGGAAGGTGCTACTGGTCACAGGAATGTTGCGCGAGGCACACAGATCCCTGCATGCCTTGAAGTTCGCTGGAGTTTGCTGCGCACAGCCGAAATAGCGCAATAAACCATGTTCTCCGGCGTTGCTGGCGGCACAGGAGGACGATGGTGCGTCGTTCATGCAATCACCGTCCCAGCATGTCATAAGGGTTGAATGACGGATCTATAGAGATATGTAAATCATAGGCATAGTCTCGCTGTGGTCAAGTAGCTTCTCTGAGGTTGAGTAGCACTCAACATACAAGTCAAGTGAGCTGATGCTCATGCTGAGAAACAAACAACATGTTGCAGAGGGCAAATAGCGGCACTGTGCTTGGCTTATCCTGTATGTCTTATATTGCTGTGCAGCTACATTGCGTGTGAGAGCTCTGTACCTTCAACCACAGTGCCAGCGAGCCGCCTGTGCTGTTTTGTGCATGCATGAAAACCTGTTTGAAAAACAAAAGCTGAGCACAACCCATCAGCCAGCCGCTGCAGCTGCAGCTAGAGATATGTCAAAGCTGCAAATGCCCCAACGGCCGTATATGACGCACTTGTATGCGATGGGACTAGGAATGCTCGGCAAGGTACTCAATAACTTGGTGTAGAACCTCAAAGCGGGCCAGTCACCTGCTGCTTAGCAGCCACCTTCATGGCTTCAGCACGCAACCGCTGATTACACTTCAAGTTAATGTCTGCCTCAGCTATCTACTATGAAGGTGCGGAAGAGGACTGGCGTCGAACATAAAGCTAAAATCACAGCACGCACGCGGACCCCCAACTTCAACTTGCAGTTGTCGCTGCCACGGCACCGACGCTACTCTATGGGCATTCCCAAATTATTGATTGCGGGAATGTCCATCTTGTCCACACCGGCAAAGGGCTTCACAACGGGCAGATGCATGCGGTTTGCAGGCACGCCCTCTGCCTTACGCCCAGCCCCGCTGGCAGGCGACGGCAGCAGCGGCGCCAGCATAATGTCCAGCCAGGGGAACGCGTCCGAAGGCGTCTTGACAGTATCGGTCAGCGGTCCTACCGCCCAGATGTTGCCGTTGCGGGCGATGGCTGCGTTTCCGTCCTTGTTGTTGGAGGCCTCCATGACAAAGTCGCCAGTCGTATCGGCGAGTGCGGATATGGTCACGGAGAACGCCAGCTCGTAGCCAGGGTTGGACAGACTCAGCGGTGCCGTGATGGTGGGGGAGTCAAAGCTGCCGCCCGGCACTGCGGCCACCTGCAGATGGAATAGGCAACGTGTGTGTGTGCGTCAATGTAGGGTCTGCAGTGCCACGGCGCAGATCGGTCTGCGCGGAGAGATTGCAGGAGGGTCGACTGTGAAGTTCTTGTGTACAATGAGCGGTGGTTGCAGATGGGGTACATCAAGCCAAGAGTACTCATACCACACAAAACCAGGCAAAATGTGAAGTAAAACTGCTGCGTAAGGTGCGACCAGCCCGCAGCAATTGGCGCCGGGGGTAAACCTCAGCTTGAAGTAGTGCGTCAGTATCCAGCCTGAGGCCAGTCATCATGCTTGACGACCCATCAGAAGATATTGTAGGCATGCTTAGCAGCTGCAAGTCACGGTGCACTGCGACTACAACTGTCATGCAAAATGCTCGGTTTTCTCTCTACTTCACTGAGGTACTGGAAAACCACACACACACGAACATAGTCTGCACACTTCAAGTTTATGCGTCCATGTCTCAACTTGAACTCCCGTGCTAGAGCCGTGTGCTGCACAATCCCCGTACCTACATACCTGACTGTAGTTGATGACGCCCACAACTCTGTCCTGGTAGTAGTTGGTGAAGTTGCCGGTGCCGTTGTGGAACGAGCCATCCGTGAACGAGAAGTCATGCAGAATGACGGGGCGCTGCGGGTGAGCTGCGGCCCACTTTGCCTCCTCGCTCGGGAACGCAGGGTCGGTGCTGGGGATGGTCATGATGTTCCTGTCGCCCTGTTCAGCAAGTATGATTCCCGACCACTCGGTGCCATCGTTCAGGCGCGTGGCGCAGTCGTTGCGCGCCATTGCGAGTGTGTAGGCCAGGCCGCGCTTGTTGAAGTACGCACGCCACATGGATGTGCTGAATACCCAGTCCTCGCACAGCAGGTACTGGAAGCCTGTGCATGGGGGGAGGGGGGGGTTAGGCCCATGAATAATGAACATCAGGGGTCAGGCCTATGAAAATGAATCTCAGGGAGGTGACAGGCCCATGCACAAAATAAATCCCCTCAGGGGTTTGTAGCCCCCGGGCAGTACAATACCTTTTTAGGGGTGTGGTAGGCCCATGCAAGGTGGCTTTGTAGGGGGTTTCAGACTCGTGCACAGTGAAGTTTTGGTGGGGTTTCAAGCGGCTCACAACATCCATTTGCGACGTGTTTCACACTTGTGCACGTGTGAGGGTCAGCATCATGGTCAGGGTTAGGGGTAGAATTAGTGTTCCGGGGCTTGGTGGCGACAGTGATCGAGAAGGGTGAGGCAGTGGCGGCAACCAAAAGTAATTAGTAATTACTGCACTGTCCCTTGGTCATTGGCCAACGAGTAAGACTCGTCCTGATCCTGCTGCGGAGCTTTGTGAGCCAGAGCTGAGATCAACGACATAAGCAGGCTGCTGTAGCCAGCAGCAGCACCTATGCACATGCGTTTATTCGATGAACATCATGTCGCGAAGCATTGTGAGCCAGAGCTGAGATCAAGGACATGAGCAGGCTAGCCAGCAGCAGCACCTATGCATGCATGTTCCAGTCATTGAAGCATTGCCAGCGGGAAAGGATGCCTGCACCTTTGGTCGCTATGTAGGCAAGATTCCTTTCCCCGTGTACTCATGCAGTGCCATTTGCCACTTCAAACGTTGTGCGCGTTCTTTCTTGCATACTGTGCGCTCATGTCGTCGTGCCACTTGGTCGTCACTTCGTGTTGTTGACCTCTACGGCGCCCGAGACCACTCCTGATAATCAACTCCAGCTCTGTCACATTGCATACATCCAAAGTACATCGCCTGATGATGATGATGCATGATGACCATTTGGATGTCTCGAGTACATTTCCTGGCAATGGGTTGTTGGTGATTTTGCTGCAACGGCGGTACATGTCTGATACTGTAGGCTTCACATGCTCTCACCTGAAAACGCAGTACAATGCTAAATGAGCGGCAGAAGTCGGAGTGGGGGTATGTATTGGTATGCATCTCATCACAGCACAGACTCAAATGACAACTTCAATGAACGACGCCTCTCTGTAGGCGATTGCTACTTAAAGACCAAGCTGCTGATGCGCTAGTCAGCTCATGTGCACCAAAAAGTACAGAAATCCAGTACATTGCGTCATTGACTTGCCCACTATCGCATCTGAGCATGCGATAACGTGTCCACATATGAACAATGGAGCGAATGACACCACATTCCGTAAGGGGCAGTGCAGGTGTTGAACTGCTAGATTACAAACAAGAGCATGACGTACATGCTGCTTGCAACATCACACATAACACGGTTCGACTCAGGGGGCTGTTGACTGTAGCGCCTAAGCTATCATCACCAACAAACTATCACACTCAATGGCATGCATTTTGGCGGTGTGTGCACCTACCGTTGCATGGTATGTATGTAGATGTGATTACCTAGGTAGGTATGATTACCTGGCTTTGTGGTCGGCGCTGCTGTTGGCATCTTTGTCGTTGGCGCGCCTGTTGCCCTTGCTGTCGGCGTAGCGGTGGGCACGCGGGGTGCCGTCGGCTGCCGATGCGGCACGAACAAAACGAGTGCATGCTTTAAATTGAAGTTCACAGCGCATTTGTCTCAATTGCATCATGTCGAGAGGCACAGGCATTGACGGTGCTGAATTTGGGCGCAGGTGGGCACCGTTACGGTATGTATGTCATCGCCACGCCATGGACCGCTGGCAAGCATTCTTACATACAAACTTACAAGCAAACAGGTATGATCATTGAAGCATTGGCAGTGCAGGTGCCTGAGTTTCATGGTGGCATAGGAGTTGACTCTGACTGCAACAGCTCTTAGATTACTCTGCGCACTTGCTGCTGCAATCGCCATGCATGGGTGCGCCGCACTGCCCACAGCGCTAGGTACATCCAGTGAGACTGAAATGAAGTTACATCGGTTCACACATTCTGTGCGTGTAAAAGTTCAAGTTGAAGATTATCAGCACCTGAGGAGTCGATTTCAGCCGACGCACAGGCCTGTGCGCCGACGGCTGGTTCAAGTTGCGGCGCCCGCTGTGTGCAGCGCGATTTGCGGCGGAGCGGGGGGCTGCGGCCAGCTCCTTGTCCTGAAAGCGATCAGCGAGCGCAAGTGCACAGCACCACATGTGATGAGACCGATCAGAAATGGCGGCAAATCCAGACTTGTCCTGCGATGCATGTATTATGAGCAATATGCGGTGCCAGGATGCTGGCCAGGCGATCCCAAAGTCACGGTGCGTGGCCACCCCTGACTCAGCGGTCGCTGGGCTTCTGACCGCATGCGTTAGTCACCATTGCCAAATTAACACATTGCCCGAAACCCAATGCAGCCCACAGAGTGAGAGAGTATGTGCGCGGGGGGGGGGGGGGGGGGGGGGGGGCAATGCAAAGTAATGCACGTCTAAAGCGAGCATCACGTTGGTGACAGTGATATTCTATGATGGCGTTTCTCAAGTTGAAAGTACACTGGCCCAGGGGCACATACAGCAGACAATGGCTGTCACACCCGCTGCCTCGTGACAAAATGGTGCTGCAAACATCAGTCTTCTACTGTGACAGTGCACAGATGCTAGGAAGTCACCTGAGCGGAATCATTTCGGTCCACCTTCAGGTTCTGTGATGCCGATGCCTCAGCGGCTTGGCCGATGACTGGCAGTAACAGCAGCAGCGCAGCGGCCAGAAGGCGCATGACGACAGAACTTCAAGGTCCACGTCCTGCATGTGCAGTGCAAGAACATGAACTTGAAGTCTATGAAAAGAAATTGACGGCGTCTGTAATGTCATGAGAGGGAGGGGTACATGCGAGGCAACAGGCTACTAGTATCTGGTCCGAAAGGAGGATTGGTGAAGCTCACATTCTTCGCCAAGTTCAATGGTACAGCGTGTACCCCGAGTTAACCATGGAAAAGTGAAAGTTCAGTGACGTACTACGCATACCGTAAGTGTTGGTAGTTCCCTCAGGCTGTCTCAACAATTGACGGTTCATGAAGGCTAAAGTCACAAAGCACTGCAGACTAGGCTGCTGCGTTGACGCAAACTTCTCGATTGCATAGGCAACCTGGCCTCCCTTGGGCCTTTATAAATACAAGTCCATCAGTACAGCGCTGAGCCGTCCTGCAGTAACAGTTGATAAATCAAAGCATCTGGCTGAAGTAAAATAGCACCACGCCTCAAAGTCAATGGCCAGAGAAGGCATCTTGATCTGACTTACAAGCCTGCCACTGCAGTGATGTTACTGGTATACCACTGTCGAGATCTCAGAGCGTTTGGTGACCTGGCAGCGCATTGGAGAGCTTGAAGCGTCATGCCATAATACCATACTTGAAGTACGGCATGACTTTGACTCATGGAGATCGGTGTTACAAAGGCTGGTGTACACATATGTTATGGCTGTGAAGTCTGCTGATCACAGCACGTCAAGTATTATCTAGAGCCTGTGACTTTGTCATATTGTTGCAGCCTGAGGGATAATGCGAACTACGGCAGCACTTGTAATCCTAGGATTCAGGTCCTGATCAGTACGAGGCTCTATTTGAACGCTGTGACGCCATCATGATATTATCTTTTGGGTGCTGCAGCTTCTGGAAAAACTGTCACAAACACAACAACAGCGCCTGGCACTTTAGGGCCCTGCATTATCTGTTGTTTCAAACAAGTTGCTCAGACAATGAATCACTCTCGACTCAGCATCTTGCTGATGATCGACTTCAACCTACTCATGGACAACTTGGTTTTGTCATTAGTTTGGAATTGAACGTAATGATTGCAAAGGTTTGGCCTGGTACTCCAGTGCTGGCAGCCTCTCATGAAGATAAAAAAATGGTCATCTGTGTGACCTTCAAACTTGAAGAAGTTTGCTTTTAAAAGATGAATCATCTGACAACACAGTTGGACCTAGAGCAAACTTCAGATGATTCAAATGCGTGAGAGGGGCTCAGGCTGCAGCGGCTGTACTGGAACGCGATTTCAGTTGCTGGTGAACTGCAATTTGACCTAGCTGATAACTTGCCAGTGTTGTTCGGGACCAATTTGAAAGAGGGACGAGAACGGGAGGCCATCTGCCCTGCCTGCCGGCGGGCCAGGAATGAAGCGGCGGCTTCAAGGTGTGGCGCACATTGCCGGGTTCTTAGGCATACTTCATCTACTGCTACGGGGCGCAACCTGGGTGAACTTGACAACGTGTGTGCGTGCTTTTAGGGTAATCGCTACAGTGACCTCGCAGGAATTGAGCCGCAAGGTTAAGGAGAGTGCTTCCAGCACGTGAACTCCTGCGTGCACCTGCAATAGTAACTTCCAAAACCTTGTCGCGTGACTGGAGCCACAGCGCGCGCTGCGGCTCCATGCTCCGCGCGATCAACTGCGGCGTGGCTGGAATCAACCGAACTCAGCCAATCGTATCACTGGTGATGCTGATTAAGGCAAACTATGCTTGGCAATGGTGAGCGCTCACCTCAGGAGCCAAGTACGAGAACCCTTGAGCAGGCGTCGCGCTCACGCAGGCAGGCGGCAAAGTGGTACGCACAAGCTCAAGTGCAACCGGCGGATCCTTTCACTTGGCGGGGTTTTTGAATGAAGCGCGGCTGGAGTGGCACAGTGGCTGTGGCACACCGCACGTTCGTCCCAATGCTTGCATCTGGCCGTCTGCATTATCAGCCACCATTTGAACGCTACCGATTCGGAGTCTCGCTTGCGGAGTCTCGAAGTGCTGCTTGTGTACTACGTAGTACGGGCGCATCGATGGAGACTACACGCCATTCTTGGCTTGTATGGAGAAGTGCAGCATGGACATGTCGCCATCACTTGGGCTGTTTCCCCCTCTGTGTCCCCACCGGCTGCGAGAGCTTCCGCCATGTTGCGTGCAATATTTGGCAAGCTAGGAGTAGGGCGGGGGGGGGGGGTTACTTGGCCCGATAACATCAGAAGCACATGCCGTGGTGACAGAAGGGGCAAAGCTGTTGCTTGAGGATGTGGCAGTGAAAGTTGCCAATGGGAATACTGCAGCTGAGCACTCATAACACGACATTTTCCCAAACAGCACCATATTAACGTGTTGATATCATCATGAGGGACTGTTCCAGGCCCCTATAGGCACACATTTGGAGCCGCATCAGCTCACTTGCCGTGGCTATAGTGAACCATACTACTTAGAGTAATATATGGATCATACAGACGTAGCACACATGGAGATGGTGCCGCCACAGGCAGCCGTGCAAGCAGTCAGTCAAGGGAGTTTTCAACATGTTGGCTATTTCAAAGTCTACCATTTGTGACACAATGTTGCTACATGAATTTACATGGTGAGCCCACCTATACAATCGTGAACATCTCACGTGCTTGCCTGCTAGCCAGCTTCCTTGGGGCTCGGTTGGTGGGGAGCAATTGTGGTGTCAAACTCACCCACGCCTGGACATACTGTATCTTCTTGTTCAGCCTTCATACTGTGGACCGAGCACGTTAGGCCTTCAAGAGGTACTGTACGGTGTGCCATTGATGGGTGACTGGAGCAAGCGCATGGGCATGGCAAAGAGAAAAGGTAACCACCGTAGGGGTGACGTTGATATTCAGTGGGCTGTGCATTCGTTGTGTGTGGGTGCGCGTGATTAATGGCAGTCAAAGTTGAAGTTGCCAGCTAGTGGCAACGCTCTCTGCGCCTGGTCAACTATGCATGAACAGCTGTGACTGCCCGCTGCCATCGCAGCACCTGCTGCTGCAGCAGCAGCGCCGGCTTTGCAGCGACGATGCCGTACACAGTGCTCAGCACCCCATGTGTCAGTGCTCCGCATCAGCCTCACATCAGCGCTCAGCATCAGCGCGCAGCATCCCCCCCCGTCCCCCCCTCACTGCACACCGCGCAAATCAACGCCCTTGCAGCAGGCACCTCTCCACCCCATGCAACACTCCCTCTGCACCCGCTTGTGGGGCTGTTTCTGCTCTTTCTTTTTTCCTAGCATACCTACATGCCTACGCTGCCTTTTTCTTCTTCTTGCCCCCTCCGCCGCGCCCCTTGGCCGCCTTGGTTGCGGCTGCTGCTCCTGCCATCTTCTGCACGCCCTTGAACACCGGCGCGTTCTTGAGCAGGTCCGGCAGGATGATGAACTTGATGTGGCTGCCGCGGAGGTACACCTGCGGGAGTGATCGGCAATGCGCAATGAGATACTTTTGAGGTGTTCACAAGACACAAGCAGATTCTGATTGAAAGCTGGACATCCTCCATCTGGGCTTTTTCGCGCCCCGAGCGATATCTAGATGCTACAAAGCTCAGTCCAGACGTGCAGCTTATTGACATGTAGACCTGCCTGCAGGGGTCGTCGCACCATAGCATGAAAGACTTGCGAGCAGACTAAAGCCGCACATGAGCAGCAGATGAGAGTTCGAATCACCATCCACTTTAAAGGGTTGCAAAAAGCCCATTTGTAGATACAGTCCACGTCAGAAGGTTGGCAAACGGGGCCAACGTGGTGTTGCCACATTGGTCATTTTGCGGCCGTGCGGTGGCATTTGATTATTCCCGTTGCGTATTGCTGACTTCTAAAGGTCATGTGTACCACATTCCATGAACTAGCAGTCACTAGAACGAGTGAAGGCTGATTTCGTAAGGTCATGTGTACCACATTCCAAAAACTAACAGGTACTAGAACGAGTGAAGGCACCTCAAAGACATCTCCGCCCCCCTCAGCAGTAGGTATACCGCCACAACCGAGGCACTGAGTGTGCACGCAGCCATGACACTGCATGCGCGCAATGCGCCCATTTGTCTACTTGCTGCAGATGCTCAGAAGTGACTGCGACACTCATGGAAGTGGTAGATAGGTACGTAGGTATCTAGCGCAGGTCGCCACAAGCTGAGCCGTGCTTCAGCATCTCTCCTGCATTCGCGCCTCGGAATAGGCAGCACATACCTCTATCTCTCCCTTCACTGTTTACAAGAGCAAAGATCATGTCAGACCGGGTGCCACATTTTTAGGTTGGTCCAATGGTATCTGTTTACTGTAATAATCACACCTTCTTAGCGCCCCGAAGCGCAGTATATGCATGTATATGATGGTGTAAGTATGTATGATTGCCGTCTACTAGTCTCAACTTCACACGTCATTATGACTGCCATGATCATTCATGGATCTAAAGTGTCATTGCCAGTGCTTGTGCGCCCACAGTATACCAGTGTGTTCCCCCCAAGAATCGACAGCCCTGGCTCAATGTATGCTCCCTTCCCCACTATGTAGTCAAGCTCCATGATGACTCTGCGCTTAGCAGGCACTCGTCCCACAGCTCGGAAAAGCAGACATACATAGCTCAGAGATCTGCCCCACTCAACTTGAGCTATGGCATCAGTAACATGGCTGAACGTTGCCACTGCAGCAGTGCTCGCCTTTGTGCTGATCGCTGCCTCTGTTCCTGTCTGTGCTCATTGCGACTCTTACCTGAACGAGGCTGTCCCCTCATGCGTCACATCTACAATGCCGGCACTCTTACTCTAGATGAGCACTGCCATATGGCATCCTGCACCATTAGTTCTGCAGCATGATATCTCCCTTGCATCGTCCGTACGGATGGTGATGGCAGCATGGTTCACAATGGCATCGTTCAACACAGTGACCAAGCAGCGCTCACCTGTTGCTGACCGGTCAGTTGAGCGCTGTCATCACATATCAACACATCTGCTAAGGCAGCACACAGTCTGTTCTGCTGCAGATGTCGACAACAAACTCAATTTGAAAATATGAGGTTAAAACCAGGCAGCAAGTCTGCTCCAGCTTGCGGGCCCACACCATCGCGCGCTGTCACCATTTGCCCGCCATGGTGACAATGCTCATCACGGCATTGCTCATAACAGTCACTGCAGCAGCACTCACCCGCTCCAGCTTGCAGGCCCCGCACCACTTGTCGCCCCATGCCTACCCTGATTGTGACAGCGCTCAATATGACGTGATGAGAGCGCTCAACACAGCCACTGCAGCAGCGCTCACCTGCTCCAGCTCGCTGCCCACCAATCACGAGCCATCACCCCATGCCTACCTACCTTGATGGTGACAGCGCTCAACACAGCCACTGCAGCAGCGCTCACCTGCTCCAGCTTGCTGACCCGGCCATCGCGCGCCGTCATTGTAACCTCCGTGATGAAACTAATTATTGCTCAATACTGCCACTGCAGCAGCGCTCACCTGCTCCAGCTTGCTGACCCGCCCATCGCGCGCTGTCATCGTAACCTCCGTTATGAAACTGTTCATGGTGTCCTCTGCCTCCATCAGGCGCCCCCGGTAGATCTCCCCATTCTTCATCTCTATCGTGATCACATGGCCCTCCCCTTCGTGCAGCAGCTTTATGGGCACGCCAACAGCTGCGCAGGCAAAGCACATAAAAGGAGGAAAGCGCCTGGGTGAGAATGACGCCATACAGCAAGCATTTGGCTTTGAGACTGGAAAGCGGGATGCATGCAGGGGTAACAGCAGCATTGAAAGACTGACGCTGCCAATAAGGCAGAAGCGATGCGAGCTGAAAGGAGCGCTGTGCGCTGCTTGTAGGAAACATGTGGTCTGTAGAGACCTGCCTTTCCCACATGCATGGCAGGAGGCACTATTGAAGTGACACTGATGCTGCCAGAAAAAGCCCTCGCACACAGAGGCCTAAGTTGCAGCCTGAATATCCCTCATCATAAGCTGATGCGTTGGCTCCCTGTTGATCCATCAGCATGGTCACCGTGACAAGGCAGCATCTGTGGCCCACCAACACATTTTGCAAACCATGTCGATGCAAAATGTGTACACCACACTTGAGGTTTATACTGCAACAACTTGCGCAACGCACTCCTAGAGACCGCAAATCCTCTATTAACCAGCACCGTTCATTGCTTGTCGAGAGGCAGCATTGACAGGCACAGCATTTGGTGCTGCGGCAACATTCAGTAGGTACATAAAGCCTGGGTGTTGAGCATCACTGCTATGCAGTCATGCATCAGGGAATGTCAAGTTCCACTTGGCCCTATGGTCACTTGGGAACCACTACTTTTGCATCAGCATGTGGGTCTATGTCATTGCTTCCATACGGCATCACAGCAGGGGTTGAACATCAAGTACCAGAACTCTGGACACTCAAGCAAACCTACAGGATAGTGATCGCCCAACAGCTGACTGCAGTAATTGCGCTGCGATTGTCACTCCGTTGGCTCAGCAAACTCCTGCTACCCGTGTACACATGATCATGGCTTTTACTTGACATGCGGAAGTGCCTTTAGCGCCTCAGCAGTGGCAGGCACACTCGCGACGGCACCCTGTGTGCTGGAGACCTGTCGACGCCACCTGTCGACACTGATATGGTCCCCGATGAGAGATCACAATGTGTCGTGATCCATGCATTTAACGAGGGGGCGGTGTCTGTCGACACCACCTGTCGACACTGATATGGTCCCCGATGAGAGATCACAATGTGTCGTGATCCATGCGTTGAACGAGGGGGCGGTCTCGACAGGTCTCCGCTACGTAAAAAAAGCGCACAGTTCCAATGACCAAAATGATAGTATCATCGCGCCAGCCCTTGCCCTTTGATTTGAACACCGAAGGAAGTTGTGTTGATGTGCAGCCATCACAGCTCTGCGTAACCTGATGGATAACGCAATTCACAGATACACCTGGACATGTGCTGAGCGCTTGTGAGAAGAATGGTGGGATCCACTCTGGGGCAGCTAGGCCACCGCCAAGGTCACTGTTCCGGACTCACTTAGCATACAAGGCCTGTCTTGTCCAAATGGCCTGTCGTTCAGGACAAACTTTTAGATGATCCAATGTCATCTGTGACGACAAGGCCGTCAGCGCAGCGCCATGGTAGTTCGTGCTGCACTGACTGTTGTGTGTAGATAGATGGGCTGGCCTGATATTGCACAGCAGTGGAGCAAAAATTGGATTTCAAGTTGGCCAGGGCGCTACAGCACATAAAATGCTGTTGATAGCTTCAATCACCTTTGCCGTCCGCCATGCCTCTGCTCCCAGGCCACTAGGCCGTCTCCACCACCGCGCGCGCTCCCTGTAGCTGCGTGCTCCACGCCGCAAAACCTGGCCTGATGCTATTCTTGAGCCCCCCGCCAAGTTTCCCCCACCAAAAGAATCCTGTGATTGCAATCAATACCTTAGATGCTCTCCCTGTCGCAGCCTTAGATCGTGAGCGCCGATCTTCCCCACGCTGCAGCTTTTCAGCCATTTCCCCCTTTGGTCATCTGCGCACTGCTCAACCTAAAAAAATCTGAGGATCGCACCAGCATTGACTTTCGTAAGGCGACCATGCGATGGGCGTTGCCTGCATGCTGCGCGCTGGCGTGCCTGGCGCCGCCACATCGGAGCCGGTGCGATGCATTCGCCTTCCGTGCAGCGAGCTCTGTGCTACATGCGACTCCGCGATGTCGACCCTCAATCCGGCGACACCAACACCACCGGCAGCGTGGGACGAGCATGATGAATGGAGGACAGATGAAAAGGGATGTGATCGTCATAGGGGGAGGGTTGGCGGGACTCAGCACTGCTGTGGAGCTGGCACGGCGCGGCAGGTGTGTGATCCTTGATAAAAATATCCACACACATCGCATCTCACGTCAGCTAGTGTGTACCGTTTTAATAGGGCTGTGGTGTGTATGCAACAGGCGTACTGCAAATCATGCTGGTGCTCACCATTGGAGTTGGTCAAGCTTGGAAGCCGACCTCAACAAGCTGCAGCCCCGCGTGCATCGAAACTCCACAGTTGAATATGTTCTCTCCGCGCTGGTGTGTGTTCACATGTTTGTCTCAGCGATGTGATTTGTTTACTGTAATGCTTGAATTAAAGTCTTTCTGCGATGGCATGTGATGCAGTGTTGTCTAGGAAGCCCACAAAATCTCTGGCCGTATCGAAGCTCAGCCAGGAATAGCAGTTTAAACCGGGGCATTCGATTCCTATGTATATAGCTGCCCTAAGCACCTCGACTCACCTGCAAGCGCTCAATGGCTCTGCTTGCTGCTGAAAGCAACAGTGTGCTGCAGATTTGCATTTTATGTCTGCAGCCTGGGATGTTTCCTTTCTATGCTGTTGCGAGCATCAGCTGTCACCCTGGTGCAGCGAGTCTATATATATATATATAGGTCTGAAGTGCGAACAATTGTAGTCATGTCAGTGTACCTGATCTTGGCTAGCGAAGGGTCAACTCAATCAGCAAACGCGAAGGCCACTGAGTGAACACATCAGCTGTAGTGATTTGGTCAGGCGGATTGCAGCCCGAGTGGAAAGGCACCGAAAAGCAATCATTCCTTGTTCTTCCTTGGCTGCAAATTCGGTAATGGTCAAAACAGCAGACAGCCACAGACATCAGCAATGATCATCATATACATAGTAAGTGTCATCATTGGTATGCAGGTGCATTGCAACAAGTGTCCGGCTGCTTTTGGTGTTGTCTGGGAAACCGCAGCGTGTTAATGGCTCAGCAGCAGAACCAACAAGAAGCAGGACAGAGATCGTATTTTTGCAACAGCTGTGTTTACAGATCAATCGTGGACTGACACTAGCACATGCACCTCTGACACTGCATTAGACAGCGCTAACACAGGTCTGGGGTGTACAGGCCCAGGGCTTTGATGGCTGCTGTTATGCCAGTGACATGAGGTTGGTGTCAGAGGATCATATGGCGCAGATGAACTTCAAAGCACGGCTTCGAACAATGAGTGCAGATCATTTCTGACAACCAGGTGCAGCAGCTGAAAGTTCTCAGCGGCATGAAGTGTGCATCCTGTTACAGTTACAAAATGCCCCCCCTGAATACCACTCTTGATGGCAGGCAAGTCACGGTGCTGCGACGAGATAGGCGGGAAGCTGCGTCATACGCAGCGGGGGGTATGCTGGCGCCTCAATCGGAGCGGCTGGAGAGCGGCCACTATTTAAATTTGTGCCTGCAGAGCAGAGCCATGTACCCGGCATGGATTGAGACCCTGGAGAGCTTGGCAGGTGCGCGGCAGTTTTGCCGGTTGTAACTGCCGTGAGCAGGCAGGAAAACAGCAGATGTTGCTTGCCCTCGTAAAGCTGCTAGGTGTCAGGCATGTTGCATTGGTTCCATGAGTCGCGTGAGCAGTTTGAAGGTGTGTTGTCATAGTGACAATAATGGTTTCTGGTATGTATTATGAAGGTACGCAGGCATGTGAGACCATTGTAAGACCGGCAAACCTCCAGGTTTACAGCGAACGGCCGCCAGGATGACGGGATCTCTGTGTACAACAGGCAAGGTTGGCGTACTTGACTTGCACAGATTATGTGGGCTCCAAAGGCGGGTGCAGCGAGGGTTAGGGCTAGGAAAAGATTTTGCGCTGCGCGCAGCCAAGTGCATTGCGCTGAGAGTTGATGTAGACTTTTGCTAGGCTGCACTTTTCGTCAGGTGTGCGCAATTGCCATGAGGGGCATCATTGAAGTTGAAGTTGAACCTAGAAACGTTTCTATGCACTGAACGCGCGAAGGCAGTAACACGTCTTGCAAGTCAGCCCCTGACGAGTACATGCACTTACCAGGTGCGCAAGTGTGATGCGGATGTGAAGGGACAGCATCCATGTTGCTGCCGTTGTCCCGACCAGGCGCGGAACTTCTTCAGTAGATGTTCTGATGCAGCGCCTGGCAGTTCAGGTGCCTCTCGCCGCTTACCTGGTGGCGGAATGTGGGAATTGTTATGTCATCACTCCGAAAGCCCTTTGATGACTCAACCCCAGCCTTGCAGTGGTCTGGATTGCACGTACCTGATCACACTTTCTGAAGCGTATACATCCGTCCATACTGACCACAGTAAGTGATGCAGTTACCTGCATACCCCCGCCTGGCACTCCGCCGCCAGACACCGCCTTGCACTACGTAGTTTGGTGCACATCCGCAGTACCTGGTCACAGTTTTTGACACACATAACTTACATACACACTAATCACACATACATGCATAACCCTGCTCCCTCTCACTCAGGCATTGGCGTAGCCCCCGGAACTCCGCCGCCAGACGCGGGGTTCTGGAGCGCAGGGGGGTTCTTGGCACCGGCTTTTGCCGGTGATGAGGTGTCAAAGTGGGTGCCCCCCCCTGAGGGAGGGCCCAGCGAATGGCTGACCGGGGAGCAGCTGCGGCAAATGGAGCCGCTAATAAGCGAGGAGGCGGTGGGGGGGTGGTGGTACCCGCAGGTATGCTTTGCAAACAAACAAACATACGTACGCCCTTGCCAATTTTTTATTTCACTACTTCATGGTGAAGTGGTTTGAGGTCTTGTTTTGTTCAAGTGGCTCTATGCAAGCACAAAAACATGGTTGCTGACTTGCATTCATAAATGGTGCATGTGTATGCATCACCAATGAACACTTCAATACACAACACCTACCGAAGAGCAGTCCCGGGGCCGTGTCAACCTGTTTGACATCTGCAACAGACATACAATTTGTTGCCCATTGTCCCGTAGGCAACTCTGTGCGTATCAGGGCATCATACTACGGGCACAGAGTGTTGTCAGGTTTGGTAGAAATCGCACAGAATACGGTGGCAGCGCGGTAGCAGTGCTCCACCCGGCCACTGCCTGGTGTCACAGTGTGTGTGTGTGTGGAAACACTGGCCGTGCAAATGGCCATGTATTTCGCACAAATTAGCAATGCGGGGTGTGGTGATTCATAATGTGATCATCAGGTGTTGAACGCATTGAAGCTGATTTTCGCTGATCTGTTTGCCATGCATGGCATTCATTTCAGTATGCTGACTGCCTCAGAGACAAATGCATGAATGCCCTTTCGACTTGTTGCGACCAACAGCCAGGTTCTTATTAGTCAGTCGCGCATGGCAGAACATGATGACGAGATCACCAATCATAGGAAATCAATCTAGTGAAATGAGTCATTTGCAATGAGTCACTCAGCTGACTCACTCCCGTTTCCCCGCTTGGCACCAGGACATGAATGTTGACGCCAGGTGTCTATTTGACGTACTGGAGCGAGCAGCAGTGGCGGCGGGGGTGGAGGTGATGGAGGGGACAGCTGCACGTGGCCTTGTGTACAATGCCACTGGCAAGGCTGCCGCTGCGGTGAGTCAACTTCAACTCACACTTCAACTTGGATATGTGTAGCACTGTGGTGATTGTGTTGATGCAGCTGCCGAGCCTTGAAGTCTGCAACGCATCGAGGTTGTATGATAATGTTGTGGTGCTTCTCAGTCCAGATCAGCTTCCTCACCTCTCACACTGCTGAGCAGAGCGTGCGGCGTCGTATTCTGATGCCTCCAGGTCAGTTGTAGTTCAACTTCAACTGCTACTATCTTTAGAGTACAATTTCTGAGCTTGAAATTCTCAATTGTCGTGCACAACGCCAGTGGCACAGTGAACAGCTGGTGCTGCTGCTGATAGGTGAAGTGCAAGGCGGTAACAGGGCACTCACCTGTGAGCTGTGACTGACACAGCCTGAGCGTTTATTGTATCACGAGTATCAAGTGACCTGAACCTTCAAATTGCCCTATGTTATTGCTGGTCAATGCGACACTATGAGAAGTGTCTGCCACAACCACCTCGCTGCTGGCACAGGTGGTGCTGAGCAGTGGGCCCGCACGTGAATTGTGAACTTCAACTTCAACCGGCAACTGTACCGCAGGCGCGACTGATCACCGCCTGATCACCGATGTCACGAGCGTGACCTGGTCGTTAAATGGAATTGCCACGTGTTTTTGCTGTCACAGGTGGTTCTGAGCGATGGCCGACAGGTGAAGTGCGAGGCGGTGGTGGGTGCCATGGGGGCGTGGATGAGGGAGCTGCTGCCGGTGCCCATGACGTCGCACAAGGGGCAGATGATGGCGCTGCGCTCGCCGTCTGGCCTGCAAAAGGGTGCGTTGCTGCCTCTTCACGTCATTGATTGTGCCTCGGAGGGGGGGGGGTACATTACTGCCGTTTCGGCCCTGATTGATGACCTGGGGGGGGGGGGGGGTTGCTGCCTGGTGCAGCTGCTGATTGTGCCTCAGGGGGGCGTTGCGTTGTTGCTGCTGTTCCCCTAATCACTTCCTAGATGGGTGTCCAAGTCTTGATCGTACTCCTGATGCATGGACGATGACGAATGGAGATCAACGATGGATGCAGTTTAGGGGCCACGTCACACAGCTCTGCAGTGCATTGTCGTGACGAAGTCATGATTCATGCATGGGTAATACTTCATGAATGAGTGCATAGTGAATCAGCAAGGCATGGGTGGGGGGAAGGGGCGCAAGCGGAGAGAGGTATATTTACAAGTGTATATGTCGTGATGCCCTCTGAGCTGCCGAGCGTTGCTGCAATGCTCAGCGCTGCGCATCCTGAGCGTGCTGTATTTACAGTGATCTATTCTACTCATGAGCATCCATAGTACACAATGCGTGATGCCATGAGTGAGTGCATGCAGGACTCCTGAAGCGTGCGTAAAGCTCCGCAGCAGTATCAAACATGTATTGCCGTGCTGTTTGAACAACACTTGGGATTGATTCATTCGTTCATCAGTGGATGAGAGGATTCATGGCTCGCCCTCAGGGCCGCAGTGGGGTGCATCACAGCTGTGCGCTTCCACCTGCATTCAACTGCCTGCTTATGACGTTATGTAGCACATCCATTGATGCATGGTCAGCTGTTCTGCCACGCGCTGTGGCTTTTACGAACAACACTCTCAAGCATGAACTATTATGTAACTGCCAGTGCCCTTGCGTGATCTGTTACAAACTGTTGCGTAACTGCCGATGCCCTGCGCAGCCATACCGGGACGCGTGCTGTTTGCGGAGGATGCGTACATCATCCCCAAGCGGGACGGGCGTGTGGTGGTAGGCGCCACTGTGGAGCGCGATGACTGGTCGCTGCACACCACGCCAGCAGGCAAGGGGTATGCATGTATATGTCTGTATAGTATGTACAACGCTCGCCGTGCTCACTATGTACTCACTTTGGTGCACGCTCCCTACCAATGATGCTGGCTTGCAGAAGGGGTATGCATTGGGAATTTACTTCGATGTATGTACATATGTATTACGCTCATAGTGCTCGTTACATACCTGTAGGTTTGTGCGTGTGTGAGCGCTACAACTTGTCGCTGTTCATGTAGGTGCTATTGTGTATGTATGTGTGTCTGTACTACTATGTGCCTGCTTTGAGTACTGATTGTGCAGCGTGAAGCGGATATTGCACACCACGCTAGCAGGCAATGCAAGAACCCCGCAGGTGTGTGTACATGTACTTCAAGTATAAGTATGCATGTACTTCAAGTAAGCTCACCATCCTTACTTTAGCAGCGAATAGTCGCTGTGCACATTAGCAGACGCACCACAGCAGCAGGCAAATGGCATCCTACGGCGTGCATGTATATGGATATACAACGCTCATTTTTCACGCTGGTACCAGTGCATACCCCGCTTAAATAGTGACGGGTCGCGGCATACATACCATGCAGGCAAACGAATCAACTGCACGTATGCATGTGATGTACTAATGTTTGACATTCTTGGTACTTACAGCTAGTCTAGTACATGCCCGCTTGAAGTAGCTACTATTCACCGTGCCAGCAGGCAGTGAGCCGTGGGTATGCGCAAGTATGCAAGTACGATGGACACTGTATTTTAATGAGACTATGCAACACACTCCTGCCTCAAGCAACCTGTACTTTATACATGCACACTGCTGCACTCATGAAGTTGTACACCTGCCTAACCACCTACCTCAAAGTACGCACTATTTCAATTGTGCACCATCTACTTGCGCATCGCGCGTCACTTTGTCCAGCCAGAACACCATTAATAACGCCCCCCTTCTCCCCCTGAGCGCTGCCACAGGCCTGGCGCGCCTCATCGCCAACGCCACCAAGGTCTGCCCCGCCCTCGCCCACATGGCCATAGAGGAGACATGGGCAGGCCTCCGCCCCGTAGCGCCAGACTCCATGCCGGTACTGGGCGCTTCTGAGCGCTGCCGCAACGTCTTCCTAGCCGGCGGTTACTGGCGTAACGGCGTTCTGCTGGCGCCGCGCACGGGGCAACTGGTTGCTGACGCAGTGATGAATGAGCTGAGCGTCGCTGACAGAACGGTGCTGGGCGCATTCTCCTCGGACCGGTTCTTGGGCGCGAGGAAGGGCGCTGCAGCGGAGCGGTCTTTGGGGGGGATTGCTGTGGGCTTTGCCGGCACTGTGAGCAAGGGGGCAAGCAAGGGGGTGAGTGAAGAGCAAAGGGGTCCATGAAGCCGGTATGTACGTACGTCTTGCCATGACTCAGTCAGTGACAGGCAGGCTTTGCCTTCACGCGAATGGGCTGGGCTTTCTGATGCACGTGTGGATGTAGGCTTTGTGGTGTCTCACATGTGGTCAAAGTGAAGTGAGCAGCGAAGCTGAAAGCAATGGCAATGTTGCTGCCATCGCATGGACAGCAGGAGGGCTGGTGCTAATGTATTGGGTGCCTGAATCTTAGGCAGTGTACTTAACTATTATGACTGTTAAGGTTGACTTTCTTGAAGCCTGCCACGAGGCTGCTTGCAGCTCTGGATCACTGCACCAATTACAGGACATCTGCGCAGCAGTGTGCTGAACTTTCCTCTCATACCATGCCTCAATCCTGTGTACCACCACCAGCAGCAGCAGCAGCAGCAGCCGGCGCCAGTGCCTGCACCATCAACAGCAGCTTCGCCACCACCGCCAGCACAACCTATCACCGCCGCCGCTGCACCACCATCAACTTCAAGAACAGACACTGAAGAAGCGGAACTGGCGGCGTTTGAAGCTGCCATGGCCTCCGCAGCGTCCGAGGGCATGGCGTTCGATGGCCTGTACGGTATGTTTGGCGCGGGGGGGCGGGGATACATACCCCCGGAGCTGGAGCATGCGGAGGAAGAGGCGCGAGGCCCTGGTGCGGATGCTCAGCAAGCGCGTGATGCAGCGGATGCTCAGCAGACGCAAGCAGAGGCTCTGGAGGAGAGTGAGGAGGGGCCTGTGACGGACTACGATGCAATGCCGGAGTTCAGTGAAGAGGTATGTATGTATGTAGCTGCACATACGGGAGCGGTATTGGCAACACCATTATGGCTGGAAAGGGGCGGATTGGGCGTGTATGCTGTTTGTCAGCAGTGCTGAAACGGGCAGATTGGGCGTTTCTGCAGGTTGTGAGCAGCGCTCAGCATTATTTGCATCACAATGTATTGCCTTTGAGTCATTGCATTCTTCTGATGGACCTAAACGATTGCTTCACTTATTGCTCATGTATACGTTGCTTGCAGTAGAGGACGATGTATACGTTGCTTGCAGTGTAGGGCGCGAGCATGTGTGGCACTCATGGCTACCGCTGGAGCACCAATGTGATGAACATGTCATGAGGTTACTGTGTTGTGAGTACAGGGATGCTGAGTACGTTTCGGGGATTGTATCAGAGCTGTCTATGTGTAGGATCAAGTTGTTATTGTGGGTATGGCGCTACAGTAGCAAGCGCCTCTTAGGTATGTGGCAGCTGGGGTCACGTTTATTGTTACAGTTGATGTCACTCTGTCTTGCACGTCTGAGACAGCACACATTCACTGTGAGCGAGTAGGTTCAGTTACCGCTGCAACCTAACCCTAATGCTAACCCTAACTCTTGGCAGCAGGCACTGGAATAGTCGCGTCTGCTGTAACAGCTGCAACTTTGTCAGCAGCAGCCTGTGCCATACGACACAAATGAAATGTGCAGGTCGCCAGGTGCAAGCAAGGCAATGGCCGTTCAGACCCCTGGCACCCGTTGTTTGCACTTGGCTTTTGAGTTGTTCGAGAGACAACACCAAGGCTTGTAACACTCAGGAGAATGAATATACTTCTATTAATGTTTTTCAAAATTGGCTATGTGGAGTAAGCCTGACCCCCCCCCCCCCCCCCGCCCGCACTCACTCCCCAGACTTGGCCTCTATTCTCTTTGCCTCGCCGCAGGCTCTGAAAGAAGCACGTCGCTCCAACCGCAACCTGGACGAGATCTTCAGCTCGTATGAGCTAGACGCACAGGACCAAAGCGAGCTGGCAGCAGCTGATGCCACGGCTCGACCGGCATATGCCTGGGATGATGACGCGCTTTCCCAGGCACAGTCCGTCGGCGCTGAACTCGTGGAAGTGGAACTGTCCGCGGAGGAACACGCCGCCGTAGAAAGCGCAGGCACGGACACTTCCGCGCTAGTCAAATTGGCTTCCGTCGTGTGGCAGAGGCCCGAGGATGAGGGGGGCCCCTTGCGAGTACCCTTCGGGACCAACGTTCTTGAGATGGCACAGGAAGGGCGCTTGGCGGAACTGGCGGCGGCAGGTTCCCAGGGAACGGGCGCTCAGGAGATTTCCGCACCGAGCGCTGCACGCGGGGAGCAGGAACGTTCTCAGGAAGTGTCTGCGCTCTACGCCAAGATCCTGGAGAACAAGCGCGCTGCTGCCGCTGCTGCTGCCCCCGCAAAGGTGAGGCAATGAATGGCTGAATGGAGTTGAGGGCATCAGGCGTGGCCTCCTCATGCCACTTGCTTGAATGTTGCCGCACCCATGTCCTACTCATGTAGCAGTTGTCGGTTGTAGCCGTTCGTCTAGCAAACGCGCACGTTGACACTATTTTAATTCAAGTACCCGAAGTACAAAAATTTTGTGGTCGTTAGTTTGGTCATGCTGAACACCGCCTGATGTATGAACATGACACTGCAGCGGTAGCGTTTCGTAGCGAAGGGTGGTGGTCTTCATCTTAGAAGTGGAAAGCTGTGCTGTGCACACAGCAGATGAGTTGATATCGCTTGCTTATCTGAAAGGATTTTGTCACTGGTCAGGGCACTTCATGTAGCAGACCACGAATGCTTGATTTTGTGCAGCAACTGGACTGCAATGCGGGCTAGTGATTGGCGGCACCATAACTGCTGCAGAAACGCTATGTTGCCACCTTCACCACCTATGTTAGCGCTCACTCCCCAGACTATCACGCCACTCACACCGAGCTTTGCCCTGTTGTGTGTGAGCCCGCAGATGATGAATGGCAGCTCCAATGGCAGCGCCGCAGCGGAGGCGAACGGCTGGCTATCTCGCATCTTCAATGCGAATGCCAACAACAACAGCAATCACGCCGGAGTCAACGGCAGCGCACCAAGCGGGGGCCCTGTGCTGCAGAGCAGCCAGGTGAATGGTCACGCGGCAGCAGCAGCGGCGGGGGCGGCGGCAGCAGCTGCTGCAACGGCTGTCGTACATGATGACGATGATGCATTGGCGGACGCGAAGGAGGCGTCGTTTGACGCGTATGACGCTATCATGGTGCACAGGGGGGAGCAGGAGGGCGGGGCGGAGACGGCGACGGCGGCGCGCGCTAGCAATAGGCTCGATGCAGATGCGGAATGGGCGGCGTTTGAGGCGGCGTTTGAGGGCAGGAATGTTCCGTGAGTCGTGGAACGTTCTGAGTGTGTGATGTGGCCTCCGCTCTGTATCATGAGTGTGCAGGTGCGGTATACTAACTAGGCGGCCTGTGTACAGCCCGCATGCACAATAATAGTGATCACAGCCCTGTATTATTGAGGTTTGGCACTACGTCGTGTATGCGCATGTGTATGTATGTATGTGGCGATTGGCTTGACAAACGCGTGTCGATTGTCAAGGCTACTGCATTGTTGAATGGTGTGTGGCAGCTTGTACCCTGCTGTAATGACTGAGTTGAATGCCATGTGCTGCGCCTCTCAGAACATCTCACACAGCCAATGCTGGAGCAGGAGCGGTGCTGGAGTCCTTCAATGCAGATGCTCGTACTGCAATTGGTCAGATGTGACACAAGCTGCACAACCGACACTCATGGTCACCATAATGACACAAGCTGCACAACCGACACTCATGGTCACCATAATTGTTATGATGCGGACCAAGAGGTGCCATTTGCTGTATTTTGTTGCATTGCGGCAGATGTATGGGAAGCCAACAGGGATTTTGGACAAGTCTTGAGTCGCGTGACTCTTATACAGGTTTCACAGACGCTCCTGCGTTGAAGAGCAGCAATGACAATGGTACAGAGCGCATCATGTTGAGATGAAGACTGTGTTTTGCTTCAAGGTGTCATTCACGCACCTTGCAGAAAAGCATATACTTCGAAGTAGTATGATCTCTTGCATATACATGCATGGCGCGTGATGGCTCGAGCTGGCTCTGCTGGCCAGTGCTCTTCGTCTTGCAGCGCTTTGTTGGTGTGCTGCTCGCCTTCACATCTCCCGATTGACAATCAGTTTCAATGCTTCAAAATTGCCACGGCAGTACTATGTACAGTCATAAGCACATCGTGTAATGATACAGCAGCATTTGTGCCCGTGGTGTCGATTATCTAATAGCATGGTGCTCACGTGTGCACCTACACATGCACGCGTGCACTTGGGGGGCGCATCGCTCAAGTCGCCCCCCTTTGCATTCACCCATTTTGAGTGCGTGTGTGAGAGCCATAAAAACGCAGGCATCTGCTGTTGTCTGATGGCCACTACTGTTCATAGTTCAAGCTGGTGCTTCAGAGATCTTTGTGTAGACACACTTGCACCAGCTTTGCGTTGGTTCAAGTTGAGCACATACATGAGCTCCCCCGTGTGTGCATCCAAGGCAGGTATGGCAACCTGCACATGTGACAGTCAGGCCGACTGATGCCACAAGACGGCCACTCGAATGACACTTGTGGCACTGACATGCAACAAATGCATCAGGCGTACATTTGCAGGTATGTTTGAAGCAATGTGCGATCAAAACATCATCCATGAGCTGTGTCCAGTCCGCTTGCCGCCCTCATCACATGAGTGTGCAACCACTGCATACTGCACATGCCACTGAGGAGCTGCATGTTGACCCACCTTTGTGACTACCATCACAAGAAAGTGATGGATTCACCAAACATACCATCAGAGACGCACAGGCACCACTACCATGCAACACATTTCAAACATCACAGCAAGCAGCAGCGGCAGCAGCAGTAGCAGCAGCATCCTCACACCTTTCACAACAGATGTGCAAAGGCCATGTGCATACATGTGTCGCAAGCGCGGGGGGTGGGGACTCAAATAGCGACGGCTGATGCGGCACTACTTGTATACGCTGTCACTCGCACACACGCCGCACCCACTCAGCAGTGGAACCTGACTTCTGACCCAGACTCATCGGCTCCCGACTCGGAACCCGACCTGGCATTTGAGTCTCAAGAGTTCTGACCTAGACCCACCCGCACCTGACTCTATGGCCAACAGATTCTTGACATCACACTCAACCCGCCATCTGAGCTTCCCTCATCCAGGTGCATCAGCACCTACCTCAAAAGCTGTACCTGCGGAATCGAAACCTATCCGCGTCAAAGGTCCGCAGCATTGTGTGCGACTGCGTCACCGACACTCTCATCCTCGGCTTCGCCGGGTGCGTAAGGGTCCCAGTCGGACTCCCGGGAGTCATTGGGGTCAGGACACCCGTGAGCAAGAGCCCACTCTACCACGCGGCGGTGCCCTCTGGCGGCGTCTAAGGTCATTCCGTCCCAGGGGCACCCGTGCAAGCGCGCCCACTGCAGCATACGCAAGTTTCCATTCCGCGCCGCAAGTTCGCATACCTGTTTGTCCCAGGGGCACCCGTTGGCGTGCGCCCACTTGAGATCCTCCAAGTTGCCCGTTCTAGCTAGCGCCGCGCACGTCTGCTCGTCCCAGGGGCACCCGTTGGCGTGCGCCCAGCGCAGCATCACAATGTGTCCTTCGTTTGCGGCGGCCTTGCATGTCCCTGCATTCCAGGGACAGCCGTTGGCGTGCGCCCACTGCAGCATGTGGAGGTCCCCCTGCTGCGCAAGGATGCTGCATGTCCGCTCGTCCCAGGGGCAACCGTTTGCTTGGGCCCAGCGCAGCACATGATGGTGCCTCTTGGCTGCAGCATGGCTGCACATGGTCGCATCCCAGGGGCAGCCATTGGCGCGCGCCCACTGCAGCAACTCAAGGTGGCCGATTGCCGCAGCATTACTGCATGTACGCTCGTCCCAGGGGCATCCCTTTGTACGCGCCCACTGCAACATCTTGAGGTGACCGATTGCCGCAGCGTTACTGCATGTGCGCTCGTCCCAGGGGCATCCGTTGGTGTGCGCCCACTGCAACATCTCGAGCTCCCCCCATGATGCAGCTGTGCTGCACGTCTCCGCGTCCCACGAGAACTCGTTGGCGCGAGCCCACTGCAACAGCTGCAGATCTCTGCACGACGCAGCGTACTCACAAATGCTGCGAGAGTCCCAGGAGCAGCCGTTGGCGGATGCCCACTGCACCACGTGGAGGTGCCTCCGGCCAAAGGCATTACGGCACACACTGTAGTCCCATGGGCAGCCATTGGCGCGCGCCCATTGCAGCACGTCGAGGTGGCCCTCGGTTGCGGCGCGCCTGCAGGTGGCCTCGTCCCAGGGACAACCGTTGGCACGCGCCCACTGCAGCACCGCAAGATGGCCCGCTCTTGCCGCCTCTGTGCATACATCCATGTCCCAGGGGCACCCGTTGGCATGCGCCCACTGAAGGACACCGAGATGCCCGCCAGCTGCCGCATACGAGCATACGGCTGCACCCCAGGGGCAGCCATGGGCGCGCGCCCACTGCAGCGCCGTGAGGTGGCCACCTCTAGCAGCAGCAACGCACACATCCGAACTCCAGTGGTGGTCGCGGCCGTTCTGGTACAGCCACTGCAGCACCTCCAGGTGTCCGCCTGCCGCCGCAGATTCGCAGTCCTCTCCCCGCACTTGACATCCATTTTGTGTGAGCCACTGGAGCAGACGCAAATGTCCTCCCTTGGCGGCATTCTTGGTGTAGAATTGGAGCAGCGGCGGAGCGTGCAAGCTGCGCAGCAGAAGCAGACGTTCGAGGTTTCCGTGCCGTATGCACGAGTCCTGCGCCAGCTGTGCCTTCAAGCCGTTCTGCATCGCCCACTCTATGACATTGGTGCTGCCCATGGTATCTGCCGCTACCGTCTGGTGCTTCCGTGGGGCTTCGAGCGTGTCGATCTCGGCATTGAAAGTGGTGCAGGTGCTTCTAATCATGAGGGACGGAGAGAGGAAAGCCAGTGTGAACGCGCAGTCGCCAGCACTGGCTGGTCAGCTGCAGCCCTCGACCTGATGGATCTGTCGGGCTCCATCGCCACAGCCATGTTGGCTCGCTATGAAGATCGCAAAGTTCAAGTGTACAGTCCACACCGAGTCCACAGCGCAGGCCTGGAGAGTCGCCCTCTAAATTGTGGAACATCATCACTACAGCCAGTTTGGTTAGACGGGACACTTACCGCGTCATGGCCCATGTTAACAAGTCTATGCTGCTGTTATTGGCGTCAGCTGCAGTCGCTGCAGCGTTCGTCCCCAGTAATGAGCCAGTATGCAAGGGCCTTCGGTGGCGACCCACTCTGCAGCAACCGCAGCAACAAAGATCCTCCAGTGCACTAAGGATGGGCAAACAGGAAAGTCTAGAGGGAGGGCTGGCTGAAATGACAGATTTTTTTGTACAGCGACAGCAAGGAACTCTCCTGGGAACTGGAATCCTTCCTGGGAAAGTGGAACTCTCTGATCTGTAACTGTAAGCGCGTCGGAGGTACCGAGGTGCTATGATGCAAAACGCAGACTGTGAGACGTGACGATGCTTGACCGGGCAGTGTGAGGTGGAGGAAAATGGCGGAGCGGCATCAGCAGCGACAGCGGCGGTGGTGGCGGAACGGCGGCTGGAGCATCAGCGGCAAGCCTCTGCTGCTACTGGTGGCTCTCTTGTGGCGTGCCGCTTACACTGAGGCAGCCAGCGCCAACAACCATGAGACTGCCACAATGGACAATCCGGTGAGTACCTCATGAAGTGCTGCTGCGCCTTATCGCCTGCACTGCAACTGCTGTGCTGAAAGTGCGATTGGCGAAAACATACAAATTGGCGATGATGGAGCGGTCGGTTGGCCCAGTGCTGGGCTCCTCTAATTGATATGTTCTTGAATAAGGGGCCGAGCACAGCGGCGATTGAAATACAGGCCAGCATTTGCTTTGTCTCGCGGCACAAGGTTTTGAAGTATGACAAACCGAAAGGCTGACCCAACGAAGCACGATGCTAGATTACTTCATGGCGCCGTGTGTACCTTTCAACACTACTCCTTTCACCAATAATTCGACAGCAGCCATCAACATATCAGTTGGTCAGACTCACTTTCAATTACTGTTGTGAAACTGTTGTCCAGTGAGACTATGTCAGCGAACTGGACCCGTATGGAATGGCATGCAACCAGCTTGGTTGATTCAATGATTGCTGATCCTTGTCTACTTAACGTTAGGCATAAGATGTTGCAGTTGAACTGCTTGACACACGCGTGTGAAGCCAACAGCACCAGATCACTGTCACTGTCTCTGTTGGGAGGATGGCAGACTTGAAGTGTACCACATGCTCACATGTCACTGACAGCTGCATCATTTAAAGCTGGATCAGACAGCACTACTGGGACCATTGCCAGATCTGCAACACAGCTAGCTGCCGAAAGCTGCAGATTCGCTCATACTGCCTCTGTAGAAACCTAACAATTCATACCTGCCAGCAAATGCAAGCTGTGACACTCATTAGTGGACATCAACCACAACGTAGTACATGGTACCTGGTGGCTTGCCAGGAACGTTTGACGCGGCAGGTGACCTTGCAGAGCTCAATGCGTGCGAAAGACACCCAATAACATGGTAGGTCAGGACCCATGAGAGCAAGCTAATTCAACAGCCTTCGATTGTGAAGTTGGTAACGGTTCTCAGTGCTCAGCACTCGGTAGTAGGAAGGGGTCATGTGCATACGTCAACACTACCCAGGCACCATCTGGTTATCTGACTAGTGCCGGCCGTACAGCCATCCCTCATACCACCCTTAGCTGGCCACCATCATGAGAGTGTTCAATGCTCCACAGGATCATCATTTGGTCTCCCCACTTGCTCACACATGTCCCCCGTTCCCCCTATTCCCCCCTACTCCAGGCTATGCTGGACATCATTGTGATCATCTGTCTGGCCACGGGACTACTGTTCCTGCTATACCTGCTGGTCCATTACGTTCGCTCTCTGGATGATGATGCTCAGGCGGAAATCAGTGAGCAGCGGCGGCGGCGCGCAGAGAAGGGCTGCCCCTTCAGAGCGTCGAACGGTTACTCGTGGGACTATGTGATGGTGTTTGGCATACGCTTGGAAGATGACGAGGTGTTCAATGCGTATCAGCGCAAGTTCACCATCAGAGAGATCCTCAACAGGTGCGTGGTGGGGGTATATGTGCCTTGCAGGGGCCCAACTCTAACCCTAACCCTAAGGGAAATGCAGTGGTTGTAGGCTGAGGGAAGTCAAATGACATGCGATGTCAGGTGCCTCATTTCCAACAACGGCTTGTGGCATTACAATGTTGGCATCTGCCATCTGCTTGCAGGTCGGCTGGTTCACCTGGACTCCCCTCTTTACCAACTCCTGCACATAACAGATGCAGCCCAGGTCAACCCGACGTATCGGTTTGTGTACAGCAGCAGGCTGGCTACACCAACTGGCAACCTTGTGTGCAGTTTGGAACTGAAGTTGTGCAAGCTGTTGCTCAATACAATGTGCAGCATTGTACAGCTGCAGAATGCTCGCATGCAAGCACGAGGCAGTGCTGACAATATACTTCGAAGTATCTGCTTTTCATGCCTGAGGTGCCAAAGTACGCATAGCGATCACCCGCAAGACTCAGCCTGAGAATCAGACTCACACGCACTCCATCTAACATTGGGCCTCTAATTACTTGTTTGAACACAAACTGTCAAAGGTGATGCAGTGTTTACGGTCTTTTCAAGGACCTGGCAGCATACTTTCATGCAGCACGAGCGAAATAAGCCAGACAGCGCTGCCCTGAAATACAGGCTTGATGTGAGCGGCATGTCAAGCCTAGGGGAGCGGCCTTCTTGTGGTTCTGAGGTTCAAGTTTAGCTCGCACGTCAGCACGTCGTTCCCGAACCACTTGCAACAGTTGCGGCGATTAGCCACAGTTCCTGTTCTTGCCCCGGCAGCAGCTTGTCATACCTACTACAATTACCAAAAGCCCAGATAATAGCCGCATTGCTGAACATGACACCTAATGCTAGCCCTAACCGCAGGCTAACCCTAATCCAGACCTCATTAAACCCTAGCCCCTGCAGACTTGCTGCTGGTGGCATGGAGACACACATGTACTACAAGAAAAACCTAGAGCTCTACGTACGATCTTGTGATTTGTTGCCACAAATACAGCTCCAGTTTCTGCCGTCTGGCAGTAGCTTTTCATACCTGCCACTTGCAAGGTCCAGGCTTTTAACCCTGACCTTAACCATAGCCCTATCGCTGACCAAGAAACCTGACCAAGGCTCACCCTAGCCTACCCCTAATTTCTGCAGACTTGCTGCTGGTGGCATGGAGACGCGCATGTACTACAACGCTCAGCGCGATGAGATCTGCTGCAAGGTGCGCTGCCCGGTGGAGCGGCTGCAGAAGGAGGCAGGGCGCATTGGCTACAAGTGAGTCACGCGGCATTGCTTTAACCCTAATCCTTGGCTACAAGTGAGTCACGCAGCAGAACCCTAACCCTAATCCTTGGCTACAAGAGGGTCACGCGGCATTACCCTAACCCTAGCCCTTGGCTACAAGTGACTTCTGCAACCCCAATCCCTAAGAGCAAGCCTGACTTCAACACCACTTGCCGCATTGGCTACAATTGAGTCACACTCCCATGGCTTTGACCCTGCCCCAACCCTACACCTACCTGTAAATCCATTCTGATCTCCAGACCTAGTCCAACCTTTAGCCTTGCTGTGTTGGAGGATCGGCAAGTGCTGCTGTGAGGAAGATGCACCAGGAGTGGCAAATGTCATACCTCAAGACGTACTTCAATGAGTGTTGCAAAGCGCAAACACAGCACAAACACTGTGTTAGCTACAGGTTGACGCAGAGGTGCAAGGTCTAAGCCTTTGGCACTCGCATGTGCTCAGAGTACAATCTCATGTTACTTTGCAACCCCTGGCACATTCCACTGGCAAGTCTGACTTACCACAGGGGCTTCAGGGATACGTGCTACAGCGTCAGGCGGTGCGTAACACAGCACACTCTACGCGAGCTGCACTGCCGTGAGTGCGAACTGACGAAGCACACCTCACAGCCCACAATATTCACAGCCCATAGCAGGGCTGGAGAACGTACTTGGGGTCACGATAGCAGCTTGAGAGCTTCATGGTGGCGCCCTGACTTTGCACGTCCATCGTGAACCTGATGTTGCACAATGGCTCTTTCATGATTGATGAATCGGCATTCAGCGGAGGGGCCTTTGGTGACATGTTTTGTGGAACACACATTCATGCGCACGCAATGGACCTAATCCCTCAATTGCCCCAGTGCCACTGTGCCGGACTCCACTTGCCAACTGCTGTTGAAGCTCTCTGCACTGCAACACACATGATAGCATGGTCGCCTAATTACCTACTTCGAGGTATGCGCCATGCCAATGTAGCCATAATTGCAAGTCTCTGTTGCCACTTCATACCCTGACTCCCTGCTTGGAGTCCTGGTCTGTTGCCGGCAACACGCTCTGTTGCAGTCAGCCCAAATCAGGTGCCGCAGTCCTATGCGATCAGCTGATTGAGCTGCTGTGGGTCTGTGACGACTGCTGAGTGTCGTGGGGTTTCACTGATCGAGCAGTGTATGTGTCCTAGAGGGGGGGGGGGCACGGTGCATGGCAGTGCTCACATTGCTGCACACACAAAGGCGCCAGAACCCGGATCCTAACCCTCATCGTACTTCTACACCCTAGCCCTAACGGTAGCCCTAACGTCGGCCCTATCCCCGACCCTAACCCCCAAGCCCCTTCGCAGACTGCTCCTAAACTTCCTCATCCTGACCCTAACGCTAACAATGATCCTTGATCCCAGCCCTAGCCCTACACCTAATCCCTGACCTCAACCTCAACCCAACCTTGACCCCCATCCTTCTGCACACTGATCCCAGCCCTAACACTACACCTCACTTCTAACCTCAACCTTAACCCTAACCCTGACCCCAACGCTTTTGCAGACTGCTCCCGGACTCTTCCGTGCTCAAGCCCTAACCCAAAAACCTTGCCCTGACTCAAATCTTATCCTAACTCTAGCCCTAACTTTAACCTTAACCCTAACCTTGTTCTCAACGCTTGCGCAGACTGCTCCTGGACTCTTCCGTGCTGCGCTCCACCTGCCAGCACGGCCGCCCCGGGCGCTGGTCAGGCCTGGTCATTCAAGACGAGCACAATCAGTGCCGCTACGAGCCCTACGAACACCTGCACGCACCCTACCTATCCGACAGACCTGACATGGAATCGCTGTACAAGCGCTACGGGGATGCAGCGGGGGCGGGCTCTGCCCCCAAGATTGTGTTCCGGGGGGTGGACCGGCTTAAACTGATGTACACGATTATGGTCGCGAAGAGCAGCGAGGGGGGGTGCAACCTGGACATTGTGAAGCTGCTCAAGTACAAGGCGATACTGGGGTTCTTTCCGCTTCACGACAAGGTGGAGCTGAGGCTGCTGCAGCGGGCGTGGTTTAGATACGTGCAGGCCCCGTGGGCACAGCCGATCCAGGTGAGTCCCGTTGCAGCGTTGCGCGCCAATTGCCCCTTTCAACACACCCATTGGAGGCAAGTTAGTCAAAGGCAATGTCAGTAAATCTCTCTCTGTCACTGGTGCCTTTGCAACCGGAGTCGTGACTTGCGGGGAGCCTGTGCCATGATGAGTCATGAGTCATTCAAATATTCTGCAGGCTTCCCCTCATCCGCACATCCTTCTGCTCTCTCCCCAACTGTGCACTTTGCTTCTGGCTACAGGATGTGAAGGACTACTATGGCGAGAAAATCGGCCTGTACTTCCTATGGCTCGGCCACTACACCACCTGGCTACTGCCTGCAAGCATATGCGGCATACTAGCCTGGATCAACGTGGCAGCCGCAGGCAACGACCCTAACGTACCCGGGACAGCAGCATTCAGCGTGTTTGTGGCGCTGTGGTGCACCATGTTCACTGAGTTCTGGCGGCGGCGGCAGGCCACGTACACCATGAGGTACCTTTGTTTAAGAGATTTAGGTCGATGATTATGACAACGTGCAGTTAGTAGCGCCAGCGGACTTCCTCACAACCTACAGGCAGAAATGACCGATCGTGCAGTGCAATAAGCTTTGGCGCCAAGAATTGGGGTTAGGGTTGGGTAGGGTTGGCATCCTAGGGTACAGGTTAGGGTTGAAGATAGGCGTGCTTCTGCAACCCCCTCCTCTTGAGCTCCTGATGCAATCTACCATGCGTGACAGACAAGCCATGTGCACATGTCTTTAAAGTTCATTCCAGCACGAGTTCGCCATGGCCATGAACAGGCCGGCAACAGTTAGAAATGCACCTTGATTGCGTAGGCAATGAAGATAATGGTTTATCACAGGTCATCATCAAGGTGGCCCGCCATGTAAGGGCATGTGACTCACCGCTGCCTAGTGCCCTAGGGATAGGGCTAGAGTCGCGCTCAGCCCCCTTCCTCTGCACCAGCAAGGCCTGGCTGCCTGAAGCGATTCATTGCAATCGTCACAGGTTGAGTTGCCAGTTTGTGCTGAGAGAGGCGCTGGTAGTGTTCAAAAACAACTCTCAAATGCATGTGCAGCACCACTGGAGTATGTCAGGCATCACCTGAGCAATGCTACAGCACACAATCGTGGCATCATACAATGCAATGCCTGTAGCCCTACGCTCCCAACACCCACTCACAGTGGACATGCAATGCAACGCACATGACTCATTATCAGGTACCTGAAGTGTTTTATAATGGTCCAACACAAATTTTCTGTTCTGTTTGCATGCACTCGCTCGCTTGCTGCACGCGCACAGGTGGGGCATGACCGGCTTTGAGCAAGAAGAGCAGACCCGGCCGCAGTTCAAGGGCACACGCAGCACCAATCCCGTTGACGGACGGCCCATAGACTACTTCCCGAGGTCCGAGGCCACCAAGCGTTTTGTGTTCAGCGCAACGGTGATCACGGCACTGGTGTGCGTGGTGATAGCCGCCGTTGCGTCTATCTTTCTGCTCAAGGAGTTCCTGGTGGCGGAGCCGCAGCACGACAGGATGCAGGTGCGTCACTTGCGCAGTTTGCAGTTCAAGTTGAAGTTTTGTTGCTGCAATCATACTTGAATGTGCCGTATCCCTCTGGCAGACTCTGCGTGACGATATTGGTGCGTTTGGTTGTCAATACTTTAAGAAGTCTGACCAACTCAACAAAAGTCAAAAGACTTGATCGTGGTTTCAGCGGCATCAGTGTTGGAATTGATCAGTCATTGCCTTGTGTGGCCACATGAGTCACAGAGGCGCAAAGCTGAGCAGCTCATAGTGCTTGCATACCCTACCTCAAAGCATCTTCAACATGCAGTCACTGAGCACTATATGATGCACCGTGAAAAGCAGCTCTGGGGCTGCTCTGAATGTTGGAAGTGTTGAGGTTGAGACTCGGTTTGGGCTACGTGCCCTAGATTAGGGCGCCACACTACATGCATGCATGACTGCATACATGTGCTGAACCAACTGATCACTTGCAAGTCTGCTACAGCTACGGAGCAGGGTATCTGACAGGTCAGCACCCAACATATGTACATGCATACCTGCCTGCCGTTTTCTACACAGGTGGCGGGTGTGGACTTGACTACCATCATACCATCCCTCTGCAACGCGGTACAAATCCAGATCATGAACGCAATCTATGGCAGCGTGGCCATATGGCTCAACGACCTGGAAAACCACCGCACAGACACAGCATACGAGGACAATCTGATTGCCAAGACGTTCATGTTCCAGTTCGTCAACAGCTACGCGTCACTGGTGTGGATCGCGTTCATCAAGGTACGCCCCATGTTCAACTTCAAAACTGAAGTGAGTCGGGACTTGCACCTTGCATGTAGCCATGAACAGGTGGGCATTTTGAGCTTACAAGACAGTGCTATGCCTCACATGCTCTGCAGAGCAACACATTGCTCTGTTGAATTTGCTGCCATGTCTCTGTGTGTGTACGCGCGTGACACAGCGCTCGCAGCTCAAAGTCAGTATTGCTCAACATGTGATCATGTATGGTGTTGCCGTGCTTCTCTTTGTGCGTTTGTGTTGCTCACCCCAACCAAATCTTGATCCAAACCCTCACCCTTGTTCTAATTCTGATTCTCGTCCTGGTCGATATGCGTACGCAGCCACGTGACAAGTGTGTGGACACCTGCATGAATGAGCTGGCCACCAACCTGGGAGCCATATTCCTCACGCGCCTGGCGGTGGGCAACCTGACACAGGTGAGCACTGCTGTTGGCTCACAACCCTAGCACTAGGGCAACATAGCACAGCTGTGCATCGCTGCTGGTAGCACTAGGGCAGTGTGTGTTCTGCTGCTGGTACACACCTGGTCTGCATTGCCAGCATGTGTTGAACGTCCAAAGCATGAGCCTGCCTACATCAACGCAGCGACTGTTGTGTTTGAAGCTGTTGGTGGTCTTTGCTATCAGCCTGTGCTAACATTGATGCTCGACAAGTGATTGATTCATCCGGGTGTGATCATTTCTTCCCCAATGTTGTCACCATTTCAATGAGTGCATTGCTGTTGCCTGTCACTGCACCTCCCGCAAGGGGCAGTGGCCAAGTACGCGAACTGAACGCTGGATGTTCACGTGAAATTGAGACATCAAGACTAGTGTCCCTCATCTGCATACATTTGCTAGCATCAGTGGCAGCCTTGTAGCACTCTGACCCACCTGATGGTTTGGTTGCTCACCATGCAACCGGTGTCCAGTGGCAACGACGTGAGCAACCACAAGATGCCAACACCACATCGTCGACACGTCACATCACACCGTGCTGACTTCTGACAGTGACAAGCGTGCTATTAAGCAGCTTGCCATCTCTCCGCTGCGGCAGGTTCTGCTCCCATTGCTCAAGGCCCGCGCCCTTCAGCGCCGCTCCGCAGCAGCGCTCGACCCCGAGCGAATGCCCAGCATCGCTGAAAAAGAATACGTGCTCGAGATCTACGACGTCATGCTGGGCCCCTTCAACGACTACGCAGAGATGGCCATTCAGTTTGGCTATGCTACGCTTTTTGTGGCGGCTTACCCCCTGTCGTGCCTCATGGCGTTCATCAACAACTACATTGCGATCCGTGTGGACGCCTGGAAGCTGCTGCAGGTAAGCCTTGTGGTTGTGTAAGGTAGATATGTAGGCTGTTGCGAGGGCCTGACAAGCCTTCTTACTGCGAGCTGCTGTTTGCGTTGCATGTCATTCATCAGTTGCATGGCCCTGTGTGTAGATGCAACGGCCAATAAGCAGCCCTTCACTTGAGCACTCGCTACTTAACGGTTGGCGGTGCTTTTGTCATTGTCATGACGGTTATCAGTTACCGTTGTTCACCAGCAGCTACATTGGGTGCTATGTACACACGCAAGCGCTGCAGCTCCTGTGGTAGCAATTGTAGCACCCCTTGAAGCGGTCAGTGCAGGCACAAACGCATCACCAACAACACACTCTAACACGCGCGTACTACGCACGTACCATGTGTGCACTACTAATCTCAAAAGAATGTGATGAATTTTCTTAGCATGTATGCTAACATGCACCTATATATACATGCCCTGTGCTTTATGTAGGTATGCCGCCGCCCGGAGCCCCGCGGCGCCGAGGACATAGGCACCTGGCACACCATCCTAGAGATCATGGGCGTCATATCTGTGGTCAGCAACAGCGCTCTCATAGCGTTCACTAGCGACCTCTTTGCAGGGCACTCCACCGCGCAGCGCATCTGGATCTTCATGCTCTTTGAACACGGCGTGATGCTGTTCAAGTACGCGCTGGCAGTGCTCATACCGGACGTCCCGCAGGACGTGACGATACAGCTCGAGCGTGAGGAGTTTGTCCTGGCCAAGGTGCTGCACAACGAGCCCGATGACGATGACGATCCGCCTGTTAAGGAGGATGGGGCGCTGCTGTCGGACCGCACCATACGCCAGGAGGATGACGACTGGTAGTCACCGTCACGCCGTCTCTGTAACTGACTGTAACTGCCGCCCGAAACTGCCGCGCTCATGGCGCTGAGCATCACCGCTGTTGCCAGCGCGGGGAGCGTACAGTAACCGCCTCTGCCATCCCACGTGCTGCAGCCGTTGCCCGGCCGCTGCTGGCACCACTGCAAGTAGTGGTATCAGCACTGCCAGTGTTACAGCTGCTGCGGCCGCAGAAGCACACCGCAGCTGTGCTTGATGATGGGGTGATGCCGGCTCTCTGCTGCGGCAACTGGTCAGGCAAAGTGAACCTGTCATCAGCCCCTCTCACGGCATAGAGAAGCTTCTTCAAGTTCTCTGCCACTACAACTGCCAAGTAGTGTGCCTTGCTGCTGCCACGGCCCGCACTGTGCGCGTCGACTGCAGTGGCATTTACGGCCACACATGAGGTGCCAGTGCCACTGCTGCCCGTTTCTGCAGCCGGGCCTGAGCTACTGCCAGCCACGGGTGCGTTTACATGCAAGCAGGCACCAGCTGAGCCATGATAAGGGTGCCCCAGCGCTCAGCTTCAGTCAATTAAAACACGCTTATTTAACGGATATACATACCATCCGACGGGGCAAATGGAGGCATCAAGGTCGGAGACAGCGGTTTGCAAAGAGCAGGTGCCGTGTGCACACACACAGACTGGCAATGTAGATATCCCCCCATGTGCTGGGAGACGAGAACTGCGAGATTGAAGGAATCAACATGTGCGCCTGCTTTAGGTAGGCCAACACAGTGTGGGATGATGGCCCCTTTTCACCATCCTGTGATCTAATCACACTGTTGATCACGATGATAAATGGCGCAGTGCTCTCACTTGTTTGCTTCTCACTGTGAGTGGAGGGAGGCTCTGCCTTGGTTGCGGTCAGCTTCCTCTCACAAACTTCAACTCGCCGTTCTGGCTGACCTCGCCTTTGTCCTTGTCCCCTGCCAGTGATCGCCAACATTGTGTCTGGCCCCATTTTGATGCATGCTCCATGACAAGAATTGCATACTTCAAAGTACACACATACCGGTAGCAGCACAGATATCGTGCGTATTGCATCGCATGATGCCTTTCGCGGACCTTGACGCCAAGCCAGGCAAAGGTGCTCGAGTTCATAGTAAAGTCATTGCACAAGCACATGCAAAAGCAGACAACACTGACTCTGAGCTCGCCTGCAACACCCTTGGCGGCACTGTATTTATTGTCTGAACGAGCAAGAAGCCAAGATCACCACATGTGTGAGACAAAAACGCATCAAGCGTGTGGCAAACTCTCTACAGGTGAAGTGAAGTATGTACTCGAAGTACGCGCTACAGGCATGTGCCACTGGTAGGAACACCGGCACAATGGCAGCAGGGAAGCGGCGGTAGCAGCAGTGCTGCGCTGCCGCGCCGCCACAGGATAGGTAATATACCACGTCTTGCTCCAATAGAGAACACTCTCACACCCCGTGAGGTTCATGCTTCATCCTACACTATACTGGGATTGACTTGACCAACCCCCCCCCCCCTTTTCCTCCCCCGCCTGAGTGACAACAGCATGCTCGTGAACTCAGCCGCTGAAACTTATTCGCACTCAGCGTCGCTCCGGAATTTTCTCCAAGAACTTTCCAGAGCCCAGCTCGATCTGGTCCTCAATATCGGCGTACTGCTCCCGAATGGCCTCCAGCACTCTGTCATCAGGGCTCCAGAAGCCGCGGCCCGCCGCTTCAAGCATGCGCTTGAGAATGTTCTGGAACGCCTCCGGATTGTTCTTGCGCAATTTCTGGGCCATTTCCGGGTCAAGAGCATAACGCTCCGCCACTCCATCGTAGACCCACTGGAGATCGTGCGCAGAGTCGAGCAAGAGCGGTGATCAGTGCCAGTATAGGAGAGGAGTAGGGCGAGCACAGCATAAGGAGCAGCAGTCAACAAGTGACAGTGCATATCGCAGCGCATGTTGATGTTGGGTCCTGTTGGGCACTGACGTGGCTGTTCATGTTTTGCTTCCTGAGTTCTCAATGATTAATCCATGCACTAGTCGCGAGTCAAGTCTCTGCTTGGTTTAAGGGTAGGGTTAGGGTATGTCCCTAACCCTAACCCTAGCCCATAGTAGACCACTGCCACTGCAGTAAGTGAAGGTTGCCGGCAAAACAGAAGCAAGGGGGAACTGCTTCACCATGTGCAGTGCCGCCAAGAGCAAGCTGGTGTGAGGGTTACGAGGACATGCGTGGTACTAGAGAGCTTGGGGCACGTGAATTAGCTCGACACACCAGCCCTTTTTGCCATGCGAAATATCATTAGGTAACTTCTCTAAATTGCCAGCGTACTTGGATTTCTCAGCCCGTGAACACTCGTGTTGCACTTGACGTGCACCACAGTTTCAAGCTGCTCCTTCAGCACCTTTGAAGCAGAGGGCATCAGGTTACCAGGGCACTGGTACAGGAATTTGCGCAACAGTACTCATGTGTGAGAGACTGGACTGATAAGGTCTTCACAAAGGTCAACGCTCTGCGCATCAACAAGCGCAGACTTATTTTATCATTAACGTCCATGTCTGTTGGAGATGGTCCAGCCATGTTGACGAGTTGGTCAAGCCGCGATTCCTTGAATTGAAATGGCGTCCCAGCACGAGTGCTGCATCGATGAGCTATCATAACATCATGCTGTTATGAACCCACATTGGCCACCTGCCTCATTGCCTCGGCGATTCAGCTACAGAGGCACATATATGGTATGACCCTTGAATTTGAACATGAGAATCAGGATTAGAGTTAAGGCTCAATAAAGGTTTGGGGTAGGTAGGTAGGTATGTGTGTACCCTGTACCTGGTCTTGGAAGTCTGCAGTGCCGCTCCATCCAATCAGCGCCGTCATGCGCTGCGAGATCTCATAGGCGCCGCCTGAGCCCTGCGCTGCCATCGCTTCTGCCCACTGTCGACAATGAGAGGCAACATCATTGAATGATGGAGGTGAAAGGAGTGCAGCTGACCATAGCCAAAAAGGCCACGGTGGCAACATATCATCATACACAGCCCGGTGATTGCGATTCCCTTCATGCCAGAGCATGAGGGTTAGGGTTAGCCATTGCTTCTGCGGCAATGTCGGCAGTGAGGGGCATACTTATTTGATGGTGAAGACAGATGAAGGTGAAACGGGGCAGCTGATCAACGCCATGAAACCGCATTGAAATGCGCGACATGCCCCCATTGTGGGTGAAATCATACATATACTTTTACATAATGTTGACGTTGTGGGCTGCCACTGCCTGTGTTCACGGCCACAGCTGATTTATCTTATGAGGTGCATGATGTACAAGCGCATTGATGAAGAGCGCTTGCCACTGCTTGCAGCGCACGCAGTGTCATAGCACTTATCTAATGGCAGCGTGTCATGAAGGGGCTGGTTGGGCAGCATGAGGGTTGAGGTTAGCAGGAGGAGGCGCTCCATAAATGGGCATGACAGCACCAAAGTTCTACAGCAGCACTCGCATCACCGCAGGTCTCGTTGCAGTGCAAAACCTGGTGATTCAAAGCATGTCGTGATGCAATGCCAGCACATACACGTAACGTCCCAGTTGCAAGCGATCGACCCAGTCATATAGCACATGTCACTTCCGTTTTCATGCATTGATTACCTTAAGGTTGAACATCACACCCAAATTGGAGTGTGTGTTTCAGGTAGTGCAACCAAGGGCTTACATGCTCTGGGTAATGTATGCCGCCGATGCCCTGGCTTTCTCCTGGTCTGAAGTAGAAGTATCAAACAGTCTACATACATGCAGGAAAATGTATAAAGTGTATGCAAAACCCTATGGTGACATGCTTCAGCAAACAGTGGAGCTCGGAGCTCACCTGGGTAGTGATCATGTAGGGTGTGATAAACACAATTGTGACATGCTTCAGCAAGCAGTGCTACCCTCCGCATTGAGGATGTAGGGTATGAAAAACACTATTGTGACCTGCTTCGGCAAACAGTGCGCACCTTGGGATTGAGCATCTTAGAGCGGTACTCCAGCCGCAGTGTGGCCTCCAGCTCTTGCGGCTCGACTTTCTTGCTGAATGCCTCTATGATGCTCACACCCACTTTCTTGCGGTTTTCAGGGCCCTTGGCCACCTCCGCTGCCCGCTTCAGAGCCTGCATGAGGGGGTAGGTAGGTACAAGGGGTGATTAATCACTGATTATTAACCCTAACCCTAACCCTCACCCTAATTCTGACCCTATACGCTGCCCGCTTCAGAGCCTGCAAAGGGGATAGGCAGGTACAAATAAGCAATCATTAACCCTATCTAACCGCAATCCTCACCATAACCCTAACCCCAACCCTAAACCTAACCCTAACCCTAACCCCAAGCGAACCCTTACAGGGTAAGGAAAGTCACATCAGTAGTTCTGGGTAAAAGCAGCACAGGTGTTGAGGGCACACAGGCTGCAGCGCACAATCCGCTTATGATCATGATAATGAACTTCATCAGCTGTGCGGTTCTGTTCTGCACCCCCCTAAATCAAGATCGGCGTGTTGCCTATCGAGATTGGTACTGCATCATTATGCAAACACATCCACCATCGCACTGGTGCAGTGGGCATGCTTTTGCTTGGCACCAACAAGCAGGTATACCGTATCACGGGGTATAAAACCCCCCTCCCGTATAAGACCCCCCATCTTATGCCGTGGTATAAGACCCCCCGTGCCCTCTGTGAGGTCTAGACGTGCATGCAAGACCAGGAGTACGCTGTATAAGACCGGGGTGGGCACATGTCGTAAAAGACCGGGGTTGTAAACCACGGAACGCCGGCAGTTACGCGAACTTCAAGTCGTTTCGGCATAATTCAGTGCGAGGGACAAGTGTGGTGCAGCGCGAAAGCAGGTCGTGCGAGCTGCGTTGCTGTGCAATGCCTCTGCAGCCGTGTGTTTGCAGTGCCAAGGGCGAGTTTGAACCAGGCATGCTAGGGTAGGAGCTGCAGAACGTTCATTTGCGGCCTGCTGCTTGCTCGCTGTGTGCTGCAGTGTATATCATGCGATATATGCTACCGCAGCCACTCACGCGCGTGCAAGACGGGGGGTACGTTGTAGACCCCCCCCTCGAATAAGACCCCCCGCTGGCTCTGCATGGGCCTCGCAGCGCGACTAGACGGGGGGGTTTTATACCCCGTGATCTACGGTACACATATACTTATAAACACTATGCAGATTATATACTTCCAGCATTTGCATCATAGAACGCATATCAGAGAGAAGTATATGCATACTGCACGTGCGCCAGCTCACCAATCGGCGGCAGCAAGGCATCAAAGCAACAGCCACAACAAGGGCGAAGGGTTGGGGGCGCAGCGGCATTGGAACTGAACTTGGGGGAAGGTTTGAAAAGTTACCAGAGTTATATAGTACAAGTTGGAGTCATAATTGAAGTTTAGGTGTCTCACACTATGGGCACAGCACAGTACTCCTGCAATGAAAAATTTGCGATTATGCAGAAGTTGAAGTCAGGGTTGAAGTTGTAGGTGACTCACCCCCGTGTTCGCAAAGTACTCCTGTATGTCCGTCAGGCCATACTCCACGCTGTCAATCTCCTGCACGATCCTGTCGGTGGTCTTGAGCAGACCCTCAAGGAGCTCAGGCCGCGCTGTGCCCCTCTCGCCACCGCGCCCGAAGCTGAAAGAGTTCCTGCCCTGCCACGTTTCAGCTAGCGAGTCGCCGTTGTCCCAGTCGCCTGAGGTGGAGCAAGCAGGCATGAAGTGCACGAGTTGAAACTTGAGAATCAAAGCTGCAAGAAGTGCACCTCTAGCTAGCGAGTCGCCGTTGTCCCAGTCGCCTGAGGCGGAGCAAGGAGGCACGAAGTGACGAGTTGAAACTTGAAGAACTGAAACTTCAAGATTTGAAGGGATGGAGCAAGGAGGCACGCAGCCACTTGTTGAGAGCAAACTTGATGATACAGTGCTGTTTGATGGAGCGCATGAATTGAAACTTTAAGGACTGAAATTCCAGGCACTGAAACTCTTCAAAGATTGTGTTCAGTATGAATGTAGCTTTGCTGTTGCACGGCGTTGTGGCTTTCACGAACGGAAGGTGTGCCTTAATCTATTGCTGCAGGCGAGTGCCAGTGCCCAGAGCCCGTTGAATTGCATTTGTTACCTCCCTTGCATACTGCAGAATGCCACAGTTTGGAGTGCATGTGTCATGTCTTGAAGTTTGACCACTCAGCCTTCGCCTCATTCATGCATGCCTCACATTACTTCACACCCGACGTGTGACAGAGCATACATGGTGACGTTGGGTGCTACTGACCAGTGAGTGTGTCAGGCAAAGAACGAGAACAATGTACTTTGAAGTATGGTGACTAATGATAAAACTTGCAAGTCTGCTAAATGCATATCAACACATGGAACACATTGCTTTCTTCAGAGTCAAACGTGTAAACACACCTGTGCCCACCCTCTCGTTGACCATGGAGCCAAAATCGCCCGGTGGGTTGCTGAACAGCCGCGAAGAGGAACGCTCAATGCCCTGCTCTGTCAGGTCCAACGCATGCTTCCTGCGTGTTCACAACAGAATCACAGCTTAACAAGCATCGCCCCTCGCCTGTTTGTGATAACACTCAAAGCCTGCTCTGTCAGGTCCAACGCATGCTTCCTGCATGTCAACATCACATTTCCGCTTGATACTTATGGGAGGAACAGTGCTCACTGTCCTGCTCTGTGAGGTCCAACGCATGCTTCCTGCAGGTGATCACAGCTAAAATAAGCATTGGTCCTCTCCTGTTGGGAATAATTAGTGATGGTCAAAGTCCTGCTTTGTGAGATCCAATGCACGCTTCCTGCTTTTCAACAACGCAGCTCAACAAAAGGACAGGTGTGGAACCTAACCCTAACCCTAACCCTAAATAGGCACCGCGCAGGAACAATTCTCAATGTCAAGTCCAACGCATGCTTCCTGCAGACGTCGGTTTCGGTTTGACAACTCAGAGAAACTGCAAGTGGGTGCGGAGCAGTGATCTCCGTTGTTGCAGTGCTCCGTCAGGTCCAAGGTATGCATGTACAGGCCAATGATGACTGCGCACAGGCTCGAATTCGAGAAGTCGGTTTCCCAGAAGAAAGAAGCAGGCCTCTTCACTGTATGACGAAAGCGTGTGTTGACAACGTCCGAGTTAGGGTGCATGCTTTGAAGTGCAATTATTCAGCTCTCGTTGTGTATAGTTCAAGTTGACGGGCTTGCCCGTTGTGGCTGAAGTTAGAGTGACAATTGATCCTAGACACTTGCCCATGATAAAGTTAGGGTTGGTGGTGCATGCTTTGAAGAGCGCTCACCGCATACAGTCAAGTTGACGGCCGAAGCAGAAGTTAGGGATAAGTTTGGTTATACAAGGTCGCCAAGAATGAAGGACAGCTTTCGCGGCACATAACATACATGCATACAGAAATGAGATACTCCAGCAGCAGTGCTCACCGGATGTAGTTCAAGTTGGTGGGCTCGTCTGCCGTCGCCGCTGCCTCAAACAGGTCATCCAGGAGATCCACCACGTTGGCAAACGAGTCCCTGAAGATGCCGCTTAGAGACGCCAGGACGTCTATGCGGGGTCTTTTCAGCTCATCTAGAGGCACCAGCTCATACTTGACGATGCGCCCCGTTGCCTCTTTCACGGGCCGAGCACCAATGAGTGCGAGTGCGATGGCGACGCTTTCGCCGCGCGTTTTGATGGAGTCAAGGCCCCACATGGTCACGGCGATGGTCTCAGGGTATGAGCCTGTGATTGAGCAGCAACAGAAAGAACGAATTGAACAAATGGATGAATGAAAGAATAATGAATGAATGATTTGACAAGTGTGTGTGTGTGTCTTGTTGGGGTCCAGGCCCCACATTGTCACGGCAATGGTCTCGGGGTAAGAGCCTGCGGCGGCCATGAGCAGCGAGAGAATGAATGCATGAATCAATGGATCATAAATGAATAATTGAAGAGAGTGTGTGTGGTTTGATGGAGTCCAGGCCCCACATGGTCACGGCAACGGCCTCGGGATACGAGCTTGTGGCAGCCATGAACAGCAAAAGAAAGAAAGAAAGAAAGATGGATGAATGAATGAATGAACGGATGGATGAATAGTTCAATGTGAGGGGGGATGTTGTGATGGAGTCCAGTCCCCACATAGTCACGGCGATGGTCTCGGGATACGAGCCTGTGATTGAGCAGTGTCAATGAATAAATGAATGAAAGGACGAATGCATGAATGGATAATGAATGAATGATTTGATGAGGGTGTGTTTGTATTTTGATGGAGTCCAGGCCCCACATGGTCAGTGGCCTCGGGGTCAGTGATGGCCTCGAGGTACGAGCCTGTGGTGGCGGCCATGAGCACCGCAAGAATGAATGAATGAATGCATTACCATGATTGAGAGTTTTTGTATCTTGATGGAGTCAAAACCCCACATAGCCACGGTGATGGTCTCGAGATACGAGCCACCACCGGCCACGAGCAGCAAAATAATGAATACTTCGAAGTACATGAATGAATGAATATTCCATGAATGATTTGATGAGAGTGTGTTTGTGTCTTGATGAAATCGAGGCCCCACATGGTCACGACATTGGACTCGGGGTACGAGCCTGTGATTCAAGCAGCAAAAGAAAGAAAGAATGGATGCATGATCATATGTGACAGTGCTCAACGGTAGGTCACCTCAATAGAGTGCTCTCGTTGCGCATGTTTTGATGGACTCCAGTTTGATGGACTCCAGTTTTGATGAACTCCAGAGGTGATGGTGTCTCTCAGTGTGACTGAGTAGCAATGGTGTAGCACTCAGCTTTGGAGCAGCGCGAAATGGCAAAAAAAAAAGGTGCTCTCTGGATTGAGCCAGTCAACCAGATGTCAAATACCACATGCCCATCAGACCAGATCTGTTCGATTTAATAGCCGAGCACTTTTTTTCAACTTCAAAATTTGAAGCCAACTAGCGCCTTGCAACTGGACGAGCACATATGCTCACAAGATCCACGGGCGCCAGCTGAGCCGTTTCGCAATGTCGCTGTGATATCCCCCATAAGTGGACCTGCTGCATTCGTCGCTTTTGTCCACGTACCTGTCAAATGCGCCATCGTTTTGCATACGTAGCACTGCTTGAAGCCAAATGGGTGTGCACAAAGCATGAGCACCAGCAGACGTTTCCACACCTCAGCATTCACTGGCTATTACAAGATGGACGTCAGTGCTCATGTGTATACACATCTAACGCACATGTGCTCACCTGTTTTCTCCAGGTGCTGCTCAACAATCTTGGCAGCCGCTATCTGTCCCCTTGCCCACGCAGCGGGGGACGGCATGCGGTAGGGGTCCTGTGACAACAACCAGGTTGAAGTTAATTGTGAGGTTAGTAATTGTGAAGTTGAAGTTATGGGTGAAGTTGATGGGGGGGGGGGGGGGCTGCTATACATAGGACGGAATGTAGCGTCTGGGGGTTCATGCAACCAGGTTAAAAGAGTATGGTATTATGTTGCGAGTAGCATACGTCACCATATCGTCAATACTAAAATCAGAGCTACACGACGCGCCTGTGCCGAGTTGATTGCTGCCGATTGACATTCAAGTGGGATCATTTTGAGCAGCAGCAGCGCTCCAACTACATTGCCCCCCCCGAGCTAACAACAACACTGCCTGTGGCAGCAGTGCTCACCGCAGTGTGAATACATAAAAAGAAATGATCCCTCAGCAGTATTGAAACAAGCTGTGCCTGTGGCAGTGCTCACCAGTGCGTGCATGTTCCTGCCAGTCGGTAGAACTCCTGGGCCATCCCTCAGAATGTCTCCACCGACACCGGGTGGCACGTATTCGCCGTTCAGAGCGCGCAAGACTCCTGATAGCTCCTCAGTGTTCAGCTCCAACAGCCGCTTGATCTCTGCGCAGTGGCAATACAGATGCAGAGGTTTCAAACAGCATGCCCGATTTGAGTGGTGTGCAGCGCACTACTCAATCAGTCAATGAATGAGTCATCGCATGAGTCAGTCTTTGAATCAACACATGAGTCGCTTGAGAACGATGAGACCTTGTGCTCACTACTGAGATCAGCAATTGCGACATCCACACATGGTGCATGAGAGACACCCACACGCAAGCAGACAAGTATTGTCGACCAATCTCAAGATTCTCAACACTTCAAGTCTTTAAAAAAAATTTGTGGGAGCGAAATCAGCAGAAAAACGGTTTGCATTGGGTTCGGCGTCCTAACCTTAATCTCGCTGCGCTGGCGCTAGCCGTACCCACAGCTATGCGCTGCTGCCGCTGCCGCAGCACACTGGTGAGATGTGGTGCGTTCACGCCAGACATATGCCTTGTTTTCTCAACAATGCAGCAGTCTTGCTGAGCACTGCTGCAGGACGCGACCGCACGCCTGTGACACTGCCCCCCTCTGGGCATGTCGCCACCATATGCGGCATACGACTGTTACAGGCACAACTTGCTCATCGCAGTGGCGCAGGTAGTGATGAGATAACCCTGCTGATACACAACCCAACTGCTCCGCCTTGCCCCCAATGACCCCCCCCACACACATACACACAAACACGCAACCTTTTCAGCGCAGTAGCGACTAACATCACAGCGCCACGCTGGAAGACTTGATTGACGAGAGCAGGACAACAACAATGCACGACACATAACAGATACCCACATACCTAGTACTTACCAAACGCTTCGGCGACCTTCTTGCTCAGCGCATACCCCGGCAGATCCTGCTGAGCACTGTCCCCCTGCCTTCCCCCCCAATCATCCCCCCCACAACCCCCAGCTCCTCCTCCATGGCAGCCCGCGCACCCTCAATCCCCACTGCCGACAGCAGCTTCAGGACGAGAGCGCAGAGCGTTGCACAGCAGCAGAGGCGGAGGCAGCGGCGACGCGGGCAGCGTGGTGTCACGGGGCGGTGGGCGTCAGTTACGGCGGTTACAACTGAGCATGTGACGTGCGACGGACGACCAAGCGCAACTACGTAGACGGCACTGCTGCAGTAACGGGTGCCAGCAGCACACGCCCGATGCGACAGTTTTTGCAGATGACGACACACAACAAAGCGCAACTAGGCCCAGTACTGCAGCACGTGCATCCAGCACACACATCCAACACCACGACGGTTTTTGCAGAAGAACAGCAGCGCACTGCGGGCCCAACTGCCTAGACTCACCTTCAGCAGCTGCCACCGGAACCATTCCCCAAAGAACAGGCTGTCCTCGTACTGTTCCAAGAGCGTTCTGGGCTTCTGCGCCTTCTCCGGCGTGATCTCCGCGGTGAGGAGGCTGACGGCGTCGGTTACGGCGGTTACGTCTGAGCACTGCCCGCCGAAAGCGCGCACTGCTGCCACGGCGTGCGAGAGCGTTGAGCCGCGCGGCAGGTTTGATATCGCCTGTAAGCGATACGCAGGAAGCATCATGGCAGCAGCAAACACTTTGAAGAGTGTACTGTACGCGAAGTACAACTAGGGGAGAGGTGCACGCATACTGATGCGCGTACTGTGTACTTCACGTATAACTAGGGGGAAGGTGCCATGTGACAATATAGCCTGTAAGCAATAGATGCGCAGGGATAAAAAGACATCACAACAGCAGAAAAACCATGATTCGCGTACTGTACTTCAAGTGGAAGTAGATATCGCCTGTGTGCAAAACGCAGATTATCATAGGCAATACAGCAGCACACATGTTGATGAGTGTACTGTACTTCAAGCACAACTATGGGGGAGGTGCCAGTTGATCACCGCAGCAGACACGTTGATTAGAGTACTATGTACTTCAGGTACAACTAGGGGGAAGGTGCTGTGTGACAATGTGGCAACGTCATTCAGGAGTGATAGACAACGCGCCATGAAAGACGCTTTCGCACAGGGTATATGAAATCTCAGATAGCAACCTTGACATCAACCATCTAAATCTAAATGTAATCACACCTCAAAAGCAAATCACAAGGTAACACTCCAGCGGTGTGTGTCTGTGCATCGCAAGACTTCGCTCCGCTTTGGTGAGATGGTTGTTGCTTCTGCAAAGGATACATTCAGACCTTGTGAGTTCTGCATCGCTACGTGTGTCCACAACCACTGCTGCCAGTCGTGATATATACATATTGATTGCGCCTCTATGTACTTCTACTAAGTTTCCGGTCCGCAAGCCTGCACACTAACCCCCCTCTTAGATCCTGACAACATTGTTGCGTCACAGGCAGTCATGGAGCGATGATGGCTGTGTTGTCTAATACTGTCTGACCAATGTCTAATTCTAACCCTGACGCCATCCTATTTGTAACCCTAGTAAAGCACGTGCACCGCCCCGCCATAGCACTCGTGGCACATTGATGTTGCAGCACGATTGCTAACAGCGACTCGTGTATCAACACTTCGTTTGTTGTTCCATTGGCTTCGCTATCTACTCCTCATATCAACAGATGCGGTGCTGCCTACAATCACACTTAATGCTATCACTGAGCTTCAGTCTGATCTAAGGTGTCAGTCACGATGCACATAATTCGAACCGTACATCAAAGGCATGCGATGAATCGGGGAGCACACAGGGCACTAAGATTGCAATAGGAGCTAGGTGTAAGTCATTGCACAGTGCGTGCCGTGCACTGGCATGCTCGAGAAGCTTGCCGTTGCATAAACACTTCAAACACCACTATGAAGTGTGAACACACCTCAACATAACACTTTATTGTTGAAGTATGACTAACCTCAAGTGCCTCAGCGGGCACGTCACCTCCCTCGTAGAACGCGCTCAGGTACTGCAGGGTCTGCGGCGGGCTGGGGGGGGCCCCCAACACATGCAACCCCTCACTGAACAGCCTCTGCTCCAACACCAGCAAATAGTCACCAAGATCTGCCACATAGGCATCAAATTCGGATACAGCGTCATCGGTGGCGATGGCCTCTGCTGCCTCTGGGGAGAGTTCGCCATTGGCGGCGTTGGGGTAGGGGCGGTCGTCGAAGAGCCTGCAGTGCCAGCGCAATATTTGCAAAAGAGGGGGCAAGGGGGGGGGAATATCGCAAGCGGGGGGGGGGGGGGGGGGGGGTCAGCGAACTTTGCAACTAGTGGAAAGAATTTGGCTCTCAGGTGCTGGCACGGTATCACCGCTGTGCGCAGGTGTACTTGAGGTGTACTTGGGTTCCGAAGCTGTACTCACTCAAAGTGTACTTGCACGTGTGAACTTCATGTTGACGTTTCCTAGCCACAAGCAACACGCAGCATGCAGCGTTCGGCTCGATCTGCAGTGCCCAAACATGCCGCATGTATATGAGCGCAGAGCTTCAAAGAGACGCCGCCGCAGTGGCGTGAACAATTCCCTGGACCAAGAACAAACATGGAAGGCACTTGCGGCTAACCATCCCTTGTTACCTAGAGCTCTACGATCTTTTGATTCGTTTTCATACAAGCACTCAGCATCACACTAATACAACCAGATGGAAGACATTAAACTGCGGCGATTCTCTTGTCTTGGCTGCGAGCTCCAAACATACAATCTGAATACGAGCGGAAAAGACACTGCCGCAGTGGCATGGACAATGCTTCGGTCGAAGAAGAACCTCAAAGGAATGCTCCGCATCACACGGACATGAGACCAGAAACACCATACTGCGGAAGTTGTCTTGCTAAGGTAGGGCAAGTGTCATGTGCACGTACCCTGCTCTGGCGATCTGCGCCGCAATGGTGGGCCGCAGCGGCGCATTGCTGGCAGGACTCTCCCTGTACTCGAAGATGAGCTCCTTCAGGGACAGCAGCTCCTTGTACAGGCCCGCACGCGAGTACGGCGGCACCTGATGAAAAAGAAGTTGAAGTTGAAGTTTGATAAACAGTTGAAGTTGAGGGTTGCTATTTAGCAATGCCATGTGACATCATTCCACCAGCGAGAAAGCCGCGAATGGCCATTGCTGATAAAACTAGTTGATGGAATGAAAAAATGCAGTGTTATGGGTGCATGATGGGCAATTACCACTGCCGCTATCGACAGCGTCATTCAGTACACTCATCCATTCACTCAGTGGTGTTGCAGTTTCATTCAACAGTAACCCAGACCCAAACAGCCACCAGCGCTGCTTCGTGACACTGGCATTAAACCATGGGCTCATGCAATCACATTGTGGCTGACAATGGTGCAGCCTCTCACTTGATGTTATAAGTTGCGTACAGTTGTGTGCGCAGAGGCTGCGCCATCCCAACCTCAAACAACTGCTTCAAACTCAAAACAACTCTCACAAAACACCTGCACCACAGTGGTTGTCCAATCCTTGCCTACTGCACTCACATCGCAGCAAACGATTGCGGTGTAACACATGTACCCCCTGCACTACACCACTGCCTACTGCACTCATCGTGCCTGAAACCTGTACTCACGTTGTGGCTGACAATGGTGCCTACGTTTTTAGGGCTTACACTTGCGGCAGTTACGCTCATGGCAGTTGCGCCATCCTATCCTCTCAACCCAAATTCACCACTCCAAACACATTGTCTCACATCGAACAATTCACCTCCGCACTCACGTTGTGGCTGACAATGGTGCCGTAGCCCCTGCGCTTGGCCAGGATGCTCTCGCTGGGGTTGTTTGCGGCATATACATACACATTGGGCATGCCCCCTAGCAGTTGATCAGGCCATGTCTCAAACGTGTTGCCCAGGGGGCTCCCTGGTAGCCACTCCACCGTGCCATGCTGTAAGAAGGAGGGGGTGTGGGGGGGGCAACAACAGCTATAAGTTGTACTTTATGTTGCGTTGTATGAATTGGACCATGGTGTCATCCATGCATAGCGCCCCACACATGTGTATGTGGCACTGCATCATGACCATACCACACGCCCAATGCTATGCAGCAACGCAGGCCATAACTTTCGCGACAGCAGGCAAGTAATTTCTCCTTGTATTTCATAGCATGTAGAGTAACTACACGTTTGTGCTGCAATATATTGGCCTGAGGTGTGCATCCTTGGGGTAATCGTCAGCTGTGCAACTCATATGTACCATTCCACCAACAACTTCACTTGCACCAACAACTTCCACACAAACTGCAACAGCGGCGTATCCCACCAGAGCACACACAAATCCACAATGATAAGTGCACCCTGTAACTTCACTTCAAGTTGACAGCACGCTCACCATGCCAAAGTGCACAATCGCCTGTGCCCCAAAGCCCCCTCTCTCCCCCCTGCCCGCCCCCTGCAGCCACTTGTAGAACGCCGCGTACTGCGGGTGGGGGGTCAGATCCCTCTCAAACATGAGCCTCATAGGGTCCCCCTCAACCCCCAACAAGGGCTGTACACCCAGAAACACATTGCCCAGCTGCAGCCCCGCAACCACCATCTCCCCGTTGGCGGAGGTGGTTACGCCTTTGTAACTGCCGAGATCGCCGCCCCAGCCGCGCTCCACTTTGGCCGTCATGCGCTTGGAGAGGTAGAGGTCGAGATCCATGGGGGGGATACCCTGGCCCACCACTCTGGCACCTGAGCGTCATCACGTGGAGATGACAAAAGTGTCATGGGTTGGTATCATACAGAGCAGTGGGTATGTATATCTGGCGCCTGAGCATCACCATGTGAAAACATCCGCCATGCGAAGGAGACAAAAGTGTACAGGGTTGCTGTCATACAGAGCAGTGGGTATGATGACAAAAGTGGCATGGGTTGGTATATACAGAGCAGTGGGTACTTCTATGTATTCAAAGGGGCCATAGATGTGCTGCATCAGTAGGTGACAAGGCCCTTTGGTCCCAGATCCGATTGAAAAAATAGCTGGGACCTGTAGGAGGTGCTGGCGAGGGCATTCTCCGCAAGTGGGCATGCAGAATCAGCTGCTGAGTGAAAGCAGCGAATAACAATTCGAGGACCACAACAATAGCACAATGTAGGTCGCATGGTAACACGACATGGGAGTAAAGGCTACAATGGTACGTGCGCGATTGACATGTACACAATAACTACAGTAAGTGGATGAGCCTCCTTGATAGTGACAAAGTTACAGCAATCCTCCTGAAGCAATGCCTTCGGACTACTTGACGAACTTGAAGTATGATTATGTGCTTCAAGCGACCAGAAACATGCTTCGCCTGCTCGAGTGAGCGTATACAATGCTTGCACAAACGCTATGCTTACGATCAGACCGTTTTGGTTGATGAAGCAATAGGTAGCCAACACTTGCCCACTGCAGACAGGGCCAACTGCTGCCGTAAGAACACTGCCCTGTGTCTCTAAAAGCTGATGATGATCACTACTTTTTCATTCACAAAATACATGTATGCAGCCAATTTTTTGCTACCTGCAAGCCCCTCCTTGTTGGCAACGCGGTAGGAGCATTCCTCGCCAAGCGAACACGCGTGGTCGACCGCTGCCTGCAGCCTGCTAACGCCGCGCGCCACGACAGCATCCTGATTCATGACCTGTCATGTGATGAGACGGGACATGAAGCGAATGACTGAATGAATGAATGCCGCTTATGCGCACAGCACGCGAGGGGCAGGGACCAGTGAAGGGAAGCGCATGAATGAATGCATAATGCATTCCCGCACGCCACAACAGTTTCCTGCATTATGAACTGCCAACGCGATCACACAAAACGCATATGGATGGGAGAGTGAGTTTCAATGAACAGATGCGCTGACTAGCGTGTGCCAGCGCAGCATCCTGATACATGACCTGCCTCTGCAGTCGAGCACAAAGCGTGAGGTTGAGCAGACCAATGGACCACAGAATTTAAAGTCAGAATCATGCAAAACCATGCAATGAATTAGCGATAGCAAATGAGTGTATGGATGAGTAGGTGAATGCAATGGATGCATACGTGGCCTTATGCCACAACAAGTCGAAAGCGGCAAAGCAGCGCCTCCCATTGATGAATGAATTAGTGCATGCATGAACGAACAGTACAATTAAGTGAAGTGGATGACATATAGGTTATATGGTTGCATCTACAACTGCATGCCTTTAAAGCGGTAATCAGCGCCTCCCTCTCAATGAATGAATGAACGCGTGAATGAACAGTTGCAATGATTACATGGATTTAATGAATCAACGGTAGCTGTTTCACATGCATATATACCTTCAGAGCAGCAACCAGCGCCTCCCCGTCAATCTTATCGCCAAATGGCCCCAGGTCATAGCCCTGCTCTGCCATCGACCGCAGCAAGGCCTCCAGGCTCTGCGGCACGTTGAGCAACGCTGCAGTACCCACTGCGCCCACATTGGGGGGAAAGCCGTACAGCAGCACCGCTATCTTGCGCTCGGAGGGGGGCGTTCGCCTGTTCGTGATGATGATCAGCACGGGGTAAACATGAACTTGTGTCACAGGAGCTTCAGTTTGAAGCACGAGAGAGGGCTGCAGAAATGGGTATTAGCAGCTGCGGTGGGGGCAGTTGAAGTATCAGTCGGCATGTGAGGGAAGTGGTGAGCAGTGAGCATACACAAATTAAGCCATGTTTTAGTCAAGACATCCAACTGCAGTACACATGCATGGTGCAGTCCAACGACAGTACCCTTCCAGCACAGCACTGGTCACTTCATTCCACCTTCAGAACCAAAGCAGTGCGGACGCCACCATATCATTGGTTTCTTGCATGCTAGTCGCACTTGCTTGAGAGACGAAATGGTGTGCGGCATCTCACCCCACGTTTGCATGATTGTTCTTTCAAAACGAAAGTGGCAGAGACCATAATGAGTACAATACCAGTACACGACTGACCTGAGCCCAGTCCACCCGTGAACTCTGCCCGCGAGCTTACGCACCCTCTCCGGCACCAGCGCAATGCGATCGCCCACCAGACCACCCAGCACTACGGCATCAACTGCTCCATCGAGTTCTGGAAGGGAGAAGAGCACTACTTGCTGAAGGCCCTGGACGCCCACCTTCCTCCAACTGCAGCAGGGGCAGGGTCAGGGTAGGAGTTAAGTGTTGTAAGGCAGGGTTAAGGGTAAGGAGTTGAGGGTTGTGGCTAGAATTTGGATAGGGGTCAGGGTTACAAGGATGGTGTTGAGGCGCCGTGCTGGAAAACGCAAGAACAAATACTTCGACCAAGTCGGTGCCTCAACATGCGTCTTGACGCATAGCTCAACAACAAGATGTATTTCCTGGAGCATGTCAAGTAGAACTCGTACACAAATGAAAACCTTCAACAGCAGCAGCAGTGCTCAGGCATACTCAAGTCACACAGGACAGCAGACCTCGGGAGGAAAAGAGAAACCTCATGTGTTGGGCTACCAGCTGGAGCTGGCCTACTGACGTGAAAGCTTTCCATACTTAATACCCATGCCTCAGACGCTAAAATGCTTGCACACAGAAGTTTTTAGCTCCTGTGGATATGGTAGCACTGTTGACTCGTGGCCAATCGCCGCAGCAGTGGCGACCACGGTCATTGGTGGAAGGCTTTTGCGGCTAACCACACCTTGTCACCTTGAGCTCTCCTGTTAGATGCGGTTTTTTTATTCATGTCCGTAAAAGCGATGGCATACTTGATGCGGCCATTAGCTACAGGAGATCTCCCGTGATTGAGCCCTGTTAAACATCAAGCCATGGCCAACCACAATACACTGAAGTATATGTACTTTAACAAGAAAGCACCCCCCTCCTGAAGGAATGTGGGGCGAGTGACCCGGAAATAGACAGCCTCTTGTGTAAGTTGCGCTTAAAGCAGGCCATCACCTCAACATTTGCTTGAATGTGAAACATGTGCACCACCTCATGTTTTCTGTTGCATTGAGATCATGTTATGCGGCATGATGCGGAACCACATCTGCATTTAAGCCGTCCTGCCACGTTTAGCACATCAACACCACCTCCGGGGTTTTCTGACCGTAACCCTAAGTAGCCCCCAGCCCTAGTTGTTAAGTGCCTCAGGAAGTGAAATTGTGCGTAACGGCTTTGAAGTAGACGATAGAACTTGAAACCGTGAGCCCTCGAGAGCTCTGCAGGCCGCTAAGCGTGGCCGCAGGCTTGAGGCTACAGTGGGATACGTGCTAAGCGCCGCACCGCTGCATGCAGTCAGCGCCGCCTTTGCGGCAACACATCACGAGCTGGAGAGCCTGTGCAAGAATCAGCTGGCAGCTTCCTGGATGTTGCCGGAGGGTGTTGCCGCTGGGAGCGGCAACAGAACCCCTGCGCGCTGATTGGTGAACGGTTGTAGCGGTACGCACATACGCATACCCGGCTCGCAAAAATCAGCATGCCCAGATGCATCAGTAGTGCGGAGGCTTGCGCGTGCCATGACTTAAGGAGGCTCGCGCCGTGAAGGGTCCCTCGCTACAATGACATGCTGCGCAGGCCAGTGTAATTACCATGTTATGCTACACATGGCAAGGACTGCTTGATAGCGTACATCAAAACTGGCCAATATGCTTACAATTGGTCAAAAGATGATGCTGATGTGCGCAAGAGTGTAATTGCACACCTGATTACATGTGTAAGCTTGAGGTACCTCAAGAATTGCACATCACAACGGGATGATCACATCAAAAAGTGCATTGGAAGTTCAAGGTGACGTGCCAGCAGCCTCACCTCTTCAAGTCCTGTATCAGCAGCGGAGCCGCCACCATGTAAGGCACGTTCTTGGTCATCAATATTGAAGTTGCAACATCAACACGACGGCCAGCCTCCATACTGCCTGCAGGGCCACCAACCAGAGGGAAGCCTGCACAAAAAGCAATGAAAAAAACGCATTGTAGTTTAGCAACAGTGAGGCCTGCGCAGAGAACAGAGAACCAAGCCAAAAGAGGTGCCACTTTCAGGTATCGAGTGCTTGATGGAAATGCTCCTTACCAGGGGAGGTCTGTGCAGAGGCCCGACGGAGGCGTGAAAAGGTGTCCAAGCGGAAAGAAGGTGTTGAAGTCCAAGTTGAAGCCCAGTGACATTTATCAACCAGTAAAAAACCTTGCGCACAGACGTTTTGCCCATCTCAAGATGCTGACTTGTTGTTGATGCACGTAGTATGCATGTAGTATGTCCATAGGAGCACCTCATCTGTTGAGTCAGGTGTCATTACAGTATTACAAGATCTAAAACGTCTAAGAAAGTGTTTACATGCAATGTGCACAGAGTGCGCATGCTGATAGGCGTGCTTACCGGTGGTGTTGACGATGTCATCAACTTCATGAAGCATTACAAAGTACTTAGCATCCAATAGACACAGAGTGCGCATGTCTACAACATGTCTACAAGATACTTGCATGCAATATACACAGAGTGCACATGTTGATTATTGGCATGCTCACCAATGGTGTTGACGATGGCATCAACTTCAACGCAGTCAGCGGACCTCAGCGTCTCGCACCCCTTGATGCCCCTGGCGCGCTGCTGCTGTTCAAACGGCGACGACAAGAGGTCTCTCACTATGGTGTGAGCCTCCACTCCGTTGATGAAAATCGGCACTGGCAACAGCCCCTGCAACGAAATCAGGGGGGCCGGGGGGGGGGGTTGGTCAGCATTATGGTGTGAGGCTCAATGCACGTTGCCAGAGCAGCCAAGGCTTGCTTCAAGTGAAAGTGGCGATCTCAATGAGCACAGGGTGGTGTTCCCAACAGGAAAGCGACAGCAGGCAAGGCCGCAGTCGCAGGTGAAAAAAAATGGGCGTTGCGCAGGACTCGAGGAGCGATACCCCATGTGGAACGGCCAGTGTGCTGGGCCAGGTCAGGTTTACCATACAAACAGGCACCAGATTGCAGGACAGAAAAGCTACAGAAGTTTACAACCAATTGAGTCACCACCAGCGACTTGAGCGCATGCTTGGCACCAGCACCAGCAACACAGGACAGCTCAAGCAGGAAGCAGCTGACCCTAACTCTAACCCTGACCGAAACCTCCCCTCTAACATTCAGCCCTACTTGCTTCTTTGCCCGTGATACAAGACACCTCAAGTCGCGAACCGCAACTCTTGACCCTGAGAGTAATTCCAGCCCAACCCTACTTGCCACATCACCCAACAGCTGCAGCATATCCTCGGCAACACAGAACGTTTCAACAACGCCTCACCTGCTCTTCAAAGGACTTGATCAGGGTGGCAATGTACCCCTGCCCCGTGATGACGTGCTTGCGATACAGCAGCACCGCCACCACTGGCGCGCCCACCGGCGCCACGGGCGCACCGTCCAACATCAAACTTGAAGATGACCCATTTGAAGTTGAACTTGAAGTTGCCCTCGCCTGGCGCCCCTTGTACCAGTCCATGTACTGGCGCGGAGTCTCAAAGATGGTGCTCGTATCGGGATGGATGACCCCCTGAGGGGGGGTTTCGACCAGTGTAGAGGGGTCTGGGGCGGTGTCCTTTGGGAGCAGGTAACGGTCCCCCAGGACCAGGAACATGCTGAGAACGTTCCCCAGCCCGCCCTGGTTCCTGCGACGGAGGCAGGTGCGGGGGTCAAGGCAAGCAAGTGCGTTAGCAAGTGCTTCTCACGGGTCAGCAATCATTCGTGGAAAGGAAGAAGAAAAGTATGCTGCTGCGGCCCATTTTTCCCAAAAAGAATTGCACTCTACGGCGTGGCGTGCGCGTTGTCAGAAAAAGGAGTCAAATATTGGTGCCTTCAGGTGCAACGTCCCTCAATAATGCCGTCTCAAGATTACAGGCTCCTGCCACGTTGATCATACGCTGCAGCACAGTGAGCTGAATCGAGCGAAGAATTGCAGGACACAAGCGCCACGTTGACATTGCAGCAACAAGTGATTGTCATATGCAGTTCAGCATCCCCACCAGGATCCCCATGTTGCCAACAACACAAGATTTTTTCTCGCTCAAATTATTCGCTATGTGTCGTGCACTTTCATCATCTTCAAGACGGGTGCGTGCGTGCATGCAATACTACTTCTCAAGTACTGTATGCGGGCAGCTCAAGGTATGTGCATGTTCATCTTCAAGACTATAGACGTTAACATGACATATGACATACCTACTGCTATAGGCAGTGAGAGCAAATCAGCAGCGCTCACCAGTAGGCGTAGATCTCCAGCCACGAGCGCAGGTCTGCAACCTTCTTGCCCGGCACGTACTTCAACAGTGACGGGCCCACCTTCAAAAAGTTCAAGTACCCAGCCAGCCTATCCTCCTCCTTCCCCGACCCGAACTTCGACAACAGCGCTTTCACAGGGGCAGGGGGGCCACCTCCCCCTCCCCCCCCCGCCATCGTGAACTCCCCTATTTTGGTCGACGACATGAGTTCGAGCGCTGACTCAAAGATGAGCCTCACGGGTATGCGCTGAATGCGCTCCGCGAGGAAGCGCACTTGGTCGTAGTCGAAGATGAGGGAGCCAAAGAAGGCGTCGGCGCGCGCGAGAACGGTCTCGACGCGTGCGCGGTCTTCCGATATGTCGCGGTCTGTGAGGACTGTGAGCTCAAGCTCGGGGCACACTTCCTGCAGCAGTAGAAAGAAGTGGAGTGGAGAGCGTCACTTGTTGAAGTTGGAGGTAAGCAACATGAAGGTGAAGTTTGTCTACATGGCGTTCACACGCTGTGCGCTGCGACGAGTACCCAGTGGTGAGCACTGGTTTTGCCAGTCAAAGAAAGCAACTACAGCAGTTGTTAATCATCATACAACCGCAATAGATGCGGGACCACCGAAGTGGCACACACAAGTCATGTCGATGTTCGTTGTGAAAACCACTACAGTCAGCCAACCATCTGAACACCAGTCTGGCATCCAGCCACCCAACCCCCCTGAGAACAAAAAAACGCCCCTAAACATTTCAAAAACAGAGTAGTAGAGTACACGCCATGAGCAGCTGTACTGTACTGTTGTACTGTACCCAAGACAGGCATTGCAAAGAACGAGGCGCAATACCAGACGTGGCCTGTTAGCACACTATATTACTTCAACTCTGGTGCGCATGCTGTGTGCACATGAGGTTTTGCAGCAGCGATGCTCACCCGTAATCGCTCCGCCACCTATGCGCCGAGTCGTGAGCAGCAGCGCCCAGCATCAGTCAACAATGCACACAGAAAAGGCAAGGCGAAAAAAGGAGATACCATGTTAGTCTACACGATTGGCAACAAGAGGGCTACAGTTATTTGCACAACACATAAAGTGAAGGGATACTGCCATGTACAGCACAGCACATGCTTCCAGTTACCGATACGATGGCAGTAGGATCGAACTAGGCGAAGGCTGGGGCAAGAAACTATTGGAGAGCATCCAACATTGAACTGCAAGGGGCGCCTGCACAGACGGCTGCAGACACAAACAGCGCTACGGAGAACGATCTTTGATTCTGACCAATGATCACCAGACGAGGGTTTGAGTTAGGGTTATGGCAGCACAGCAGTGATAACGCATGCCACATCGACTGCAAGCTCTGCACGCTTTGAACTTGAGAATCTGAGCATAAGGGTCCCAGTGACCCTCCGAGGTGACAGACGCACCAGTATGCCAACATGAGGCATAGTGACAGTCTGCAGCAATGGTTGATGCTAATGCATCATAGACATTGGCAAATGTACTTGAAGCGGAGCTTTTGTGACCGCACACCGCACTTCCCCCTACGAATATACAACCAGCCCTTGGCAATACTCTCACTCACTTGTGTGCGCACAAATTGTGGTAATGGTCTGTTTTCTGATGAGAAGATCTGCTGATCATGACAAATGCACCGCAGTTGGCTTTATAGGTAACATGGCCGCAGACACTGCTCTGCAGTACTACGAGTATACTTCGCGGCAGGGCTGGCCACACCACGCTGAAGGTGTGCATGACAGTGGCAGCCGCTTTGCGCCTATGACGGTCATGCCGGGGACGCGCTACTCAGCTGCTTTGCGCTTATGACTGGCCTAGGACTGTTATAGTTGTGCGGGAGCCGCTCTACTTCAGGCCCACACGCGAGCCGCTCTACTCGCAAACTCACACGCAGTGTCTGAGTTGTCGATCTGGTGCCTTGTTACACAACAGCAGCAGGTCGCACAGGTGATTCACTGCCAGACATGTGATGCAACAGTGTCAACACAATGTTGTACGGCACCATGCGGAAAGCAAGCTCTGAAGCATGCCACCACTGCAGCAACCAGGCCCCTTCGTGCGACCTTCGATGGACGTCATGTTTGTTGCTATACGTGGATCTGTCTTCGAGGCAATACAGAACCGCAAATCAACAACAGGTGCTCTGTGATAATACAGCTGGTGATACAGCTGGTAACAGCTCCGAAGAACCTCCTGACCCAACCGGACGCTATATATCGGCATTTTGCTCGTCCTGCGGTCATGTACTTTACTTCAACAAGGACTTGCATAGGACCGCGCAGCGAGCGGCTACGTACCTGATTGTAGAGCTGTAGATTGAAACTCTCGAATCCCGCCACCAGTACAATTCTCGCCAGCGGCTCCTGCTGCTTTCCATCGCTCCCACGCTGTTGCTCCGCGTTTCTTTTTGCGGCCCCGCCAACAAGGTCTCTCGCCAACGCCTGCAGCGGCTGTACTGAAGACTTTCTGGGCTCCTGCTGCCGGTTCATGTGCAGCAATCGCCGGCCGTCGTCCATGCTGCGTGCCCTTGCGTGGCAGACAACATTTTTGTGAAAACATGCTTTTGAAGTCGACACAGGAGCCGTGGTGAACGAGGCTGCCGGCGCTACAGAGGCGCACAGGCAGAACGTAAAAGCTAATCTCCTCATCGTTATGCGCGAAATTGCTGCGCTACTCTTACTCATCTCTGGTTCAAGATTTGCATCAGCCGATCCACGTCACCTGTTGAGTGTTGAACTTCTTGTCAGTAGAGAACTCATCAACGGGGCCTCGCGTGCGCTAGAGCTGCAATGCAGCGCAGCAACAGGATGCGGCGGCTGCCACTGCGGCCAGCAACATTGCTGCTCCTGCTGCAGCCGCTGCCGGATGCCTGTCTAGGCTTTCACCAACATGTGCATTCGCCGATGCTGCGCTCCGGTCTCTTACCAGGGCGCACATCGTCGGGTCCGCAGATGGGACTACGGTCGACACTCTCTGTGATTGCTAAAAAAGCGTCCCGCAGCAGAATTTTGACGGCGCTGCGCTCCACAGCAGCTCCTGCAGCCCTCAAAGCGCCTCCGACGTCGGCGATCAACCCCAACCATGTCCTGACACTGGCCTCAATTCAGGAGGCAGATGAAGCTCGATTCGCTCGGCAGCAGCTGATGGCGAGGGTATTGAAGGACGGCGGAGCCTGGCAACTTGCCAAAGGATTGTTGTTGGCATTCGGGAGTACAGCAGCAGCGCTTGGCATGCCTCTCGCATTCGCCAGCGTTGTCACGGCCCTGCTCGACCCTGTTCGTTGCGCAACGCGCTTAGGCAGGGGAGTGGCGGTGGTTGGCGTGCTGTACATAATCGAGCCTGCTCTGACGTATATGTACGTCGCACATATGACGCGCATCAGCGAGAAATTCACCACGAGGCTCAGGGTGGACACCTTCAAGTCCATCCTGACCAGAGACATGGGGTTCTTCGATGCACAGCAGGTGAGTTGATGCAATCGTCTGTTCCTCAAGATGCATGGCATTACGCATCGTGCATCATCGTTACGTGTGTGCTTGTTGCCATGCAGGTGAAGTTGCAAGTCGTCGAAAGCACCAGTAGTGTCACATGGTGCAGTACACTTCTGAAGTATATGATCGCAAGAGGCCTCGATACTTGAGGATTCGATTTTTTAACTCTGGGCACGCCATTGACAAATATCCCATGTGCTCTGCACTGCCTGCATACGCGGTCGCATTTGCCTGAAGAGTTTAGAAATGCATACAGACAGCAAGGCCTGATACTGGGAAGGTTGTGGCTTCAGGACCTCATACCACTGGGATGACTAACGTCCAGTGCAGCACAGCTGTGTTGAGGCAACTGATGCATATAAGCGCTGCTGAATTCCACACAGAAAATACTGACGTTACTGCTGCTGTGGAAGTTGGTGACGCACCTCGCCCGCACCCCCCCTCCCCCTCTCCCCTCAGGTCGCCCAGGTCACCGCGCCCGTAACGGCAGATATTGCAGCGGTGCGCAGCGCGGTACAAACGAACCTACAAAAGGACAGGGGCGTGCGAGCGCTGCTGGAGTCAGTGCTGGGTCTGGTGCTGCTGACAATAATGCAGCCGCAGCTGGCGTGGATATTTGGCGTGGTGATACCGGTGGTGGCGCTGTCGCTGGCGGAGGCGCGCAAGTCGCTGCTCGCTGTGGCAGGCACAGAAGCGGCAAGCCTGGCCAAAGAGGTACATCCACCACCTGGGCGTTTCTCGCCCTGAGCGAGAATTCATAATAAGTACATACTGCAACTTTGAAAACTTCAAGTCGTGATATGTTGCTTCAAGGCGAGATATCATGTACTTCAAAGTATAGAGATCTCTGAGTCGTGTTCATGTACCAGCGGTCGCGCAAAGTCGCTGCTTGCTGGCGGGCACGGAAGCGGCAAGCCTGGCTAAAGAGGTGAGGTACCGGATGCATCCTTCAAGACTCAAAGTTGTGGCATGTTACTCTAAGACACAGACAAGTACGTCAAGGAGGCGCGCAAGTTGCTGCGTGCTGTGGCGGGCACAGAAGCGGCGAGCCTGGCGCAAGAGGTGTTGTCGCCAACTTCTTCTGTATTCTTCAGGTTTCACAGATGTGGTTTGGTGATGGTCAAGTAGAAAAGGGAGCTGCAGAGGGCGTACGACTCCAGGTACGAGTCATCAGTCTCGGGTCGTACCCACTAGAAGTATCATCTCATTGGCTTCTAAGTCAACTACCCCTGGATCGAAGACTTGCGATTGTGAAGTACTCATGCTGCAACTTCGACAGTCTGCGAAAGTGTGAGCGAGCCTGATAAGAGCGGTGCGAGTTTGCAGATTTGAGTAGTCTTCTGACGAAAGCTCAATCACGTACCAGGCTCTTTAACCGAAAGCAGATCACGCGTGCAGGCTAGCACGCCACACCGCACCAGTGCATAGTGCAGAGGCAAACGGAGGCAGCCACAAGGTGACACACACACTCGTGGTGTTACCGGAAAGGAAGCTGGTGAAGGAAGTGATATTACTATCAACAGCAAACCTGCGCGTGCCAGCTCAGGATTGCTGAGTCACCTACATCAATGATCTGGAGCTGATCTCGAACAGCTCACGAACAAAACTGCACTTCAACTACAACCTTAAGTGCAAACCCCACCTAGGGCATCTAACCGCAATTGTGCAAAAGCGCCATACTGTAACAAATCACAGATGAGGTTGATGGGCTTTTGCTTCACTTGCAACCTTATGTTGAGTGTATCTCTTACTGCCTCAGAATGTTCTTGCAACGCCCGTGCATACGTAAACCGCTTGAGCCACTCACTCACGGTGCGCAACACACCCCAACCCTGACCCTAACCCTTATTGTGACGCCTCACACCGCTTGCGGCACTCACGGTGTTCAACACGCCCTAACCCTAACCCTAAATGCGACACCTCACGTTGCACAAACTGCGTGTCACAGGCGGGAGTGGCAGCTGAAGTTGTGCGAAATGTGCGCGAGGTGCGGAGCTTTGGAACAGAGAACCGTGAGCTTGCGCGATTTGAGAGAGAGACAGTGGCAACAACACAAGCTGCAAGGGCACTGGGCACTGCCGCTGCGAAACTGGAGGCGTGCAATAGGGCGGCCATATATATGACCATTCTTTCAGGTATGTGGAAATGTATGCACATTCGTTACATATGACTACACATCATATCCATAGTAATGTGTGCTTTGATAACTCATATACTGTGTAAGTAATGACATTATACTAGAAGTCAGTACTGCTGCTATACTGGAGGTGTGCAACAGAGCTGCGATGAATATGACAATTCTCTCAGGTACATGTACATGTATGCACGCACACCATGACAGGTGCCCTGTGAACTACGCATGTACTTTATAAACTGTGATGGGCATGCACATACATCATTTCAGAAGCACTGCTGCAAAGCCAATTGCCGTGTGCGTGAAATAGGGACGTCATCTACACAACCATTTTTTCAAGTGTGCGCATATGTCATCGGCACGTGCACATGTATGTGCGTGCATCTTTTTTTCACCATACTGAGTGATTGTTGCCATACCTATGCAGTGCGTACACAGTAGATCCCTGCAAAGTGACGCTGTTCAGCCTGGCAGTGGCACTCCATACCACACACGGCCCCCCGCTCGATTGAGCAAGTACTGCGCAATTACATGGAAGAATTATATTCAGCAGCCACAGGACTGCGTTTTGTTGACCAAGAACATTGCGTGGCATGGCCTACAACACACTGGTTAACTTCGTCCGTACAATTCTGAGATCTCTCTCATCTTGCACATCGTTGCCTGCTGTCGCAGTGTTCACATCATCTTGAAAGTTGAAGCATCGCGCAGCACGTCATATACCACATTGGACAACTCGCAGCTGCAAGATGAATCCTCTCAACTATTGGCTCGCATTTGCTGCAGTGGTGTGGTGGGGCGGAAAACTGGTGGACAAAGGCAAGATGCCTGCTGCCCTATTGGTCAGCTTCATTGGCTACTGCTTCAGCCTCAACTTTGCCATTCAGGTGACCCGCAAAGCTTGGCTACAGTACTGACTTCACAACTTGTCAAAAACTGGTTCTGAAATATACCGTCAAGTGTTGCTATCACCTGAAATACTCAAATATGGCTATGACTTTGCTGTTCAGGTGACCCGCTACACATCTGTTTGATCCAGGTGATTTGAATTTTACATTGAATATTGACATCAGCTTATGTAATCGGCTCTTGCCTCCGCTTCACCCTTGCACTTCAAGCGAACCTGACATGTACTGCTCTCACTTTGTGATTTGGCTACCTCTACCTGCTACACCACCGACCATGGCCAACAAGCTCATGCTGCGAAGAATCAATATAAATAAGTAGTCCACAGGTCACATTGAGGTTTGAACTGCGTCTTCTTTGCTTGCCCGCCAGTCACCACCTAGGGTGCAATGCAGCCATGCTGACGTCAAAAAAAGTTTACAAACCCAGCGAGAGGCATGCTTCATCACATCAAATCTCAGGACTCATTGCACAGTTGTGCAGTGCTCTCGCACTGTTCACATGTCTCGCTGTCACAATACATTCAGCACGCCCTTGCGCGCTTTGCAATACCATCTCTGTCATAACTTCAACTTGATTTGCAGTACGCAATCGCAATGCCAATAAAGAGACTTCGAACTTGGTTCAAGTGCTCAGGCGGATTCAATGGCTCTTAGCGCATACCGTCATTGCACTGCGCACGCTGCGCAGGGCTTCAACTACTCTCTTGCGCCCTTAGCGGTGGTACAGCACAAGAACTACAACTTGAAGTTTATCGCGCCATCACCCGCCTCCCTCAATCTTCAGTACACTCACCGCATTGTCATTGCACACTGCGCAGGTCGTGAACTGCAGCCTTGCGCCCTGAACGCCGCGCGGTCTGCAGACTTCAACATGAAGTTTATGGCGCCATCACTCGCCATCACTCCACCTTCACAACAGGCACCGCATCATTTGTGCACGCTGCGCCAGGGCTTGAACTACAGCCTGGCAGACGCCAAGAAGGCCTGGGGAGCACTGCTGCGCATGTTCGCAGCGCAGCATGACACTTCAACTCAGAAGGAATTGTGACGATTGAACACTCTCGCGCCACTGCATCACACTCACCGCACCCGTCATCTCTGCGCGCTACGCAGGGCGTGAACTACAGCCTGGCAGACGCCAAGAAGGCCTGGGGAGCACTGCTGCGCGTGTTCCGCGTTACCTACCCCAGCGCCCCCCCCGCCCCCCCTCCCCCCGCCCTGTTGGCCTGGAGATCATCCCCCCAGAGCAGTTCAGGGGGCGCGTTGTGTTTAGCAAGGTGTCGTTTCACTATCCCACACGAACGGATGCGCCAGTGCTCAAAGGCGTGGATTTGGAGCTGCCAGCGGGGAAGGTGACGGCGCTGGTGGGGGCCTCGGGGGCGGGCAAAAGCACCATCGCGGCGCTGCTCAGCAGGTGAAGTAGAGTGGCATGTCAACTTCAACGATTAGTCTTTGACTGAAGTTCACAAGCGTAGCTGCTCAGCAAGTGAAGTGGCATGTCAACCTCAACGAGTGGTATGGGCCCAAATTGCATCATGGCAACGCTGCTGAACGCTGAACTGGTATGTCGACTTTATCAATGGGTGGTGGCATGCGAACTGCCAAGTAGCTCTACTGGCTCGTGTGATGCTGTGCTCTAGCCAAACTTCAGCTCAGTGTCTGGCGCTGCATCAGTTCCTCAGCAGGTAGGTAGGTAGACTAGGACATGCTCAACCTCAACTGTTACAGCAGACTGCAACAACTTCACTATCGGCACCGCCGCCCCTTGACCCCTCAGTAAGCAGTTTCTTTCTCATTCCTCTGATTACCTTCCCATTTGTACTTAGTGGGTTCCTCATCAGCTTTCGCGCTCTGTTTTTAGCGATGCGCAACGGCGCTGACATGGTGTCAGATCATGCATGGCTCACATAGCAGGTAGCGCACCGGTACAGCGCCCTAGTTATATATGTGGCTAACGCGACGTCACTTGCAGCGCTCGCGACCAGCGCAGGTACAGCCCTTCAGCACTCCGCTCGTGGTGCAGGCAGCAGCGGCTCGGCATCTAGTGGTCATGGCGCAGCATAGCCACTCTCGCCATGCCTGGGCGTGCTGACTGACGCATGGTCGCGACCCTCATCACGAGCTGCGCGCGATCTGATTGGCTGGTTTCCGATTCATTCACTTAATTGTTCTTCACGGCCCTCCAAATGGCGCTGTGAATCCATCTGCAATATGCCACAACATTCATGTGTTTTTCTTTTCATCCATATTCACGCAAAAAACGGCTGCGCAGAACGGCCGTAATACCTGAACCATCTGCGCTGAATCATTTCTGAATCACACGATATGCCTACATCTATACTTTGATTCTCACCCACAGGTATGCTCCGCTCACGCCATGACAAATCGACGGGATGTGCAAGTGTGCACCTTGACTCTACAGTAGCCCTTCCCCACTTCATATCCTCAATTTCAAGGTCTTCATTCAGAATGCAATGTTACATTGACACACAGCTTTTTGTTCCTCAAACTGCGCCCGCAGATTCTATGCTCCAACCGCTGGCACGATAAAGATTGCTGGCATCGACAACTGTGCACCTTGACTCTACTGTGATAACTGCTAATAACTGGCGTCTGCGCGCATCCCCATATCCTCTACTTCAAGGTCTTCATTGCATGCAACTTTACGTTGAAACAAGCTCTATGTTCCTCAACCTGCTCCCGCAGGTTCTATGTCCCGATCGCCGGCACTATAAAGATTGCCAGCATCAACAACTGTGCACCTTAAACTACAGTTGTAACTGCCTAGCACCTCTTCTCTTAAAATATCATCTATTTCTTAAGAGTCTTCATTCAACATTGAGTTATACATTGACACATGCTTCTTGTTCCTCAACCTGCTCCCGCAGGTTCTATGTCCCGATTGCTGGCACTATAAAGATTGACGGCATCGACATGCGCGACATCGACCGCACGTGGCTCGTGCAGCAAGTGGCACTGGTGGGACAAAATCCAGCCCTGTTTAGCGGCACCATAGCCTCAAATATCGCCTACGGAGCGGTGCCACGGGGCGGCAGTGCTCGGGCACTTCAAGGAGGTGACGTGCCGCTGAATGGGGCCACCATGGAGGAGGTGATTGCGGCGGCGAAGCAGGCCAACGCCCACGACTTCATCATGCAGGTGCGTCACTGCTCTGTTGAAAATGAGATCATCAGTGGGGAGAGTCACGTCCATTCCCGGCGGCAGGGCCAGCAGAACTATGTCGAGTGGACTCAGCAGCGTAGGGCTTGAAGTAGGCAATGACATACATGCCACATGGGGTATGCTAGGGGATATTTAAGCGGGGATAGCAGGACACCGAGAGAGCGCCACACACACTGCGGTGCGCCAGTCACTTTTGATGCATGCATCTTCATCTTGCCCACACAGGCGTGAAAAGCTTGCCTCAGAGATTGGTATTGATTGTTGGTGGCCATGTATGCTACTTCAAGTCGTTCGAAGTGCCAAGCTATGTGGCACAATCACGTGAACTTGAGTGTGCAGCCTGCTGCCATGTTCAGGCCTTGTGAGGTGACTGACGCCTTAAGGTTAGAGCTCTACGCCTGCAAGCAAACTCTATTGCTGGATCTGCGGATCAGGCAGGACCAAAAAGCAATTCCTTACAACCCATTGCGTCGTCTTCACTCCGAGGCGACTAGACCATGATGCTCCTGCGCTGCCAACGTGCTGCACACTGCAATTCCTCCCTGTGAATTCGCGGACTCCGCTTGGTGTGGATGTTGCAAGCGGTAAGGTCGAGGTTAGGGTTAGGGTTAGGGTCAGGGTTAGGTGCACATAGTCATGTGGAAGCGCGGTAGTGGCTTCCTAGGGTTACTTGCAACATGTGGGATTGGCCCCTTGCATCTGTTTCAGGACTGCACGCTCAGAGGGCACCAAAGAAACTTTGTAAACTTGTGAGAAGGTGTTGACGGCCTGTCCAACGGAGGTGTGAGCTTCAGCACACTGCTACGTGCAGTTGTTCAGCTCGTTTAGTGATGGGCAGCCAACATGTTTGCACGTGACGTCTCAACACTCGTTATGGTTCTGCATTCCCTTGTGGTAGCAGCTGATGGCAGGTTTTTCATCGGTCACTCCGCATGTATGTTCCTCTACTGTGAGTATCCCATTCTACAACACTGAACTTTCACAACTCTTCACACGACACTTCACATGTACCTGTATGCTGGTATGTATGCAGTTTCCTCAGGGGTATGACACCCCTGTAGGCGAGGGCGGTGCTCAGCTAAGTGGGGGGCAGCGCCAGCGGGTAGCCATCGCACGAGCTATCCTCAAGGATGCGCGCATACTAGTGCTCGACGAGGTACGCCAATGACAACTAGGGTTAGGGTCAGGATTCGGGCAGGGGTAGGGTTAGGATTAGGCCTCTGAGTCCTGATGAAAATCTCAGTGTGTTTGCCAAGTGTCGCATGTTAGCAAGTACACGGGCCATCGGAAAGGTGAAGGATTGGGTTAAGTCAGGCTTAGGGATGTATGTACGGATGTGCATTCTATGCTGTGTACATTAACCCTGGTGCCATCAGTCCCAGACATACCTGTGACCTTCTGTAAAAGTATTGGTTCGGCAGACCAGTGCACTGCTGCTGAGCACTTATACACCTGCATGCGTGAATGTGTGAAGGCATATATGTATTGCTGCTCGGCCTTGTCTATTCCGATCTATGCTGCGCCCGGCAATCAGCGCTACGGCAGAGGTCCTGATGATCAGGCCGTTATTGCATGAAACGGAGGCACCAAACAATCATTTGGGTTTCAGGACCACTACACACTCGCATGATCTGCACAGTACGTTTAATATGTCGTTGTGGTAACTGTAATCACCCCCCCCCCCCCCCCCCCCCCTCCCTCCCAATAACCTTGCAACCATGGAAAGAATTGCCACAGCGCTTAACCCCCCCCCCAAAAGTCTCATTCCTCTCTGGTACCTGTACCATTCCTACCCACCTACCTACCCCAGGCGACGAGCGCCCTTCACACGCAAAGCGAAGTACAAGGGGCACTAGATCACAACGCTGGCATGTTAGTTACATTGTCACTGCAATGGATGCGTCGTTGACATCCGTGCCTTGGCACACTTGAAGTTCAACTGCCTTCTCCCCCCCCCCCCCTTCCCTAAGTAAATGTCTCCAACCTTTCTGGTACCTGCACCCCTTGCTACCTTACCTACCTACCCCAGGCAACGAGCGCCCTTGACGCGCAGAGCGAAGCCCTCGTCCAAGAGGCCCTGGAACGGCTCATGCAGGGAAGAACAGTCCTGGTGATCGCCCACAGACTGAGCACTGTGGTCAGCGCCGACAAGATCTGCGTCATCGGCTCAGGAATGGTCCTGGAAGAGGGTTCTCACAAGGAACTGGTCATGCGCGGCGGGGCGTACACAGAGCTCATGAAGACGCAAGTCAAGAGCTACAGCGTCATGGAGTCCTGATGCGCGAGGTTCAAGTCTTCATGATCGTGATCAGGGATTCACGATCAGGGATTCATGATCGTGAGATGGGCCGGCGACCGGCATATGATTTTGGAGCGCGAAGTCGCAGGGCGACTGCCTGTTCTAGGCATTCGTAGCGCGGCTGCTCAAAAGTGCGATGGCGTAACATGTGCCCGTTTACTTGCACTATGTTGAAGGGATGTGACGATGGCCGTGAGCTGAGCCTGCTGAGCATCCACTCGCCATCATGTGTTTCAGCAAAGGCGCCTGGCAAAGGGTGAAACAAGCGGATTTTTGTCCTGAGCACTGCTGCAGCCTGCGCGCAGCCGTGTCCGAGGTTCCGAGGCTCTCACTGCATCAGTTCCCCTTGAAGTTTCCCCTTGTCGTCATGCGCAGCCAGAGAATAGATGTGCTCTTGCAGATGTTGTTGAAGTGCCTGTGAGCAGCTGTGGATTTTGCTACAGTGCCATAGCAGCAATCGCGTACGGGGGCTCTTCGTAGGCGGCTCTGGTGCTAATGCACTTTCCTCGCACATGCATGATGTGGCTTCTGCTTGTCCCCTACTGTTGCCGTGGGATCCAGGCTCAGGCATTTGTGCAGACGTATGTTCTGCATGTGTTTTTCCGGTCGAGCTGTTGCTATGGTGGACACCACGTTATGTGCAAATCCTATACTTCTGTGTGTCAAAGCAGCCATTTGGTGCTTATCCTGGCATTTGATGTTAGCGTTGGTCTGCATGGATGGCGCGAGGCATTTATCCGCTGATGTAGACTCAAACCCTGCGCATCAGTGCTGAACCTAGCCCGAAGCCAAGCTAGTAGCTACATCTCCCAGCACGTCATGGGCATGGCGTTCATGTTGGCATGCATGTATGGCGCAGTAGCCGGGTTAGGGTTAGGGTATCTGGCCTGTGCGCATTTGACTGGCTGTAAGCGCAGACCAGCCGTGAATAAGATTTGAGCAACTTCAAACTTACAAAACACGTGGAGCTCAGAAACATGTTGATAAACGTTTTTTTTCTTGACTGCAACAGCTGACACCAGGGCACAATTGAACAATCAATCGCAGTCTCGCGGTTGCAAAACTGTGTGTGATTCTGAAGCAAATGCAGCTTTGGTGAGTCGTGGAAGCCACATTTCTTCAAAAAGCAGCCAACATTACGCTTTGACTCATGCATTGATGATGCAGATATCATGTAGCAAAGTTTGAAGGCAGGACACACCTGTATGATAACGGTTTTGAAGTGCTCACATAACAGTCAGAGCACACGCACACGAACACAGACAGTTATGGTGAACCACAGCACATGCACACAGGGGGAAAATGCTGATTTCAGCCCAGGCACTGAGACAAACTACTGGGGAAGAGTTCGCAACAATGCGCAGCAAGGCTTGCCATTGTAGGTGGAGCTGGCCTCTCAGACATTACAAACATCACCAAACATCATCTTGATGGAAAGTGCCAAGGCCACCCACGCAGGAACTGCAGGCTCGACTGCCCACATCTGCAAGGCGATTGCTACACACCCGTGTGTGTGCCTTCAGCGAGGCTGCCAAGCTTCATCCATCGTCTATGGTTCAGGGCCTCCGTAGATCTTTAGACGCAACTTCAACATCTGACTTCTGAAGGCACTTGTCAGAGGAAATGCTCGAGTGCAATCCTTAGTAGTGTACATCTTGGCAGGCGCCTCAGGCCAGGCAGCTTGGCCTGGCCGTTGCAGCTGAGCACTGTGCTACTACAGTGCTCAACCGCAACTCCGTGCGAGTTCAGCTGTCAGAATGACCATACATCACCAAGAAAGACAGACGTGGCTACCCACAATTGTGGCTACAAGCGGAGCAAAGCCGACTGCTGCAGCTGTCGCCGCTCCCGGTGAGCTCAGCCTTTCCTGTGTCACTACTGTCTACCATCACTGCTGCTGCTGCTTACTGCTGCCGCAACACTCAAGACGTGCAGCATCATGCTGCTGCTGCTGATGCCAAGAAACTGCGACGAGCAGCAAGCCCAAATCAAACAAAAAATGCAGCGGCAGAGTGACTTCCGACCCCCCCCCCCTTACTCAACAAACGTGAGCTTGTATGTCACAGGTCCCGCTTCAAACCCCTCTATGATGCCGTGTATGCCGACTTCTATCGTCCCTGGCCCCTCAATTTCCACCATATAGGCAACCGCTGCGGAGCATCCGTAGAATGGCGGTTTGATCTTGCCATGCGGCTCCCCAGGGGGATACACTGTTGGAGTCACGTGTGGCGCAATGTAGGAGACTTGGTACTCGTCGGTGGTCAGAGTGAACTTTGACTGAGCAATGCTGCGCTTGTTGAGCGTTGACTCAAGGGTGCTGGCGTCGAGCGCTGCTTGGAAGATGGCCACGGCGCCGCCGCTGTCGAGCTCGTCATTGAAGCACGAGTCCTACAGCGGCAGGCAGAGGGCACAATCAATCAGTGCATACGTAAATGGTATTCGTGTAATTGAAGCATGGCATATATAGCCCTGATGTCTAGATGGCAACACAAGTAAGTATGACTTGATTCTTGTACTTTGCCACAGGTCCTGCAGTGGCAGGCAGAGGGCACACTTTGAAGCACTTGCCAGACTGTGCATCGATGTCGATTAGTGTTGCTGTCAGCCACGTGGAAGGATGTCCGGGCCCTTGAACCTCCCCCTTCATATACCACCTAATGAAGTAAAAAGCAGAGGGCACAACTCGTCAATGCATGCTTCAATGATGTACTTGAAGCATGGCACATGTGAACCTGATGTGCAGATGGCGATCGAAGTACTTCAAGTATGACTCGATTCTTGCACTCTGCCTCTACAGTGGCAGGCAGAGGGCACAACTCGTCAACGCATACTGCAATGGTGATGAATGGTATTCATGAATCTGAAGTATGGTACGTGTGGCCCCTGACGTCTAGATGGCAAACAAAGTACTTCGACGGGGGCACATGGAGGAGGACGTAGGGGAGGACCCCGAGATGCCATTTGGCGGCGGTGGCGTTTGAGTGGTTGTCGTTGCGACACTTTCAGACTGTCATACGACATGTATATTCCTTACAGCTAGGTGCCAATCATCTGGGCTTTTTCGCGCCCTGAGCGAGAATTAATAGAAAGTACTTCGACTTTGACCTGGTTCTTGCACTCTGCCTCTACAGTGGTATCACACATTTGTGAAGAACATTCTTGCATGATGCCTACATGACGTACTAAGCAGCACACCTCTTCGCAGGACTTCAGCCCAAAGCACATACAATTACATGCTTGTACAAAGTGTGTCCGCTGTACATTGCATGCGTCAAAAAAACATTGCACTGCTTTAGTAACACAAAGCGGCAGGCAGAGGTCATACTTGTCAGACTGTGCACGATGCGGTGGCAATGGTATCAACCACTTGGGAAGTAGTCTGGGCCCTTCAACCTCCATCTCCATGCACAACTCGAGTGATCATCAATGCATACTGCAATGATGACGATGCCTATGCACTACAGTATAGCCTGATTGTAGGCTGGATTCATGTGCGGGGCGAACACGATGACTCTCTCTGCAGGCGCAACACCAGCTTCTATGAGCACTGCCTGATCTACTGATGTGATTGGCCAGCGGAACATTGCATCTGCACAAACACTTGTTTGCTGCCACACGCACATGTATCGCCTGACCTACGGACCATCGCTGCAAAACTACCTGGGTCATATACGGTTTCTACACTCCAATACCTGCCTGAGGCTGTGGCTTCGGTGCATGTATATATCAGTTGCGATTGGTCTCTACACCACAGCACTTGAAGTTCATTGCAGCACTTGAACTACGACACTGCGTAGCACTGACCTTGATGAGTTTTTTGCACTCTTTCAGCGACAGTCCCTCGTCTTTGCAGCCGACCGCATCTGCTACGCCGGCATAGTTGATGATGGGGATGTAGAGATACTGCAGGGGCGGCAACACGTAGAGTGGCATGCAAGTCAACAAATGCTGTGCTTCATGCTAAAGCAGGGCTTCGTGTCAACATAACGAATGCGCTATGGTAGTGCGCAAGATTTTTACGTCAGATGATGCCTGCGGCAGCGGCTTTCACGAGCAGCACACATACATCTCCAGTGTTGCACGCTGCACATCGTTGCACCGTTTTGTATCATAGAAATTGTACTTGCGCATCGTTGTGTGCAAAGCTGACTCCAAGAGTGCAGTGCGTGGATGCACGGAGCAGAGGTACCCAGGGATCTTCCCTCTGATGATTATACGCAGGGGATACCATCCACCTTTGAACGTGAGACGGCTAATGATGACCTTACGTGCCGTGCAAACTTTAAAGGAAGAGGTAATCTGCACATGCGTGAGCAGTACGAGGCACTAGGTTTGTATGTATATACTTCTTCAAGGTACCATCTACCTACTTGCACCGATCTTGAAGTTCAGCCTGCTGGTGGATATTGCGCACATCCTCTTGGACTGCATGTACTTGTGTAGGTGTTTGCGTATGCTCTCAGCGAGAAAAACGTGCACAAGCTCAATAGCAGCATACGTGTTGTATAAAACTCGGCGCAGAAAAGGGTGTCTGCCCCTCAAGTACAAGCAAAAACAGTACTTCTGTAAACCTGCCAAAGTACCTTGAACTTCTTGAGGCTGATGGTAGCCTTGCGCACAATCGGCTTCTGCGGCTGCTTTTGTCCGGTGCAGACTAGAGGATGGTCTATGGCCTCCTGGCCTGTACAGACGGTAGCTCCCAGCAGCAGCAAAGGCTTGGGCTGACCCTCGTCGATGCGCTTTTGGGCGATCGCAGTGGTCAGCCGCAGCGAGAGTCTGCAGCCAGCACATGCACCCGAAAGAATGTTATGGCGCATCAGCTTCTTTATCTCGCATTGTGTGTAGCGCTGGCGAGCGCGAGCAAGTTGACCAGTTTGCTGATGAAAGGAATGCTGCACGAGAACTTCAACTGTCAGTAATGTGCCTTGCGCTGAGCCATGTACACTGCATACCTACGTACATTGTATGAATGTGCAGCAGGGGCTAAGAGCAGTCGCGTAGCGTGGGACTGGCGTGCTAACACTTCACACGCTCCTGCAGAACGTTCAGCAAAGCAACTTCAAGCAGACGAGTACTTTGTTCCCCACAGTATGCACTTGAAGTGCAGCACAAGCGCATTACATTGCCAATGATTACATGGCCATTGCGCCTGCAAGGCAGTCTGCGGCCACAGTAGTGTGCATGTCTAACACCGCTCATCAACCTGATCAAGCAAAACGCCTCTAGAGTGAAATTGTGAACTTCTTGCAGAACCCACCATGCTGCCATGTAACAACTCTAAGAAGATTGTGATTGACCTCACCATCCGTGACAATCGACAGTATGTTCATCATCTTTTTCAGTGTCATGTGTCACTATTTTTAACAGTGTCATGTGCAGCAGATAATTATAGATGCACACTCACTTGTTTTCATTTGTTCTTGCCACATATGACCAGAATTCACTTCCGTATTCACTCAGTGTCTTGCCATTGACAACTTCGGCTGGAGCCAAAATCCTGAAGCAAACATGATGGCAACAAACACAGACCGCATTAGAAGTGACAGTTACGGCAGTTGCAACATGCATATAGATTCTGACAAAAACCCAGCATGTAGGCCAATGTCAAGGTCACGGGGTCAACTTCAGGGCCTGCGACAGCACTATTGTCAAATGCGGATTGACGACATGATGCACCCGCATGCGCAATTGATTTTATAGCTTGACCACTCCCAAAACTACAATCTTCTGATGTCAGAGCCTGATTGTCTCCTGCCTGTGACAGCTTCTGGACAACTGTTCATGCAACACAACCTGCTTCAGATTCTGTAACAATGTTGAATCAGATTTCAACACTGGTGGTGTAGAAACAGGATGTGCTGCAAGCTTTCAAGCACTTGAAAGTGAAGATGAAACAAGAAGAAAAGTGGCAGGGCACCCAGTACAGTACTAGATGACTGCTCCATATGCTCAAGAGGACGCATGTAAGTATGTGGCAGGTGGTGCAGATCAGCTTTCAGATTTACATTACCATTACGACTCCGACTGTTCTCATGATGCCGGAATACTGTCCTGTCTTCTAAATGCTGTAAGCTTAGGAGCTTTGTGTGCAAGCGCAAGTCAGCTTGGTGGCGATGATGCATCAAGCAGCCACAATGACGGGAACCAGATGCTCGACTGTTTGATGTTGCAACGGCATGCAAGAGTCTCAGAGTGCAGTTAGGATCCACTCGGACTCTTGCGAGGCCACCGCAGTATCAAAGCAGCACACCTTGTGTAGAAGCAGTATGGCATGTGTCCACGGAACCGATACTTCAAGTTGACGAACTAACTGCAATGTGTGATCATGCTGGCTCCATGCACACATAATTGTCCGTGCGCATATGGTGCGGCCGTCAGGGCGTTATTTCTGCTGCAGAATCCACTACTTCAAAGTAGATGTCTAAGCGCCTAGGAGCTGCATCGCAATGATTTCTCGAGACAGAACTGTCACATAATACGGCATCTCACACTACTCAAGCTGCTACTGATAAAGGTGAATTCTTAAGCCACGTGTTGCAAACCTGTGAGGGGCGCGCTTGGGCTGGTTGGCGCTCTCGCCCCGGGGGAGACTGGTGAGAACTGCTGAAAGCACTGTGATGACTTGCCACTGTGACAGCTTCATGGTGGTATGTGCCTGTGGCAGAACCAGGTCAAATTGCAATGCATGAATGTGTGTGATGCCTCAGGCTGAACAAATACTGTTGGTGCATCGGCTCGCAGGCCTGAGGCCGGCAGCACACTTGTGTACTTGAAGTACTTGTATTGGGGAGTTATGTTCATAGATGGAATGTTAAACTTAATGTGCAGATTATATTGTAGATTTTAGCTATGACATGCTATGCAATGCTACTATGCAGGCAAGACTTGCGCGTCAAGACAAGGCTTTCAAAGTTGACATCGGCCTGTGATGTGCTATGGATAGCCCTCTTTGATGTACCGTGCGGCATCGAATCAATGATGAGCTCGAGCTGTAAGCTAGCAAGTACATTAAGGGACAGTGCGACGAGCCATGGCCCATTCGATACAACACAGTGGAACAGGTGTTTTCACGAGCTTCGATGCGCGAGTCGCCCTACAGATCTAGAGGTATGATGCAGGATCCAGCGCGGAAAATGCGGCATACCGCGAAAGGCGATAGCACGCACCTACACAATCAGTACATAAGTTGATGCGAGAGTACTTCACTCATGAGCGAGGCATCGATGCGAGAGTTTCTTTGTCAAGAGCGAGGCGCGGCTCACCTCAACGATGCGACACGCGTGCAGAGCCTTCGCCCTCTGTTACCGCCCAGAGTTGAAGTGTGCCGGCACGTGAAAAAGGGCAGCACGCCTACGAGACGCAGGTGCACATCTTTCTCTCTGATGTTCCACATCGAAACTTGCAAGCCCCGAGAGCATTTTCGTCATGGTGACACGGAATTTATTCTGGCGAGATGAAGCTGACTTTCACGGTACCACGTACCACTTGCGGTCCCACCACCACTTCGAATGTACGTGATGCACGCAATGTGCCAGTCCGGGGAGGCATGTACATGGTCAGGATTCACTCACGGTGTATGACCACCGATGAGCATCACCACTACTGTAATCACATTGTTGCATATGATTACAAGCATATGCCTCGCATGTTAAGCACCACGTATCAATTCGAAGCAAATTGTTGGGTCATTAAATCAACAAAACAGCACAGGCAGACAGGCATGGGCGCGCACACATCATGTAAAGCCTAGATTGCATTACATACTTGAAGTATTAGGTTACCATGCACCTACTTCTTAGTTGCCTCAACCACCATCATGGGATGCTGCCCCGCAACAAGGTTCCCCCCAGCCTCCACATCGCATACCAACCATCCCGCCAGCTTCGAGGGCACCCCCTTATTCGCCGTATACGGCAAAATCTCTTTCACTACCACAGAACAAGACCCCACGTGCGCCCCCTCCCCCACTTTGATGTTGCCCAAAACGGATGCGCTCACACCTATTTGAACACCGTCCGCAACCTTGGGGTGTCTGTCTCCTCGTTCCTTCCCCGTGCCCCCGAGAGTGACCCCAGAGTGGATGATCACGTTGTTGCCCACAACGGCAGTTTCGCCAATGACGACGTCGCAGCCGCTGGCCAAGAATATGCCGCGGCCGATGCGGGAGGCTGGGTGTATGTCGGCTGCGCATACCTGCAAGAATTTGCATTGCAACAACAACATAATGATGTGAAACAAGTGTTGTCGTGGCTGAATAATGACTGCAAGTGTTGCCAGCACAAGGGCGCAGTATCGCAGCTGATGCGGGATGCACAGTGCCTGCTGGCTGCGCGCACCTGCTTGAAAGCAGCAGCTGTTGACAGTTAGCTCAGGTTCCTAACTAGTTGAGAGTTGCAGCGATTCAGCAGGCAAACAGTACATGCTGAGAAAGGATATGAACCACGAAACAATGTGGTGCATGAAAGACACGCACGCTCAATAATAGGGGCAAACTATGCACTACACAACCATGTATGTATATATGTATGTATGGCAGTCACGTTTTGCAGGTGAAGTAACAGTGGCACATACATGAAGTAAGTGATCAGCGCAAGCTCAAGCAGTCCCATACACCAGCATCTCAAAATATTGCACGAGGGCAGTGCAGCATGATGCATTGCCTGCGCTACAGATTGCAGCGCACAAGTACGATGGCCATGTTACAATATCGCAGCGGCAGTGTAAGACGCATTGATGTGATAGCGACCCCCCCACACGCACGCCATTGCCTATACTACATGGAAAGCGTGCCACCTTTTGCCACAGTACAATTGTTGTTGAGTTCAGCATGTTCCCATTGCCACTTACTCAATGCCTGGTACTGTCTGATACCCTACATACCCCAGTCGTCGTACGGGCAGCGATGCTCAGGCAGCAATGCTAACAGGCTCACCTCGCTGTTGACGCTCTGGAAAAAGCGCGCCAGCTGCCTGCGCCCCTGCTGCCACAGCCAGTGCGCCAGCCTGTAGGTCGCCAGCGCGTGAAAGCCCTTGTGAAACAGCAGCACTGACAGCAGATCCGTGCCATCGTCAGAGTCCCTGAGGGCATGCGCCAGAATGTCCGCCGCCATGATCTCTTCGACCTCTGGATCTGCTTCAAACATCTCCGTCATGATGGTCCCCACCTCCATGGCTCCTATGAACGGCGTGGCTAGCTTGTTGGCGAGAAGCACTGTTACTGCATCAGCCAGGCGGTCGTGGCTCAGCACGTTCGAGTGCAGCATCGCTGATATGTCTTGGTCTTGGGCGCAGGCCACGCGTCCCTCCACGCAGATTACGGTCCACAGCGCCACCGCTGTGTTACCTCTCAAGTCCATGTCAACAGCAGATGCTGGCACGTTCTCAGTGCTACTTGCACTGAACAGCAGGGATCGTGAAGGTCGCTGGTTGCCGCTGGTGTTGCTGCTCGCGATTCCAAGCTTCCGCGCCCGGCTCTTGAACATTAGCGGAAGGCCCAATGACATCGACGGAGCAAAAGCAACTATTGACGACCTCGTCTTTGTCTGCTTGGCTGCGCACGCTCCACAGCACAGCAGTGATAAGGACGCCGCAGCAAGGAGCGGGCGAAGGTTGGTGGGATGATCCCTGCATCGCGGAAGCCCTCGTCCTCCTGACTTCGATCCAGCGGCACCCATCGGTACTCTTTCAGTTGGCGGTGGGTTTACACAAGCTATTCAACACAAACTTCAACACCTCCGGCCCCAACTTCAAAGCTTGGTGCTGTGAGTTTTAGATACCACTGTGTGAACGGAGCGGAGAGCGTGCAGCGAGTGGCCGGCTGTCATCATAGACTCAATTGCACAGCTGTACGATAGCTTGCAGTCCCGTTCCTGGTCCGCCGCGCACAGGTGAGCTCCAGCAAAGCCCCTTTCCGTTGCCTAACAGTTGCACGTGAGTAGGGCGGGAGCGTTGCAATCAGGTACAGCATGGGTGCGGATATTGCGGCTCAATTGAGATTTGCGTAACTGCATTAAGCCTTCTGCTGAGGTGCTTGCTCACCCTTCCGCGCCAGGCGAAGCAGGATTTGCGTCCGACACCCTGGGTGCAGGTGCAGATGCAAGAAGAAACTGCAAGATCGCCAGGCGCATACGCAATGCAAGCCTTCGCAACCACTGCACATGGTTCACCTGATCCTTTACTCGCACGTTCGGATCACACACACTATGTTCATCTCTGTACCCGTTCCCGCACACCCCGCTTGAACGATCTTGCGTGCTTGTGTCATTCAGAGATCGCTGATGCAATCGTGTGCGCTGGCATTCCTGTATTGGCCGCCAGACACATCATGAGCTCATCATTGGAGACGTGCCCTTCATCAGCGGCGTTCTTTGGTTTCATGGGGACAGCTGCGGCGCTGGTGTTCTCAAGTGAGTTGTTCCACCGGGCCATGTAGCTGATCGCAGTTTGTGTGCATCATGCTCGCTGCGCAATTTCAATCAGCTGGTTGCAAACACAACACTTCAGAGCGAGCCACTGTTACAGCACATCTGATGCTGCTGTGTGTGGCCAAGCTTATGCCCGCAACAGTCAGGTAATCAATGTTTTGGGATAGGCCCCCAAAGCACTTGAACTTCCTTCACAAACCCAGGCGTTCAGGAGATAGCAGCAACGCGGCCCCGGAACATATCGCATAGGAAAGGTACAGGAAGCAAAGTGCTCAACACACCCGCTGCCACTGCAGCGCTGCTGATTTGAGGCGGTCAATGACGCAACTTCGAGCCTTACAATTGTTGCCATTGTGGTGCACAATGCAGGCTGCGGCGAGCGGCAACGTGGTTATTTGCGATTCACTGCCCGAGTCAGTGCAGACCGCAGTATGAAATTATGCCACTGCAGACATGCCGTGTACTACAATACCGACTCATACTTCACCTTCTGGAACTTCACTTTTTTACAATGCAGACATTGGCGCGGCTTATGGCACTGCCAAGTCAGGCGTGGGTATCTCTTCCATGGGCGTGATGAACCCTGGTCTGGTGATGCGCAACATCATTCCCGTGGTCATGGCGGGAGTGCTGGGTATCTATGGCCTGATCGTTGCTGTGATCCTGCAGGTTAGTAGTGTGTTTAAATGGCTTTGTTATGGCAACAATAAACAATGTTGGTATACATGTACACCCTGGGCTTCACTTCATACCTTCAAGTATATAAAACCAACATTATTGTGGAGGGAGTGCTAGCAACGCGGATGTGCAGGCGAGCATCGCACAACAATAGCCATAATGATACACAGATTTGCAGCACAGATGTATGACCAGCAATTTCTCATGCATATTCCAAAGTACACTGAGTTTCCACCCTACCATGGAAGCACTTTACGTAGTCTGTAATCGTTTGATGTAGTGTAGTACCAGAGCACGCGTAAAGATTTGGGTGGCAGCGGCGCAGCGCGACAGCAGCGCATCATGTTGGATTTCGGTGCAAGCTGGGATCCGGATGACCTCTGCTGATGCAGTACACAGTAACACTCTCATACAGTCCGCTGCAGATTTCAGTGAACTTACGGCCTCTAGGTACCTTGGCCAAAGCTGAGTGGGGGACTTTGGAAAATCGATGATGATGATATTTTTTGTAGTGAGGCAGAAATGCTTGAGGATTTGAAGAGGACGATAGAGCGTTTAGTTCTGCTTGGTTCTTGTAGTCAGGGCTGCAGATGTCACGTTGTATGATCTTTGTTTGGGTTGAGACCATTGTATGTTGGTACATATACTGCCCACACCTCACAACGCGGTGCAATAGCCACAGCACACTTGCCAGGGCACAAGCTGCATTGTTTACTTACATGTGAATGTTTGAGCGTATCAGTTCTCTGCTGAGCAACGCACACAGCACTGATTATTGTCTCCATACGCGCGCAACTGTGATGGCTTGGCACTGCTCAACTCTCGCAACCCGACATGCCCCAGTACCAGCAAAGCAATCTTCGACCTTTTCATCACTGGCTGCGCACTTGTCGCACTCAACAGGGTTGCCTCACACTTGTCTTTCTCTATCAGAAGTAAGTCTTTCGTGGGTGTGTCTTCACCCTACGTATGTAACATAACCCTAACCTTGACCCTAACCCTAACCCTGGATGTGTCCTCGACACACTCCTCATTGACCCGGTGCTGCCGCTCTTACATACCCCCACATCCCTCCAGGGCTCCATCACCCAGCCCGACACGGAGCAGAACACCAAGTTCTCCTCCTTCTCCGGCTACGCCTTCCTGGCAGCAGGCCTGTGCTGCGGCCTCAGCGGACTGGCGGCAGGCATGGCTATCGGCATCGTTGGCGACGCAGGCGTGCGCGCCGTTGGCCAACAGGAGCGCCTCTTTGTGGGCATGATCCTCATTCTCATCTTCGCAGAGGCTCTTGCGCTGTATGGTCTCATTGTAGCGCTCATCCTCAGCCAGCAGAGCTACTCGTGCGCGTAATCGCCGCGCGAAACCGCCGCGAAACCGCCGCCGCCTCGCTCGCGTGCGCCGCGCGGCGCTAGACCGGGAGCGATGCTAGGCCGATACTACCCGACCAATTGCTGCCCTACCCCCTAGCCCCCCTCGTTTCGCCCCCCTGTTTCCCCTTCCGCCGCCCCCTCACCCCCCCTGCTGCCGCTCAGTCAATGTGCGCCACGCCTCTGGTGTGGATTCACTCGTTGGTGGCAGCAGCAGGGGCGTTTGCTAGGTGGGATAGGAATCGGGGTGCACTTTTCAGAGTTGTGCGAGCCAGCGTACGGACATGCACGCCTGCTTTAGAGCCCCTCTATGCTCGGGGTTTTCATAGGGGGGCGCGTTTGGCTGTGGCGCTGCGCAGCTTGCTGCTAGACTGCAGCCCTCTCTCTGGTTTTGTCGGCACTCAACGGTGTCTGCGTGTGTGTTTGTGGGTGCCGGCTTTGCGTGTTTTGCGCTGAGGGCATGGGAGGGGGAAGGGGGTTGGCGTTGCAGTGCTCGTGGTGGGTGGGGGGGGAGCGGGGGTGTAGCCATGGAGAGACGGACACGAACAACAAAAAACCAATAGCTATCAGTCAAGTTTTCAATAGCCGCAGCGCTTGCTCCCTGCAGTGTGACTGTTGCCCCCTTCTACCGCTTGCTATATGCCAGTGGTTGGGATCTTGCGGTGTGCAGTTGTTGGCAACCCCCATGTAGCTGTAGGTATTGCAGTTGTTGGCAACCTCATGTAGCTGTAGGTATTGTTTTCAAATGACTGCAGTACTTTGCACAGAGTTGAACCTTTGCTCGTACAGTGCCAGATTTGCGTGCAGACATTGCTTGTTTTACGCTATCTGCAGCATCTACATCATGATGATGCAATGGATGCTCAAACATCATTCATCACCTTGAAGCATTGGGATTCAGGCTCATGACACGACAGTGTTTTCCTCGCCAGACCAGAAATTCGACCATGAAGAAGCACCACAGCTTATGCTAACATCAGATCCACTGCGTGCACAAGAGAGCAACTACTTGTAAGAAAAATGAATTCTTTCGTGATTTTTTTTTGTATGGGAGGCTGCTGTGTACTCAGTGCTCAGCGCGCTGAAGACTGTCTCCGCGGACACCACTCGATCAAGCTGCTCCACTGCAGTACGTGCATGCACTGCAGTAGGAGCAAACTTTAAAATTGCATAGAATACCCGGCGTCCCTGGGGGCCTTCATTGACAAACACAAGTATGCATCATCTCTGGGATGCAACGAGTGCTGCCGTCAAAGTGCAGCGCACATGAGGAGACTCAGATATTTAAACATTCAAAAACGATGCAAATCAAACCGGAAATCGACATCCAATTTGTACATTGTGTGGTGTCCAGGCGGGGCGCAGTGGGCTTGCGTAAAAGAACTAACCGAGGTGCCAGCTACCTGACGCTAATTTCAAGCGGCCTCTTCCTGTTTCAAAGCCCTGAATGTCGGCGTGCCTCTACCATGTTGACTTGCTACACAACGGTCTCAATGGCCAACGAGAGCCTAAACAAGCTGCCAGGGTTGCCCACTGTATACGTTGTCCAGGGACCACGTATTCCTCAGTATTTCAAAGCCAGCCCATCACTTCACGCTGTGGGGATCTGGGGGAGTTGTCGAAACAACAAGCGCAGCGGTACTTCACAGCTCTCGTCCAAGAACAAAAACGAATTCTCTGCCAGTCATCATTTCGTGGATGAAATCAATTTTCTCTATCTGCCAGCCGGCCCGCGCAGCTGCTGCCAAAGCTTCGTCCTGAATCAGTTTCCCTTTCTTAAGGCACATGAACATTTTGAGCACTGCATACTCATGGGGTGGATTCAAGCCCCTTTGCACCACAGCACCGGCACTGGCCAGAATGGCTTGCAGTTCAGGCAGCTGATAAAAGTCCGCCTTGCTGCAGTGCCTCCACTGCCTCTTGCGATAAACATGTAGGCAGGCTGAATCGGCCCCTGTTCCTCAGGTACTGCAAGATGATGTTAAAGTTGGACCCGTCGCGGTCAATGAAGAGTCGCCTTTGCGCATCGCGCGCGCTGCTGAGGTTTCCGTTGACTAGTCGCGCCAGCATACTGTCGGGGTCCGCAGCAAGGGTGCTGAGTAGCAGGCGAAGAGGGAAATTGGGAGAGCAGTATTTGTGAGATGTTGGGACGGTTTCGTGTGCATGCAGGTGCAGGTAAAGCCTCAACGGAGTGACAAGGCTGCCAGGACGATTGTCGCATCTGATGGAAATGCATTGGCAATATGCACGCAGCGCACAATGCCAGGAGACCTTGCCAATGATGCTGGAGCTCCCGCAATGGCTGGCCAGTGAGCTTAGCTCTGGTCCAGTGAACATGTTTTCATAACTGTCAGGACCCTCTGTCAAATTGTCAGCACGCTCTGTCAGATGATTGTAGCGCGATGGCTTCTTTGCCTGCACAGCAACGTGCAGCTCAGTGTGGTATTGCTCTAGTTTGCCTGCCACGTCCGCTCACAAGCGAGCTTTGGTACAAATTGGGGCAATGCTTTGGCAGGGTGCCTTGCCGGCAGGTAATTACTAAAGCGGGCGAGTTGGCTTTTGCGGGCTGGCGCTTGGGTCAGTTGTCAGCAGCAGCAGTAGCAGTAGCACTGGCAGCAGCGAGTGCATCCTCTGGAAAGCTGTTTCAGGTATCAGTACGTGACTTGCTGCGTGGCGCAAGTAGGCAGGTGCTACGGCGACCCATTTGATCACACCTCCTCAACTGCATGCACTGCAAGCATATTGTCACCCGCAGGTAAAGTCGAGATTCCGCGCGTGCTGTCATGGCTCTTCGCAAGCTTGTCCTGCCCAACAGAAGCTAAGAAATAGCAGCCTTGCACATCAGAGAGATGACTTTTGATGCTACCGACATTTTGCCTGCTACAGTATGGTCGATGCAGCGGATCCGGCTCCCCCAGAGACAAACACTGGAAGCCCTCTACACCCAGTGCTAGATGTTTACCTGCGCGTAGTCGTGAAGAGAGCTCCGCCAACATTCAGCTCCACCACGGCAGCAGTACAGCTGCCAGCGCCTGCCATCATCTCCTGTAGTGTCTGTAAGTCTGCATGGTGGCAGCTGAAAGATCTCGGAAAAGTGTCCCTCACACTCTCACAACGGTGTCCTTCAACTTGAACTTGGTGCCCTCAGGAGAAAACAAACGATCTCTAGACCGACAGCTTGAGCAGCAGCAGCTGGTGATCTAGGCATGATTACTGTGGCGAGGCGCTGCGGCTCTTCCACTCTGCTTCGCCTGAACTCCCTTGCAGCTCTCCGCTCAGGCACCACGCAGCAGCACTTCAGCACCAGTGGCGGATCGCGCGAGCTGAAAGACAACGATGTGGTAATCTTGAGCTTCGCACGGACCCCCATAGGCAACTTCATGGGGGGGCTGTCTTCGCTCTCTGCAACGCAGCTAGGTGCAGCAGCCGTCAAAGAGGCCATCAGGAGAGCCTGTGTTGATCCGGACGAGGTGGACGAGGCTTTTCTAGGCAATGTTGTGAGCGCCGGGCTGGGACAGGCGCCGGCCAGGCAGGCAGCTCTATTTGGCGGTGAGTGGCTCCTACTGCAGCCAGCAGTGTGAGATTGTGCTGGCCCAAGATGCAGGCAGCAGAGTCAAGTTGCAGTTGCGCGCTGCCGAATTGTTGAGTGGCTTGTCAGCCGCAGTTGGATGCTGCCGAGGTGATTCATTGCATATGTGCCACGAATTCTGATGCAGGCAAACAGTCAATGACATGCAGCCTCCAAAACTTGTCTGACACACCTGCCACATCATCGCAGTGTCACCGACCCCCTCCCTCACCACCGTTGCAGGCCTGCCCAAGACCGTGCCATGCACCACCGTCAACAAGGTCTGCGCCAGCGGCATGAAGGCTGCAATGCTCGCCTCTCAGACCATTGCGCTGGGCCACGGTGACGTTGTGGTGGCGGGGGGGTTTGAGAGCATGTCGAACATTCCTCATTACCTCCAGAACTCGCGGAAGGGTCTGAGGCTGGGGAATGGCACACTGGTGGATGGGCTGTTGACAGATGCTCTTACGGACGTGTACAACGAGCAGCACATGGGCATGTGCGCGGAGGTGTGCGCTGACACACACGGCTTCAGGTGAACGCGCAATTACAGTAGTATTCGCGTGTGTTCGGTCACTCGTCAGCGTGTGCATGGCTGCGCTGATCATTGCATTTGCTTGCCGATGTACAAGGCACGATTATGTGCCACGAGGTGAGCGTTACTTGTCCTATGGCAACTGCGTGCATTGTGGATGCCCAATGTGTACAATCAGACACTACATGCATTTCAACTTGCCTGTTCCGCTGCGCCAGAGAGTGAGTAGATATTTTGTTACCAGCGGGACAGGGGCAAGATTTGTGCTGAGACATGAATGGCTAATATCAGAACCTTGGAATATTGCCTTTTGCATGAGGCCTTCATATTGTCGTGCCTTTCAGAATGAGCCCAATTCTGCGCACAGTTTTGTGGTCCTTCACCTTATCATGACTTCTTGCGGCGCTTCTTTAATTCTGTTGTCAGGTATTAGGAACACAGATTCCCTGCATTATTTGTATACTTCGATGTAGTTGTTGCACATTTTTCACTCTGAGGCATACTCAACCCTAACATACATTGATGTATGTAGATGCATACTCTGACAAACTGGTAATCCGAACCCTATTTCAACTTCAAAATATGTACTTCAAGTACAATGTAGCATGTGTGCTGAACAATGAGGTCATACCGCAAGTCTCGTTAGTCGTTCGAGACAACGCTCACCAGTTAATCTTCATTCTGCGTTGCTTATGCTTCTACGTAATAAATTATCTCGTCATTAAACCGTACCTGTTGCTCCAACGTGTTGCTGTTGCCCAGCCGCGACGAGCAGGATGACTATGCGCTGGAGAGCTACAGGCGCGCAGCCGCTGCCTGGGACAGTGGCAAGTTCAAAGATGAAGTGTTCGCTTTGGAGGTCCCACAGGTCAGTGCTCAATATTTTGTGTCAGTGCTGTGCTGTGCGCGTGTTTTGGACCACCTGGGAGGCTTCACGCGGAAACTAGTCACATGTTAAAAGCGGGCATAGATAGCATGTGTGGGGCTCGTCAGGTCCCCTGTTGTACTTGAAAAGGTCAGCTGCGTACACTCTTGGGGCTATCGCAGCGCGGTTTTAGCCTGCATCAGGCGTATAGGCGGTCTCTCACACTTGCAATTTGTGCTGCATCAGTACACCATTGCATGTGTGACCTGTTACATACTAGCATTGCTTCACCATCTCATGTCGCATGAGTCGTGCGTTTGCAGCACCCTAGCTCTCAGCTGGTCCAGGAAACTCAGCTATTCAGCAGCGGGGTGATCCATCGGCTCAGCTGACCGACTGTGCCACTCCTGAGAGTGCGCGACCGGCTTTGCCAGCTAGACAAGCCGAAATCAGCTTGCTTGCCTTGCCGGACAATGCTGGCTCAGACCTCTACCCTAACCCTAGTTCCCCCCCCCCCTCCCCCCCTCCTCCCCCTTCCCTGCAGTCACGCGGCAAGCCCCCCGTCACCATCTCCCGCGACCACGAGAGCCCCATAGACCCCAAGAAAGTGCGCGCGGCGCGCCCTGCGTTCAAATCAAGTGGGAGCGTCACCGCCGCCAACGCGTCAACGCTCAACGACGGCGCAGCAGCGCTCGTTCTGTCCAGCGCCAAGCGCGCACGTGAACTGGGTCTAAGCCCTCTAGCTAGGGTTTTGGGGTATGCGGACGCTGCGAGGGACCCCGTGGAGTTCACAGTTGCGCCGTCGGATGCGGTGCCGCGCGCGCTGAGCGTTGCTGGGATTGCGGCGGGCGACGTGGACTTTCACGAGGTGAATGAGGCGTTTGCGGTGGTGGCGCTGGCGAATATGCGGCTGCAGCGGCTGGACCATGCGAAGGTTAACGTGAATGGGGGGGCGGTGGCGCTGGGGCACCCCCTGGGGTGAGTGGTTGCTGTTGAAGTTGATGCATTGAAGTTGATGTGTTGAAGATGTACACTCTGTTATATTAGCTTGATGAACAGAACGAATGCACACCATTCATGGCACAGCATTTGCCATTGTGCCTGGCAAGTACCGTCATCACGTGTTTTCGCATGAACAGGCATTTGACGCAGTTGGCTCGACCTACTCTCACCGGAGTTGCGTACTTCAATCAGCAATCTAACTGTAGTGTGTGCGCTTTAACCGCATAATGCGGCAAAGTTGCACGTGGCCTTGTCTGTGACCATGGTCGACATGACTTTTATCCTGAGGGTCAGGGTTAGGGTTGGGGTGAGAGTTATTTGTGCTTGCGGCTCATCCAGCTGTCGCACACAAGATTGCAGCGGTCAATTTGGAAGGCAATCTAGCAGTTACAACAACTCTCCTCACTTCGGAGAAGTGGTCGATGACAGTGGCAGTTACTCAAGTATTCATGTACATGCAAGATTGCAGCAGCCCATTCTGACCTCTTACCTACCTTGTAGGCTTAAGTAGTCACGTGGCCACACACTACCCAAGTCCTCACGTACTAGGTGTATGCCGAGTAATCATGTTGACCTGCTGATCTGCATTGGAATCCTGCGAGGGGCCACATAGGGGTCTTTAAATATTGTGCGCACGTGTATAGGTCATGCGTGCCTTTGAGAAAACCCTGTCGGGTCTAATTTATTCGTGCGCTACATAGACATATCTATGTGTACATGGTGTGCTGCGGTAGCGACCATGTAAACGCTCACATGACCTCTGCCACTTTTGCCTAGTCCTGATGTACGCACGAACACATTTTCTACACCATGTTCACATTACCTGTGCCAATGCCCAGGCCTCAAGTACACATACAACACGTTTTGTGGTAAACAAAACATGATACCAACCGAGGCTTTTCCCCCCAAACCTGACACTCCAGGGCATCTGGGGCGCGCATCATCGGCACTCTTTACACAGTGCTCAAGCAAGAAGATGGAACCATTGGGTGTGCCTCCATCTGCAACGGCGGCGGTGGAGCCTCAGCCATTGTCATTGAGCGACTCAAATAAGTGCGTTCACAACCGTGGCGCTGGCATTGATTCGAGGGGGGGGAAGGTGGGGGGGATGAAATTGTCGTGTGTGCGTTCACAGGTGATTCGCCTGTTCATGAACAGGGCAGCAGCAGTAGCAGCAGCATAGACATTGTTGGGTAGAGTGGAGTGTGTGAGATTTTGCTGGCCGTCACGTGCATGCGGCGCGGTGATTTGGGTCTTTTTGCAGCGCGTGAGGTGGATCACATGGTGCTTGCATGCTTTGGCAGTGCACTCCGGGGATGGAATGCATCAACAGTCAATGGCACCCCCTGCATGTGTGTCATCTTTGTCTTTGTTTGCGATGCACAAACAGGTGCCTTTTGCAAGTCACACATGGGTGTGTTCGCAAGAGCTGTCGTGTTGTTACAACCCTGAGTGTGCGCGACCATTGCTGGTTGCAGAACTTCAAGCTGTGCATGTGATTTTGTTTGAAGTGGTTTGTACTGTGTCCATGGTGCTAGTATACTACCACCCCTTGATGCATGCCAATTGACATGCCTATGCCTGCAGTCATTGATTGCACGCTTTTTTATTTATTGCCACACTGCCAAGCATGCGCCCTGAGACTGCAACTTGTGCAGAACTCAAGCATGCCAAAAGTGGCCAGAGCACTTATAAATATGTATGCAGTATTATCACACATAAGATCACACTGAACGCCCAGCCTCCCGTGTGCTCTTGATTTTTCAAAATATATGTTGTAAGCTTGAATGCATCAGTGCGTGAATCAGCTCAGGACAGTCAGCTGCTGAGCACTTTCACTTTTGGACTTGAGACTTACAAGGTAAAGACGGTTTGTGGCCAAGGACAAGAAACCGTGAGCCAGCTGAGCGTACGGTGGAATTTGATACAATGCCGCACTTCTGATACCCCTGAATGCAACCCATGCGTCAAATTGCCAATAGACGCCACTTTGAAGTATGCCTGCATTGCATCCACAACAGCAGCATGCGAATCACAAGGGGCCTTGCAGATGCTGCAGTCTGCACCATATGTGCACTGAGCACACTGCTCCGACTGCTGCTGTCACACGATGTTGGGCACTGGTGCTCTGCGATGCGAAGCGTGTTGATAGCTTGGGCACGCAGCAACACAGTTTTTCAAGTCTTGTGACCTGCTACCCTACACATTTTAAGCTGCTGATGGCATTGCTCAGCACCAGATGCCTGTTTGATAATCGGCTATGGCACGCTCGACAATCATTGCAGGTGTCACTTGTCTGCTTCAGCTGGTTGAAGTGTAGTCAGCGCCTGGCATACAGGCGAGGCACCCAATGACACAGAGCGCACCAACATCGGGGGAGGGGTTGTGAATGACGCAAAAACGTTGTGTTGTGAGCATCCAGCGTATTTGTGCTTCAAACGTGCAGCTCGAAGCTTGCAGGCGGCGACATGCCGCAGGTCTCACGATTCTGTGCAAACCGCTCTGCCAAGGCTGTGTGCTGGGCCCTTGAGAAGACAGCACCCTGCATCAAGTAGACGTCATCAGCCTGCTTGCAGACAGCGCCAGCGTTTTGGGCCCGTGACACCTGCTTCATGTGGATGGTCTCAGCTTTGTCGCGGACGCAGGGCATCCCCCAGCTCATGTATGGTGTTGATGGACATGACACACTCCTCCCCGGACGCACCATCGGTGATGACATCTGCAGCAGCAAGGCACAAAATGAGAATGTCACCAATGTACTTGTATTGATTCGCTTTCTCAGACGATGGTGCATTGTGCTCTGTAAACGTTCATGCATCAGCCGTGTTGCACAGGCTTGTCACCTGATCGCAGGAATGGCTGATATTACTGTACCTTTGTTTCAGGTTGGGTGGTGCACCCAAGGCACAGCATATGCCAGCATAGGAAGCAGTGATGGTTGATAGAATGACGAGCACGAATGTGCCATGCGATGACAGAATGCACAGCAGCAGTATCTAAAATGATACTACAACGACTAGGCACAATTGCGAGTCTGTGTGTCGGACCTCAAAGCACCTGCTGCGTGCATTACACAATTGGGTTCTGTCATCAGAGAGCTTCCGAGTTAATGGAAACCAAGCAAGTAGCGGAGCAAGTGGCTGCATCGTTACACCAGTCTACAGCAACCTTGTCGATATCACTGCAGACACAGATACCCTGCTCCGCAGCGGGGGGCATTGGCTCGATGCCTCCATCGCAAGCGCAGGTATCACTGAAGCGAAGCCCGGCATGAGTTCATTCAACAATCTGAGCACAGGACATGTGCATGCATACTTGAGGAAAGAAGCCATGAGAATGATATTGAGTAAAGCCAGACCCTGTTTGGCAGCTACTGAAGGTAAGTGCGGGTGCCGGCCAGCGGACAACTGACAAGATCCTCACGTTGGGTCGATACTACGACCATGGCAACAGAGATGCACTTTCAGACTATAGAAGAGCAACTTTCCTGAGCTCCAGCTGTCGATATGAGCACCAACGATTTCACTCGCTCACCTGGCACCCTGTGTAGCATACGCAGGTGAGTGCGTTCTTGCCACTCTTTGTCGCCGAATAGGGGTACACCCAGCGGGCCTCCTTCTGGTGCCTTGAATTCTTGCCCCTCTTCAGCTTCGTTGGCAGGAGAGCTAGAGACAGGGTGACTTGCCTGTCCTCCACCGTTTGCACTTGGCCCTGCCGCCTGTTCTGGCCTTGCGACGCCGTCAGCGGCATAGAAGAGGTTCCGCTCTCGGGTACGCAGCTTGAGCATCGTGCACCAGGCATAGCGCTCTGGGTGCCGACTCAGCCCCAACGTTGCCAGCAGAAACTTGAAATGGAACAACATCCTTGCAGACGTGGAAATGAGCAGCCGGGCAGGCTCTCGCCCCTGTCGCAAAAATGGCAGTTACATGTGGCAGCGCTCAACATGTGTGCACACGTCATCCATGCATAGGGCGACCCTGTGCAGCAATGTTCAGCAGTGCGACAGCATGATGCCGCCATCGCAAGCAGCATCCGGAGCTCTGCAGTGACTGTGTGCTCTACATGGTCTGACGTTGGTTGATAATGATGCTGTGCTATCTGTCAATTGTGCTTCAAGTATAAGCATGAGCAAGCGGGTGATGCAGGCAGCCACAGCAGCTGCCTGAATTGACTAAGCCGATTGCACAGGCAAAACCTTCTTTGGTAAAGCTCGCATCTCGGGCAAGAACAGCTCGGCGCAAAACAAGACACTCAGCACTGGGCAGGACTAGCAGTATCATCAGCTGAAATGCAAGAGATAGAAAGGGTGCTTGCGGTACCTATACCTATTTACTTCGAATACATTGCGACATATGAATGAAGTGCCTGGATGCACACATCCTTTGCAACAAATTGTCGTATATGGTTGCAAGACGCGGACTTAGTGTTAAGATTAGGACTAGCACCGAGAGCGGTCATCTTCAGGATACTGTGTCTGATGAACGCCACACACCGGATCTGTTTGGATTGATGCTTAAGAAGAGGCACTGGTCAACAATTTGGTGTTGAAGTTGTGTGTTGAAGTTGTAAGTACGCACATCGCCCGTAACCATGAGCAATTGACTTCATCCACGGAGGCCAGCTGCAGGTATGGCCGATAGCCCAGTGCACGCGTGTGGCGCAGCTGACTGTCCAAGGCCTGCACACTCACAGCATCAACAGCGGCATGACAAGCATTTGCTTTGATGGTGAGAAAAACTCATCAACAACGGCGCAAAAGTATCCTGCAAAGTATCCAAGACGTCAGCCAGTCTGAGAGCCAACAAGAATGTGCTGCTGGCCGCTAGTTGCGCTATCGAGCTTTACGAGAAGCTATGGTGACTCACAGCATGGCGATGCATCTCATGATACGTGATTGCAAATGCACCACTATCATGATGAAGCAGTACTGAAATCGGCACACACACGCTCGCAGGCACTGTGAGGAATTCCATCAATCAGCCTTGGTTCCATGTAGCTTGAGCTTAGCACTTCATGCGAGGCCTACAGGTGTTCACACGGGTCACTGATGTGTACTGTAATGTGTACTTGTCAACGCATCACGTGCAATTAGGCAGCACTGCTACAGATGCAATACTGGCAAACGCATGGGCACTCCATCACAACGTCTGTATTCAACTCCAGCCCTTTGGGACGATGCTTTGAGGGCTTACGTGTGCTTACGCAGTGCAAACTTCATGTCAAAAAGATGTTGTGGCATACCTGCTCCCTAATGCCATAGCCATGTTTCAACCTCTTTGACAAGCCAAGCCAGTCATGGCATCATGACAGTCTGCGTGTGAAGTTGCGGTAGAGGATGCCACTCCAAATATTGTTGCTGCAAACACTGGGAGAATACAACCTCTACTTGAAGTACAACACTGTGACTAGCAGGGGCGAGCACCTGTTGGCAAAACACTTCAAGCTACACTTTAACGCTTGTATGCAAACAGGTTTGAATTTGCGTTGCACCTACATGCGCAAGGCCAGGCATCACCAGGCCACTGTCCTCAAATGGCGTACGTGAAGTGACGGATCCATCATTGCTCAGCCAGCCCTCGCCATTGTATATGTCCACCATCTTGCGGTATGCTTGCTCTGGGCCTTCTTTCAGATCATCCGTTTCCTGCCACAGGATCAATTGGTTCATCCATCAAAAAGGAAGTCATATCGCAGCACTGATCAGTTTAACAGCAACAAGCAGCAGTGCCCTGGTCTTCAATACACAGCTTGCAGCGTTGCTCAGTTCACTAATATAAAAACACCTACAACAGTGCGCATAATGCCAAAATATGCATCATGGCACAGTTCCGCAAAAGTATATTTGAATCATTGAGCAGCTCATCAACAAAATGTGTACTTACGAACTTGTACTTATAAAAGGCCGGGTCGCCTATGCAATTAAGCGTTTGCTTCAACGCAGCAGCCTGCGTGCACTGCGCCCTAGGAGCTTGGATACTGGCGCCGCAACTGTTACACATACTGTTACACAACTGTTACACAGCCGAGCATCCGCGCTCCGCGTGTGTACTGCAATGTTGTTTAGAATGTCAGCACCAGTGCAGGACAAATAAGAGTGAGGAACCTAAGGCTTGTTGACACAGAGCCTGGTGGCAATGACAAACCCTTGCGCAGGCTTCCACACATTATGTCAAGCACTCACCACGCTAATCTAAACATGATCAATGCCTCTGCTGCTTTGAGACCCCATAAGCAGGCCTTGATATTCTGTTAAAGCCACAAACACGGGTAGGCAGCAGCAGCTGCTGGCAAGCAATGCTGTAAGTGCTAACTAGCAGACACTAACAGGAGCAGCAGGCGCACAGCTTCAGCACCAGCGGTAGCATGCCGGTTGCTACTTAGCGCCAGAGAATGAGGTGTGTGATCATCTCTGTGCGTGTGACACACAACAGGGGGAGTCGTGTGATTGTGTCAATTAGAACAATATGTCCTGTATGTGTGCTGCAGCAGTAAAAGCCATTAAAAAAAAAACTCCATTATAAAACAACACAAGCAAGCAGAAGCTTTTGTGGATATATGCGTATTTGCCTGGGCTGTGTGCAACAACGCAGTGCGCCCTGTGTTGCCGTGTACAACGGAGATCACACACCCACGCAACAACCCACAAGAAAGCTTGCGTATAAGCTATAGCTCTCTTCCTCATGCAGTTTCATCTGTGACGTGAAGCAAGGGGGCATAGCTCCTTCCATGCAATTCCAATTGTGGCTCTTGAAGGGCCTGCACTCATTACCGCCTTGCTTCACCTGCGGGACGGGGAGATTAATAATACTGAAGTAGCTTACACATGCACCTGCCTACCCGGCCTAAATATCGCATCAGCCAATGGGGTTACCTGCACGCCAGCTAGTGCGCGAGCCATTTCGCTGGCCTCCAATTTTCGGTGACTAGGCCGACATGACTTCGGGTGGCGTCTTCTGGCCGCAGCTGCTGAAACCCCCAGGCAACGGGCATGTCCGACTTGTTCTGTGGCAGTGCGCATGTATGCACAGGCACGATGGGGGAGGGAGCCTCTGAGGGAGGGTGTTCATGCATCTAGTGGTGGTTCCAGGATAGACCCCTGAGATGAGCGCATTCAGTGTGGTCAGGGACATGGAAATGTGATTTTTGCCGCAACGTTATTGACAGTTGACAGGAACGGTCAGTTTGGTGATAGACTTCCGGGGGACTTGGCCAGATTCATGCTGCATACTGCTATAAAAGGCACATCCATGATAGCTATACCTTTCATAATAGTTAAAGCTGTACATATATGTAGCTCTCCATGCAGGAACAGCATGTGACTTGCCGACTCAGTGAAGCGCTGTCACTGCACAATGCAATGAGTGACATGGCATGTGCAGTGATCGTTTGGCAACTTTGGTGCCGAAGTTTGCGAACTAGGGCACAGTGCAACCACCAAGGAGTTGGTGTGCTGTACCACTAGCACCACCACTGCCTGACGCACTTGGGCAACATATTATGCGACACACCTATAACATCATGATGATGCGCTGGCTCAATTACTATCAGGGGCGATGGTGGCCGGCCATGTAAGCCACAACGTTGCGCAAAGTGTCACCAACTTCAAAGATACCCTGACCCTGACCAAAAGCACCGCCATGCGCGTCTGAACACACTCAAATAGTATGTTCGAAAAAAAAAAAAAACGCACTAGGGCTACGGGCACATGTGTAATGATTTGAAGGGGCTTGATGGTCAGAAAGGCGTGGAGCCAGAATTCAGGAGCTGTTCACCAGAGGGAGGGATCAGGCAGCATGGTTCGTGCATAACAGTGTGTTCGGTCTGTGTATACAGCATTTTTGGCAGAGAATGCAACACCAACATGTGTATGCGCTTATTCACCATGCTTAAATATATGAGTATTTTGCTAGTGTACCATTCAGACTAGTATACTTTGCAGTACACAACTCCCTGTGCAAATTGCAGATTGTCAAAGTGTTTGAGCAGCTCACCGATGCTGCCACATGATCTCACCTGTTCCCGCGCACAGTGCAGTGCTGTCAGGCTGACATATGCTTCCACATCAAACATGCTAAAAGCTGCCGTAGTAGCAATGTGCTGAACAGCAGGTGCACTTCCAGTTGGTGATCGTGTGCGATTCAGCAGACAGTACAGGATGCTGCTAGCAGCGTACTCACTGTTTTGACATGCGCACAGCTGCGCAGACAATTGCATAGGCCACACACTATTTACCTAACGCCTTTTACTGCGATCTCAAACGCGCGCACTGTACACACGGGGATCTGCTGCTGGCATTCATATATGCAGTGCTTAACAACAACTGCACCTACGTGAGTGAAGTGCACATTTGCCAGCTGCTGGTCCATGACTGCTTCATGTCGCTGTGTCAAAATCACAACTGCTTAGGTGCCTCACGACAGCGTGCCAATTTAGATGAAGTATTGATTTGCTGAAGTTGAGATTTGATACTTCAAGTATTGTAGAGGCTCACCTCATCCAGCAGTGCTCTGTCTAGGCATCCAAAAAACACATTCCTTCGGCGGTCCTGCAGCTGTATCTGATGAGCCACGTAGCGGCTCTGCAAGTCTGCAGGCCCTTGTTTGCCTCCGTCGGCATGAGCACTGCTGCCGTCACTGCGGAGCGTATGCCCATCCTGAAACCAGAGGTATCGGAGCTGCTTGTTAGCTGGCACTGTGCAGAGACGCGAAGTACAAAGCTGGTTTGAATGCGGTGTTCAGAGTGCCACACTAGACACGCGCCTCTCGCGCTGAAAGCGGCGTAGGCACAGGTGGCGCAGTGCTCCGCACCAGGTCCTGCTGCTGCTGACTGCTTGCAGCAAGGCCTCTTTAAAGGCCGTTCAAGGCAATTTGCTGGGGCTGAGAGTTCCGTACAGAGAAAAAAAGGGAGCTCCAAGTCTGCAAGCGACATGAATCCACACACACAACCATGATTTCAATAGGTCAGAGAGACGACTGCCTATCAGAAGGGCACATGACACCAATTGCTTCACGTGGGGGCAACATGGTATGCAATGACCATGACACAGATGGCGTGTAAACCTGTTGCTCTGGTACCACTACAAATTTTTGTAGCGGGTTTGACTCGTACCCGGCGGCCGCTGCCTCTACCGTGTAAACCGTGTACGTGTAATTGGCCACGTGAGGCAATGCATCGTAAACCTGCAGGATGGTCAGCTGCTAAATGCGGTACAGCTTAAATAAAGAGTTTGATTGCTGTTCCGTGTTCGAGGTCTGCTGATGAAGACCTCACAGAATGGTGGCTCGAAATGCAAAAGGGACATGCAGTTTGTGCCGCTAAGGTATGCTGGCGCAGCTGCTAGAAGGCCGCCCAGCTCTTAGCTGAGCGAGACTAGAAACCTGTGAAACTCCACTCGGCGTGCCACAGAAATTAGCGCAAGCCGAATCAGTGGAAGGCAGCGATGCGCGAGCATGCGGAACATCATGTTGATAGCTGCTGTTCAGCTCAGGGGGTGCCCCACGAGTCTCATTTACAGAGATTGATGTGAGGCTGCGCTGGCACTGCCCCGCATGCTACTGCTGTTCAGGTGATGTGTCTGCTGTAAGCTGTGCGCGACATGTGATTGCGTACATTCAGATCCCAGCGTGTTCATGCATGCCTAATTGCTGAAGCCGTCATAGAGGTAGTGGTGCTTGAGTACATGACATGCTATGACCTGCCAGTATGCACAAGATACATATACTGATGTTGGTGGCAAACTGGTGCAGCAGGTCAAAAACTTGCTGAACTAGTAAAAAGGGGATTCACAAGTATACCTATGTACAAACCGTACATAAAGCACCAGTGAAACTCGCACATGTGACTGCTTTTGCCAACTTTCAAGTACTTGTACGCGAACTTATTGATGATATTTCGCGATGGTGCTATGCCATCTCTGGATGCCTATTCATGTAGATATCAACCCCCACTGTCAAATCACTCTCCCTATGCAATGCTGCTGCAAGTCTTCCAAGCAGGTGCACCATTGCTGCTCTCTGCCAGCGTGATGATCGCTGCTGCTGCGAGCACGAGACGTGTGCTTTGAATCCTGGTGTCCCTTGTCAATGTATACGTCCCGATCCATGCATAGCCTAAGAAAACATGCGACACTGAGTCTCGTTAGCATGCCTCAAGGGTGCGCCTGCGGGGCTTTACTGCAGAAAGCACGAGGCTTCAGGCTCCTGCTCCTGTGTTTGCAGGCGGATGTCAGCTCCTTCAGGCCACTCCTGCGGACTGCCACGGATTGCATCGCTACACAGAGGTAAAAATCCATTGCAGTTTGGATCGGTGCGTCACACCTGGTCTCGAGATGAAGTAAGATGTGAAGTTGCAAACGATTGATCAGGAACACCAATAGCATGCGCACTCCAAGCATGCACTCTGGCTGCTAGCACACATATGTGAACTCCACTTGACTGTTCTTCAAAGGTGCTCCATATGCTGACAGGCAAGTACCACAGAAATTACCGCATGCCATCGAACAAGTGAACTTCGACATATTGATGCCTGCAACTAACCTCATCGAGAAGCTCTCTGTCAAATATGCCTGGAAACATATTCATTTGTTGCTCCTGCAGCTGCTGTTGATGAGCCATGCAGCGGCCCTGCAAGACGTTATGGCCCCTTCTGCCTCCAGAGTTTTTAATGCTGCTGCTGCCACCTCTGGATTTGCGCTTAGCCTGATTCTTGCAGCAGTGGAGATACTTGGTCAGGTGATCTGAAACGACACTGGTTCTGAAGAAGTCGTAGAAGCAAAAAGAAAGCACTCTACTGTAGGAGTATGCTGCTCTGTCAAGTGCCCTTGCCTGCCGATATCTGCTAAAATACTGTCAGAGGTCAACGCAGTACACATCAAACAGTTGTTGGCCACCGGTCAATCAGACTGAGAACTATTGGTACACACCTGGCTCCGTTGCTCCTCACACTTAATGTGTGCTGCCATGCACACTGGCAGCACGAAATACATCTGGCACATGACCTAACAACCTCAGCAGACAGTTTTGATGCAATTTGCTAGGAATCATTCTGCTGGCACAAAAACACATGTGGTACTGGCAATTCACACCCTCGAACCAGTGTACAGCTGCTGCGGCTCGTAACCTTTCGGTCACTTGGCCAATCAAGTGACCAATCACTGCTCAGCTTACAGGATCTGCTGCAGCCCGGGCAATCCGGCCGGCGAATTGCAAGATGCAACTCTGACACATTCACACGTTGTCATTCTAATTTGTGCGAAGGCACATGCTTCGGATCAACAGCGACGCATCAACAGATGCGGTCGTGTCTCAACCTAGTTCGCGCACATACACACAAACAGGGCGTCTGCAAGCCTGAGTGAAGTGTGTCCAGCCTATGTAATGATAATTTCAGAGGCTTGCGCGGTCAACTCGCTTCTCGGCGAATTGCATTCCATAGTGGCACGCTTGCCCCATGCCACAACCGTGCCCTCGATTGCTTCAATTGTGTGCAGGCAGGTTCATGCCACCTCCAATGATCAGGTCGTAAATAATTATTAATGATGCTTGTTAGTATGTTGTAAGCTGTTGCAGCCAGAGGCTGCTGCACTCAGTGCATCAAGTGCGACAGGGCTTTTGTTCTCGCTACAAAAACAGAACAGGTGTGTATTGCGCATGTTGCAATGTTTACATACTTTGCAGAGGCATGCCATCAATCTGCATCTGCGGCGGATTGCATCATCTTGCATTCTAACACATGGATTCGTACACGATGTGCACGGTGTCTTGAGCTCAGGCAGGCAGCAACATCGCCTTACCTGGGTGTTGCTGAAAAACACCCGAGGTGCCAGGCGCTCGCTTCCAGATCTGCATGCTGACGTCAGCTTCCTCGGCCCACGTTCGCGCAGTGCCACCGACCACATTGTGCGTGTACAAGTCACCCGCACCCAGTGGCGAGATCTCGATGTGACCACGATTGCTTGAAGTTTGATCGTTGAAGTTGTATCCTGGACCGTTGAAGTTGCACCGAGCGGTAAAGGTTTTTTTTTCTGCGGGGTCAAAAGCTGCAGGGTTTTTGAGGGCACATAGCTTCAATTCCGAGTCGCCGTCATGAGAGCATGTTTTTTTAAAAACATGTTTTAAAAAAGGGCTTTGCGATGAGTACGTCTACGGGGCGGCCGAGGGATCGGCGCTGGCCGGCAGTACCTGCAACAGTGCGATGCGGTGATAGGCGCTGACCTCGCCATCAGGGGCTCAGTTGTCAATCACAACACTTGGTGAGCGCGCTCTGCGCCAGAAAGCAATGCGCGCGCAAGATTGTAGCTGCCTTGCAAGCTCTGCTTGGCGAGTGCGCGGCGCCTGGGTGTCACGTGACATAGCGCCAAAGTGGTCAAAGGCTGCGGAAAAATAGAGCGTGTAGTGGGGTTCATGTGATCTATCTTTCCTGCCATGTCAATTCGATCACGCGCTGCACATCGCGCGCGCCCCCCCTTAGCCTGACGGAGGCGGAAAGGGCAGGAGGTGTTACGTATGGTGACGTCTGTACGACAATTTATCCTGAATCAAAGCCGCCGCGCAGTCTCTCTCTGAACCTGGTCTGAATATACATCACATCACCTAAAACGCAAAAATGAGAAATGAGAGGATGCAAAGCAGCATGGCTTGGCGGGTGATCGCAACTTGAACCTGCAGGTCGTGCACCCACGTTTCTGATAACTTATGGGAGCAGTCGCAAAGAGGTATACACCTGCCAACAGCTGTGTGTGACCCAAGATTTTTTTCCCACTGGCTGCCCGCGCCTAAGGGCACACAAGCGCTCAGACACTGTGCTCATGAATCTTCGATGGCTGAAGCTCAGCATTGTAAATTACGGCACATTGAGGTAGTTACTTACGCGTAATTACGTCCGTCACTTGGCAAAACTAACTTACGGCATGTACGGCTACGGCCAACTTCAACCGATTGTAGATGAATTTCAACTTCAACACCATTGTCAACTTCAAGGGTGTGAAACTTCAACTTGTGTTATTATAGGTTCCTTCTACCGCGCGCCCTCGCTGCACTAGTGTGTCTGCTGATAGCAATAAAATCGGTATCTGGCAATGTGTACACTGTGACTGTAGCCTGCTGCTGGCGTGGAGAAGTGGTGGGGACGAAATTCTGTGCAAGCACTCTCTTGCGAGGTGGGCTGTGCACCTCACTGAGGTGGCCTGAAGATATGCCTCATATGTACTTGCAGAAAGCATTCAATATGCTTTCAAGATTTGCAACAATGACGATGCTCTTTCTACAGAGATTGCACAGAGCTCCTGCGTGACCAAGCGCGAATGCATCTGCCCTCGGCCATTGCACAGTTACTATGCACGATTACAGCAACTGCTAAGCGCATTCAGTTGCATACAAAGGCTTATGCATGCAGTGTCACTTTTCCTGCATCTTATAAATAAATAAATAGAAATGCTTTCACCAGAGCATCAATACAATACGTGGTGTTGAAGTACGAAGCTCAACTTGAAGTCTGCCGTCATTTGCCGTACTTCATGAATTTGAAGTAACTTACTTACTTACTTACTTACTCTGACGTAATGCCATTAACAACCCTGCTGAAGCTTGAGTCATGTGAGAGTTGCCTCAAACACCCAATAAGATTGGCCATTGCAACTGGATACCTTGCTGTCACTGACGATCGAGCTCTGCGGATATGTCATCTTGACGTCAGCACACATGGTCTGTGATGCCAGTCAATGATTCAATGAACACGCTGGACAAAGACAATGGCTCACTGGAATGTGCGGCTGGAACACTTCTGGGGAGCCACGTGTCGCGACAGACATGCACACATGCCTTGATCACTTGGTATGCGCAGGAATGAGGCGGCGCGTTGCAGCTGCTGTTGTGCTACCGGGGTATGAAGATAGGTAATGTGCCAGCAACTGAAGATCAAACATCAAGAACCTTAGCAGCAGAGCCAAAACCAGCCTGGTTGCTGTCGATTGCATCATGGCTTGATGTAGCATATGTGGCTGTGAGAGCTGGCGGCGCGCAGCAGGCGCTGCCACAGCCCTGACTGGTCGCAGAAAGTGACCGGCCTCAGCTGTGCTATGTGACGGCATTTAGTGTACAGAATTTTCTAAGCATGTACGCAGCGGCGACGCCATCGCTGCCGGCCAAAGTGCTCAACCTACCGCATGTAGCTATTCTACGTCAACAAGACACGCCGGCTATTCTGCAGCGCGTGCACACGCGGTCGGCCCAGTGGGCACGCCCAGTTTTAGACAGACGTTGTTACATCAACTGCCAGCCCACTACCACCGCTCTGTTACCAGCACAGCGGCCCTACATTCAAGCCCGCACTCGAGTCAACAGCGCCCTTGGCGCCAGCAGCACTGCGCCCGCGCGCAAAGCGGCGCCCAGCGCTGAGCACACGCCTTCTCTGCAACAGAACAGCAGCCCGCGGCTGCCTTAACATGAGCGCTCCGGGCAGCAGCATCGCAGCCATGCTTGCCTGCAGCCGCAGGCCAGGCTTGAGCGCAACGCCCTGTCCGCAGCATCGCCGCCGCGCCCGCCTGCACGCCTGCGCGCAGCGCAGCCCCCTCACTTGAGGCGCTCGTGCAAGGCCACACCCTAGCGCAGACCGCAACCCCCTCACTCGAGGGGGTCGTGCAGCGCGTCTGCCAAGCCATCCTCCGCCTTGTTCGCGGCGCGCGCCACCGAGTCCTTCACCCCCCCCACCGCGCTCTTGATCCTGCTGCCCAGCCCCTTGTGCTCAGCGTCCCCCTTGGCGCGCTGGGAGACGCGCCCCGTCGTGTCGGACGCCTGTTCCGCGGCGCGCTGCGCCTTGCCCTCTGCGTCGCGTGCACCGCGCTTGAAGACGTCGGGAGCGCGGCCGGTAGTGTCGCGCACCTCGTCTGCGGCATCCGACGTCGTCTCTTTGGCGTCGTGGGCGGCGTCGCGCGCCTTGAGCGCGCTCTTGTCGAACATGTCCTTGAGGTTGGCGGACTTGTCGAAGACTGCACGTGAGAGGGCCGCGAGCGCAGTGGCGTCAGACGCGCAAAACATTGTCTGCTTTGCAGAGCGCTCACGTCGAAGACTGCGCGTGAGAGTGCCGCAAGCTCAACGGCGTCAGTTGAGGGGAGGAGCGTCTGATTCGCAGAGCGCTCACAGCTGCAGAGGCGGCAGCGGTGCATGCTTGAACAGTGGTGACTGTGCAATGTGTTGTCGTGACCGGCCGTGCCTTGTGCAGAAGCGGAGTGTTCTGGGAACAGTGCAATTGCGCGATTGTGGCAGGTACGGCAAGTTCTGCGGGCTTCATAATTTGTCGGTGGAATGTTATGTAGTGGTGTTGTGGTTCCAAATGTTATAGAAGCCATCGCCTCAGCCATAACATCCAGATCAAACGCCGCTATTGGAATTCTTGTTGAGCAAGTGGACGAGGTGTGCTCATGTGATGAGCCAGCTCCGCCCGCTGCCCTCCTCGTCAAGCAGTGCTCTTCCGCTGCACAGAGCGGGCAAGCCTCAGCAAGAATGGCGGCATGCCGAGGTGTTGCACAAGCACGAGCCGCCCAGCAAACGCAGGCAAATGAGTGGGGGGGATCTGGGGTTGCCTGAAGGCAAGCCCAGATGGTGCCAAGCACGAGCTAGCTACCTGGTACAGTGAACAGCGCCAACAGGCAGTGGGGGGACCCATACCGCCAAAAACACTTGCACTGACACAGGTGCGCCCGGACCGCCGTACACGTACAGACCTACCTGTGTACATCGCGTCAATTGCTGCAGATTGATACAGTGTTGGGACTTCATGCAACAAGCGCACACACACCGCTGGCTCAGCGGCGGGCCAGCGATAAGCGTGCAACAAATCGTTGCACTCTGCTCCGAATGCTTCGCTCTCGAGTTACAGCGGAACTCAGTACGTGGACCATGGCGCAGTTTTGACATGCTCACCGCTGGCATGTCCATCCGGGTCCCGCGTCTCAAAGTCCTTATTGTTGGCCCATAACTGCGAGCTCGCGAGGCTGGCAGTATCGCCGATGCCTTTGCTGCAAGTATGCACACGAATTGCAGCTGGTGCCGGTGCCAGAAAGCCTGAGGCGCCGCCCGCCAGTGCCACAGCCACAATAGTCAGTGTCCGAGAGCATACCATCTTGCTGTTGTGTAGCTGTTGATGTCTTTCAGTCCAGCAGAATGCTCTATTCCGAGTTTTCGACCATGATCTAGTTGAAGTGACGGGCAAGGGGGGAGATGAGATGAGCGTGCCTTCTGATTGTGTGGCTTGCATGCGTGCAATTGGCCCAGAGTTGATGCTCTCATACTCTCAGGGTGGTAGCGAATTGCAAGTGCCTTTGGCCATCAATTTCAACGCTTGTTTAAAAAGGCCAAGCCACAGCGAAAGCAAGACACGAATGACTTTGGATCCATTTGAATCTGTGCACACGACTGGAACAAGCAGCATGGCAGGAACACATTCATTGATCAGTGTCTGAACCGTTGCGTATTCGCACGTGTAATGCTGTAGGGTCTTGCGTGTGTTGCAGTGCGTGCATCGTAAGCAGCGGTCGTTGCCTGCACGGCCGCGTCAGCACAGCAGTCATCGCAGCATCAGAATGACGGCAGCGCGCGCCGCTTGAGAGGTCTTAAGTGGCTCGCGCGTGCCCGTCCTGTGCAGATTGCATGTGCAAGCAGAGAGCCGCCAGACGACAAGCTGATCTTCATGAGAGCATCCCGTCGCGCTGATGGCAGGCGTTTGACGGCGAGCACGTGTACACGTGCATAGCTTTGCTACCATGCGCATTTGGGCACAAAGGGTCAATCGTGGCTGCGCTGCGTCAAGCGCTGCATCTGCCGCTGCATTGCCGGATCCCACCTCTGTTGCCTTTGCATCGACATTGCAGGTTGAGGCAGCCTAGTAGCTGTACTACCGCCACCAGCGCCACACCAGCCTGAGCAGCAGCGGGACGAGACGCACCGGCAGCCACCTAATGCGAGGTTGACGCCCAAAGATCATCGTGACAGCGGGCGGCGATTACTTGTAGAGCACGCATGGCTGCCACGAGGCGGTATGTGCGCGTTCGCAATGCGCCACGCCCGCGCTGTAGCAGGCGATGCCCCAGCGATGTCGACGCAGCCTGAGGGCCTGCATCACACTGGCGGTTGAACAACAAGCGCGCCATCGCCAGCGGCAGAAGCAGCAGGCGCGGCAGCAGCAGCAGCAGCTGTGCGGTCGCCGGCGGGCGCGGGCGGGCGCGTTCAGCTGCGCCCGCAGCGCGTCGGTGATGGCCTCCAGGCGCGCGCGCTTGGTCGTCAGACTGGCAGCTTTTGCATCCAGAGCGCTGCTCTCCGCCTGCGCGGCGACCGCAACATCTATGCGCTGGGTATAGGCCAGCGTGACAAAGCATGTGGGCAACACGATTATGAGAGCCTGGAGGCCAGCGCAGGTCGCTGGCCAGGCATATATTCGCTGACATGATGTTGGGGGCATTTTGTCGCCAACAGCCGAACAGATTTTTGTGCACAAGAGCTTGCAATTGCACTTTGAAGTGCAAAAAAAGTGAGAATATTCCATGAATGCAGTTCAATTGTATGATGAAACTGAATCATGCAGTTGTCCATCTTTGCCTTCAGTGCGTGTGGACTACCCAACCATTTTAGTGACAAGCCAGTTGAAGCTGCAAGTGCTCTTGTGAGCAAGCCGCATGCTGATAGGTGCTGACATTGTGTGCCCTGATGTCATTGATGCGACGCATCTTGGTACTGTACGACAGGTGTTGCCTCATGAATTCCCAGTCCCATCAGTGTAGACAACGGACAAATTGCAATTCAACAAGGACACATGCAAGCTGCAACAGGTGGCATGGAGGAAGCCTCTTATGATGTCACAGCATGTCCATGGCAGGGCATGCGTCGTTTCAAACGTCACGACGTTGGAGCCAGAAGGCAAACACCAAGGCGCGCAACAGTGGAGGATGCTGAACATGACGCAGAAATGCGTATGAGCCACGGTACTGCATGGCATTGATTCAACATAAGGTGCATCTTGCAGCCTGTGGGTGGAGACATGCAGGCTTTGTGTGAACAGCAGCGCCAACGCTGTGGGGCCCATGACAACCCCGCCTCGCCGAGTCGGTGAGTAGAGGTCACGGGCCTGCTTGCATGGGATCCCCTAGCTCATTCATGGTGTTGAGGGACATGACAAGCTCCTCTCCTGAAGCAATCTTGGTCATGTCATCTGCCAGTCAATGCGCAACATGAGAAAGTCAGCAACACATGTCAGCCTGGATGATGCAGTCTGAGCTATTGCAGGTTTGCGCCTTATTATTGGCCTACCTGATGCGTGACAAAAGAAACCAGAATTGCAGCTGTGCACGTACCGCATGTCCACCAGAGCATCAGCGACAACATTCGTTGGGTATACCAGCCACAGTAGCGCCACATAAAGTGGCGATGGCCGTCCGGACAAAAAGTTTCTTGATGTTTTGGTAAGTTGTGAGCGGGTCTGTCAGCGTGATGCACCAGAGCAGTAAAATATGCAGGCGGTGGGCACGCCACACCTTGCGCAATCCCGTCTGATCAGAACCCCCGAGGGGTGTCACAAAGTGTGAACTTTGGAAGCATGTGGCACTGTGGCCAATGAATGACAACAGTGATGGCCTTGCATGCATGTTGAGTATTTCCACCCATCTTGTGGCAGCAGGGCACACAGTGATCTCTGCTGCTCCAGGGTATGTGAAATATGACAATGGCAATCATGTGTCCTGTCCTGGGTCATGCACTGAGCTTCAAGTGAAAGCCATTTGCCGCAGATCATTGGCTCAGCGGGATGCAAAGTGGCCCTCAATCATGATGCGCCTGCTGCATCAGACGGCACTGCATCCTTGGTTGAATGAATTTAGATCCAGGCAACTAAGTGCATATCGCACTGCTACACGAGCAGGCGCACAAGCTGGGGTACCAGCTCACTGTCACCAAACTTTCAAAGTTGATGGAAGCGGACAGCCATCAGTGAACAATTGTTGTTGTTGCATTGACTACACTGCACACATGCTGGTGCGCATCAACTGCCGCCATCTTGCTTGTGCTTTTGAAACGCTATGATGTACTTTCACCACGGCACTCCAGCGTCATCGATTAAGAGATGGAGACATCGGCAGCAATAGGTGTGGCTCAGACTGGGCGCCGCTGTGTTTTTTCTCTGCCGTACGGTGGCAGCAACGTGGGCGACGGCCAGTGTAACCTGAGGGTCGTCCGCATATTTTAGAAAATGAGAGATGAGGAAGACCTGGTTATCAGCTCCAAAAGTACATTGACGCCTGCATTCACCGGCTGCAAATTCATAGCCAGACAAACAAGCTCAAACTAGTGCCAATATTGAAACCATGAACTGCAATTGGCCAGAACACAAAACTTGATGTGCCATTGCAATGGTGGAGATTTTCGACATCGTGAACAGTCCACCGCAACAAATCTGAGCACAGCGCACGTGACAAAAAGCTAAGGTCATCATGTTGAGCCAATGGCTTTTCACAGCTGAGACAAAAATGACTCTAGAATCCAAACTTAGCCAGAGTTTCTTACGTTAATCGGGGCACCAGGCATGGAAGGAACAACACTTGCTACTCAGTTGGTGCGAAGAATTGCCGCCATGCGAGACCTTACAACAATAAGAAATCCAACGCATGGCCTGAGTTTTCTGTTTGACACGAATGCTGCAACAACATTCAAAAAACAATTGTGAAATGTAGTTTGTTTACCTGGCACTCTGTGTAGCAGCAGCAGGTGCGTGCGCTCCTGCAACTCTGCATCCCCAAACAGTGGCACCCCCGGCGGGCCTCCTTCCAGTGCTTTAAAACCTTGCGCCTCTTCACCACCGCTGGCAGCAAAGCCAGGCTCAGCGTGATTTGCTTGTCCTCTACCCCTCACAGTTGACCCCGCTGCCTGTTCTGGCCTCGCAATGCCCTCAGCAGAGTAGAAGAGGCTCCGCTCTCGGGTGCGGACCTCTAGGATTGAGCACAAAGCATAGCGCTCTGGTGACCGGCTCAGCCCAAACATTGCCAGGACAAACCCCAGTTTGAAGCGACGCATCTCGGCAGGCGTCCTGAACGGCGTGGCAGGCTCTCGTCCCTGTTGCAGATGACAAGCATGTGCAGTGCTCAGCAATGTCAAGGCTATAGCAGAAGACCCGATGAGGCACCTCAGGTAATGTATGGTGCCAGCACATGGGATGCCACCACACGCACATTGTTTTGTCCAGTCAGCACGGGTGGTTCCAGAGCACGCAGACTCGACACAAAGCGCACAGGTTGCAGTTTTCTTCAAAGGTCTAACAGTCGCATGCGATGGCATTGCGAATGCGGTAATGGCTAGACTCTACACTGTATGCCGCATGATCCTAGGCACATGAAGTCAGCACTCACACATGTATTCCATTGGCAGAAGAGCACATTAAGAAAACTGACCTCAAACGACAAGATAAGAAACTGTGTCTAACAGTATGACACGTGAACTGTTTGCCTGGTAGAACGCAACTTCAAGATATTCATGAGGTTTGGGCTTGTAGTACTGCTAAACCAATTTCTGCTTCATCGGCAAGCTTGTAAACAATTGAACTGCTGAAGAGTAATGTCTTCACACCGGCACGTTACCCATCATATTACGTGACTGATACTGGTGTTCAAACTCTGGAGATAAATTTGTTGGACGGCAATACATGGAATGACTTGATACAAGTTCAAAACATATGACCGGTCCAGATGATGTATTTACTATTGTGCCGCGCAACACAAGGAAGCACTGTCTGACAACAGCCTTGACATGCGCACAATATGCATGGTTAAGTTAAAAGTTCACAGGCAAGGCAGTACTGAAGTTGCAAGTACGCACATCAAATATACACCCGAGGCACTGTACTTCCTCCACGGAGGCGAGCTGCACGTAGGGCCGATAGCCTAGAGCACGTGTATGGTGCAACTCCCTGTCAAGGGCCTGCAAATCCACATCATCAACAGAGGCAGAGAGTTTTAGAATTGTGTTAGTCGCTCAAATCAACAAGGCAGGGGCCTATGAAGCCACGAGAGCAACAACTGAAAATGTAGTACACGTGTGCCCCTCTCACGTAGCCAAGAAAGCTTCAGCAACGGCATCAGGTACTGTACTGTGCAAGTAAGTCACATTGAACAAGCAAGTGGCGCATGCCGTCAATCATAGCACCAGACTCAGTCATACCATGACGTTAATCAAGCAACCGTTATCACACCCAGCATGCCATCAGGTGACCAATCACCTTAAGCAACCTAGGCACACATGTTGATATGAATGTAACGTTGTGTACAGTGCCCAAAAGTTTGCAATTGCACATCAACTACCGTTGTAAGGAGCGTTGGCAATAAGCTTGACTTGAAATTTGGGTGAAAGGCTTGTATGTAGCACGACAGGTTGACACCAGCAATTTTACAAAAAAAAAAGATCATAATGAGCCCCAAGAAACGTATACCAAAGCATGAACAGTTGTAGATGCTGTCTTTGTGGTCGTTGCAACTGAGCATACCCTAACTTGCCTAAGGTTTTAGGACTACAGATTGGGTTCTAGGCACATGTGGACCTGTGCTGCCAGTTGCGCACAAGCATTCAGGATATAAGCAACAAGGACATGTGTTGAAGTGAAGTAATGATATATCACACGAACATATATCGAGGTACAGTAAAGATATCAGGGATTGGAGCAACGTATGAGACAAAAACAAACACTGCTTTTCATATGTAGATGTAGAAGGATGCAACAATGTAGATATAATTTGATTCCACCTACATGTGCCAGACCAGGCAGCACCAGGCCACTGTCTTCGAACGGTGTAGTTGAGGTTACGGTGCCCCTGTTGCTCAACCAGCCCTCGCCATTGTATATGTCCACCAGCTTGCGGTATGCCTGCTCTGTGCCCTCTCTGATGTCATTGGTGTTCTGCAGCATCGGTCAGTTTGTCAACAACAAACGCGATTAGCGGCGTTGCCCAGTTCATCAATGATGAGGTCCTGTAGTATTGGTGAGAGTGCATCAACGACCAAGGTCCTGCAGCATTGCTCAGTTCATCAACAGCAAAAAACTCTGTCGCGTCACTCAGATCATCGACAAAAAAGGGCGTTTGATGCAGTGAGATTCTCAGGTACACTAGCTGATGCGAAGTACAGCGCAGGCTCCCAAACAATGATGCATGCTGTGACCATGTCATGGCTAAGCTTTCAATGCTGGCAATATGTATCTGCAACATCTGTGCTGCATGATACCATCTATGACCATCACTGTTGGTCTGCAGAAAGCGGATGACAAAATGGAAACTATTAGGATTAGGTTCAGGCTATTGAGCTTGTGTTGTCAGGAAGCAAAAGTGTTGTATATGCTGCCAAGACGCTCATTGCGAGCAGCCAACAGCACACTAGAGACACCAAGCTCTTTCATCATGGGTGTGAGCAGCCCTTTGACCTTGGGTGCATGACGCAATCTCTACAGTGGTCGCCATTGCAGCAAGCAGTAGCACAGAAGCTGGTGGCGATCAGTAGCCAACCGAAAGAAATGCAGATGCATGCTGCATTGGCCACGACGCATGCATAGTGCACTTCTGGCCTACAAAGGCCTGTGCGTGCCAGAACAGCACATTTTATGTTGCCCGTGCTATGCCATGTGAAACCATGACCATCTTAGAAGTTGATTGCCCAAAATAAGTGCTGCTCCCTTCATGACTCTACAAACTTTGTGTTCGTGCGGAATTAAACGCTCTGGAGCCCGGCACATCCCGGCTTCGACCACTTTAAGTCTAAGAGCCATGTCAGGGTGGCGTCGCCGTAAAATCTAGACTAGCCTTGGCTGCCTGCTACAGCATGCAGATCCACGCTTTCCCTGCACCGTCGACATTATCATCTGTTCAAATTTGTTTGCCAGCGTGCTATCATCACCATATAACCATAAGGCGCCGTTTGCAATTTCGTCCAAACTGAATTCATGGCATCTCCAGACCGACTTGCCTGCGCTTCCACCACCATCTTGAAGATAGGGTGGCTGTGCAATTTGTGGCGATCGAAGAGACTGGTGTGGTTTCGGCATATATCATCGCGGCGCAGGTGCTGAAACCCCCAGGGAACGGGCATGTCCGACTTTTTCTGGCAGTGCATGGGCAGCAATGGGCAAGGGGGGGGGGTTGATGTTTTTTTACAAAGGGGGTTGAGCGGTTTCGATGCTGGTCCTCTGAAGTTGTCGCAGTCATTGATGAGTTGGAGGTGTAAGCGATGTACTAAGGACAAGCCTGGACAAAAACAATGGGCCGCAGACATGTCAAGCATACTACTGGGCGCGTCAATGGAGACAGTAAAAGCAAAGCATTGAAGTCCTGAAGGCGTTTCCGCCTTCGCGTACAGTATCACATTAGGCGCAGCAACAGCTCGGTGGCTGTGGTGCTGCTGTATGGAAATGCAGAGTGAGGCGGACCGACAAAAGTAGCAAGTTGACATTGTCAAAGTGGCACAACTCAAATTTGATGCTTAAGAAATGCCTCTGAGGTGTGCGCCCTGCAGGTACCACCAGCGCCATGACTGACGTGTTAAGAAACGTTTTTTTTCAGCACAAGACCTCAGGTAGCATTCCCACAACAATTGCTGTGAGTTGATGGTTAAATTTGCTGCTGGTGAAGCTGTTGGCTTCAGTGTGCTACTGAGACTCTGGTGAACTCGTACTGCACCGTGCGTGCTTAGCGCTGAAGTTACAGCTTTCGTGTTCCACAAATGCATATATGCAACACATATAAACATGCAATGTATGCCTTTGAGAAGCACGTATGCGTTAGGAAGTGCAACATTCCTGCACCGGTGACGTGCTTAATTCAATTACACTCCACAGATGAATTCATCACAACCAGCCATCTGAAAGCTGCACCACACACTGCTGCACAAAGGGGAAGTGAACATAGACTGCCGCCGCGTGAGTGCTTCACCTCACTGCACCATCAGCACAAATTGGCCTCATAAGCACTACTTCAAGTGAGGATGTTGCTCACTTCATCCAGCAGCGCTCAATCAAATATTCCCGGAAACATCATGTGCCGGTGCTCCTGTAGCCGGGTCTGATGAGCCATGTAGCGACTCTGCAAGTCTGCAGGCCCCTCTCGTCCTCCAGTTGTTTCAGCGCCGCTGCCGCCACCGCTGGGTGTCTGCTCATCCTGGAACATGCAGCATTGGTCTCGCTCTTCAGTCGAATTTGGCAGAGCGAGAATTCATGCTCGCAGGTAGGTAGCGGGATGTTCAGAGTACCACGCAGATATGGCTTGCAGCAAGCTTTGTAAGCAACCTGCTGAAGCACCAATGAGGCATGACTGGCTGCTCCATATCTGATTGACTACCGCGAGGAGTGCATTGTGGAATGTCGAGGCAAACCACCTGGACTATGCTGATACATGTCGCAGTGCTGGTGCATCTGGCTCAGCAAAACGGCATGCACAATTTCATGTTGCTGTGGTGTCAGAGTTCGCCTACTACTTTCGTGGGGCGTTTGGCATTGTTCCAAGCAGGGGGTCAGTGTCTACATAAGCGTAGATTTAGGCCCTTGCAGTGTGTTCAACCTACCTACGTTGCTGTCGTTTCACTTTTATGTGCTGGCTTATATGCCAGCTGCTCTTTACACTGCCTGTATTCCAGCTGTCAAACTGAGCACAGTATCGCCTGCTCCACCTGATGCACTAAACCTAAGATAATTGTCTATCTTAAAGTTGCATGGTCAAGCTGCTGTTGGCGACTGGAGCAAGCTTTGACTCCAATATGACTGTTGCCGACCTTAGAGCAAGCTTGACCTGGTCAAATATGACTGTACGCGATATTATAATCGACTTTCGCGTTCATCAAACTGCCTCTGAAAACACAAACTTGCAGCCTGAGATGTTCCCTGCCTTTGCTCGGGCTCGGAAAAATCATAGGGGGGTACCTGAGCTTCACTGGAGAAAGCACGAGGCGCCAGTCGCACCCCCCTATGCTTGCACGCCGACGCCAGGCCCTGCAGCCCCCTTCTGTGAAGTGCCACTGCCTGCATGCTGCTGCTAGGCGATCTCTCATCTTGTCAAAAAGTATCAAGTTGACGCGCCTGCGATTGAAGTTCTCGATTTTTTTTTGCAAGTGTGAGTGTGCAGCCATGCATTCCATGGCAATCCGCAGGTGTCACATGAGGAGAGTCACAGATTCTTGCAGGCGAAGCAGCAGGCAACTGGCGCCTCGTGCTTTCTGCAGTAAAGCTCAGCAGGTGCGCCTGCCACTTTCCTCTTGTCGGATTGTCTTAGCTGTTTCAATAAGCATGCAGTAGGTCTCGCACCTAGCTGTTTCAATAAGCATGCAGTAGGTCTCGCACCTACACACAAACTATGGTGGTTTTAAGATCTCAGGAGACGAATGTGCATGTTTTTTAAGTTCATCGAATAATAGATCGCAACAGTGTCCAAGAAGTGAGGTTACAAGTAAAGACTTTTCTTGTTGCAAGATATTTTTAAAAAAAGTTGCTACATCTTAAAGTTTATGCTTATTTACCATCATTACGCTGCCTCTTGTAGGCTTGTCGAAGTTGAGCATATGGCAATGCGTCTTACTGGGCCAGTGCAAATGCAGTATGAACAGGAGCGCCGCCACATCACCAACAGTACTCAGCCACATGTCCAATCATTGCTGGATCGCTTTGCGCTTCACTGCGTTTGCCTTGTACTGTAGTAGTCAAACAAGCACCTCCGGCCAGCCGGAGCAGCCAGCCACAATGTATACACCCAGCGCAGTGCCTCAGCGGTTCGGCGAGAGGACTTGCTGCCCATAGGCTGGCAAGACACCCCCACTGAGCAAAGGTATGCAAACCCGGCGCAGACCGGCAGGATTCGCTCATCACTCTGCGTGATGCCACCTGACAAGCAGATCCAATGCTGCTGATTCCAGGATGGGCATACATCCAGCAGTGGCGGCAGCAGTGCTGACACCACTGGAGGCGAGAAGGGGCCTGCAGACCTGCAGAGCCGCTACATGGCTCATCAGCAGCAGCTGCAGGAGCGGCGAAAGTTGATGCCTCTCGGGACCTTTGACAGGGCGCTGCTGGATGAGGTGAGTCACAGTAATTCCATCTTCAAACCTACACTTTTTGGTGGAATGCTTCCGTGAGGCACCACTTACCACCTTGGCACGGTGTGCTCATGCATGTTTTAGTGAGCAGTTCCTGACAAGTTGTGCTCATGGCACAGTGGGTTGTCGCATGCTTGCGGCTACCAGCGGGTGCACCTGACTAATCAGTGTGCACAACAGAATGGCGAAGCACTATATGGTCTGGCAGCAGTTCACGCACTATGTTGTGTGCACTGCAGGCGAGGGGGTTACAGTTGCATGTGCGATGCCAGTGACTGAACTTCTCAGTGTGGCTGTGTGCACACAAAGCACATGACGAATGTGTAAGCTGCTGCGTACTTTCTGCTTTACTGTACGGCAGCACGTACTGCAGATGAACTACCACTGAGCCATCTACACAGCGCGCACTGCTGCCACCAAACCTTCAAACACACTGCCGTCCATACCGCACACTATGCACTATGATACTGCAGTACAGTCAAATGTTCAGGTGATTGCTGCACCAAATTTGCCAACCTCAAAACTGCTTAAGCCTTAACCCCAGCTCAGATTGATCGACCCTGACACCTCTCCCCTCGGCGGCCCTGTGCACTGCCAGAAACTATCGGACATGCCCGTTGCCTGGGGGTTTCAACACCTGCGCAAGGATGACAAGGCCCCAAAATACATGGAAACTGCTGGTCGCCGCAGGGAGCGTGCCATGTCGTTTATTGACAAGGTTGCTGATACAACGGTAAGTGCACAAGGGTACGTCAGACACGAGAGGTAGTTGAGAGTTGACAGAACGCATACATACTTGAGTACTTGAGGTACTTGACGAACTGATTGAGACTCAACTCTAAATTTATGTGTGTGAAGCACATCGTCATATTTTAGAGCACAAACATCACTTGTCAGTTGCGTGTGCATGAATGCGAATTAAACTGCCTGCGCCATGGTTCCTGTCGAGACAACATCATCTAGCGCACAACACCTACAAGGCCCCACTTGTGGATCGAAATGTTTGGTGTCGTCATTGCCACGTGGCACAAAATCCAAGCGAGGCCCTGTGGTAGTGGTGCTGACAATGTGAAAATCGTATATTGCGCAGATGAAACCATGTGGTGGTGCTGCTTCGGCGCATGTACATCATCATACACTGCTCAAGCAATAACCTACAACAAGGGCCTTGTCAGTATTTAGGGCCGCCCATTGCAACCACGAGACGGAGCCGTTCCCCTGCAGCCTGCTGCAGAGCACATGCGTCTTGGCGGTGCATATAACATGCATGCTTAACGACAATGCTCATGCTCAGCCTGCAAGCGTAAACCACCTCAAGTACACGACTGATCCCTGGCTGATAATTCGCTGGTGACAGGCGGTCAAGGATGGGAAGATGCTGCAGCAGTTGCAGTATCCACAATACTGCGTGCCAAGCTGTTTGCCATGTCACTTGAATTTGTAGTGTGTTACATACACAAGAGGTCTCATATGGGTGTCTTGTACTGCTAACAAGTACAGTGGAAGCAGTGACTAGAGGGACGAGCACATGTCCCTGAAATTATCTCAGGCGGCCACACTCTGCTGACTGTGTTTAGTAGCTCAAATTGTAGGCCTTGACGAGACCTTCAAAATGCACCTAATCTTGAGACCCGAAACCTTGAACTTCAGGAGTTACAGGGAGTTCAGCGATTCAAACTGTACTTGAAGTAGCTAGGGTTTGCACTAGGGCTTGCCCTATCTCGGCTCCATCGCAAAGTCGTGTCTCAATGAGATGCCCAATCAATGCCTGACACGTGTGGCTTTCGAGACGTGCTGCCTGTTCGCGCAAAAAACGGTGGCCGCAAGCGTGCATTTCAAGCAAAGCGATCCTGCTGAGAGCTCGAATTTGCAGTCAGCCGCTATAGCCTGGTGGCCGCTGTGGTGGTACTCAGCCCATGCAGGCCTGTCAAGGGTCTCATGAGACTGCAGACAGCACGTATGTAGCACTCAGGCAGCATTGCCTGCAACGTGTGTGTGTTCGCTGCTGCCGACGCAGCAGCAGCATTCGCTGTGGGTTATTAATGCTGCTTGCCTGCTACACACAAATGACCTGCAGTGTGGTAGTGACAGGTGCACATGTGCAGGAAGACATTGCTTCGAAGCCGATGGTCTCCACCGGAGACTCCATGGCAGGTTTTCGGGCCGTTTTCACGGATTTGGGCGGTTATAGCCGATCGTAGTCGGCGATAGTCGAAAAAAAGCCGGTTATATCCGAGTTTTTGCGATTTTCTGCGATTTTCTGCGATTAAAGTCGGCTAAAGTCGGACATGCTATTCACTATCCAACATCTCTTTGAGGGGATTCTGGTCCACCTAGTATTAGGAGCCACCTCCCTCACCATCAAAAGTTATCCTATATCAACCCCCATCCCCCAAGTCACTGCTTCCACTGTAGCAGTACTAAGCGTTGGTCAACGCACATCCTCACCCCACATCGTGCTTTGCTGATGCTCATGATTGGAATGCTGCAGGACTGGTCTGAGCTCAGAGCAGGCACAGAACAAGCCTACCGCAAGCTGGTGGACATATACAACGGCGAGGGCTGGTTGAGCAAGGATGGCACTGTAGCCTCAACAACGCCGTTTGAGGACAGTGGCCTGGTGATGCCTGGACTTGCACATGTACGTGGAATGATGTCCAGAAAAGACATGTTCTCAAGTACCATTCTTTATAAACATGTGCTTTGCGGTATAAAACGAGATTGTCCAGCATGCTCTTACTGCAAGTGCTCCCTGACACTGCAAGTAGAAGGGGTAGTTGAAGTCCTCAGTTGAGATTGAGAGATGTCCGACATTAGCAGTGATGCATGCTGGTGTCAATTGTCCCAGCTGCACAGAAGGCTGGCCTGACGTTCAGTGTTGTTTTAAAAGCCAATCCTGTAAGTAAGTGCAGTACAACAGCATCAATCAGGTTGCAAGTGATTGATGTGAAATCACACAGTGCACGGGTATGTGTGAGCACCAATGGCATCACCAAAACTTGATAGGCGAATTCAGCCACAGAGTGCAGCATGGACGCTGCTGCAGAGGACAGCATGGACTCTGCTTGGACACTATGTACACCATTGCAGCTTGTGCTTGAAATCACGAGGTCAAACCATGTTGCGAATCTGTGAAGTGTCCCTAACCCTATCTCGAAGTTGGCAGATGTGCCCCAGCAGGTCATGCAATTGCCTGTGCTGCGTGTGCACTTTGTTTCCTGCAGTATTGATATATCTGCAAGCTCCAACACTGACCAGTGCCTGCTAGTCAGTTCGTGCTGAGAAGCATGGCAGCACAGCCAAGATTGATGATGTTAGTAGTACTGATGGTGAGCTCACTGGTGCAGTATATAATACTTCGAAGTACAGTATTGCTGCAAATCTGCTGTACAGCACTTCCGAGTACCCTGTGTTATTGCAGTGCAAGTTGCGTTGCAACGCCTGACTGCAAAGCCAGCCTCACTGAGTCAGCAACGGCTGTTGGACCCCAAGCATAACAGCTGTGCAGGTCGGGGGGGGCACAAAGCATGTGCTGCTAATGATTTTGATAAATCACACGTGCATGGCTACACCATGCATGGCAACAATTCATGATGACGCTACCAAAGGCTGAGTATGTGTGGAGTATCTGCACACAGCCCGGAAGCATTAGTCACTGGGAAAGGCGGCACATGTCGCTGAAACTGGGCTGTAATTTGAGCTTAGGTTAGGCTTGAAGTGATAGCAGCGGTAGTGTCATTCAGCGTTTGCGTTAGGGTCAAGCCGCATTTCAGCTGGTCCTGCTGTGCCCATACAATTGCAGGCCTTGCATCAGCAGCCATGCGGGCTTTCTCACACCTGTTGAACAAATAACTTGAACGCTTGCATAACTCTCCCACAGTTCCACCAGCTTCTTGCCTTGATATACAATGCCCAAGTGGTGGCACCCCTCACGGTGTCGTGTGTAAAACCCACCGACTACATAGCGGCACACTTTTATCCGCGCATGAGTGTGGTGTTGCAATACATGCACCGCATGCCGTGTGTCATTACAATTTGAAGCTTGGTGAAGGGGGAAAGCATGCTTGTGAAAGGTTTTGGCCTGATTGGCAGCAAATTTGTTATGGAATGATTGATTGGCCATCAATGCTGGCATGACAGGTGGCATCATGCCACCATCTTGTTGTTTGTGGCTGACTGATATGGTCTTGTACTTTGCGCTGTTGTTGATGACGTTGATTTGCAGGCCCTTGACAGGCAACTGCAGCACACGCGTGCACTGGGTTATAGACCCTACCTGCAGCTTGCCTCCGTGGATGGATTCCAGTTTCACTCATGTGAAGTGGATGTGAGTACACAAGAACCTCAATACTGCGTTGTGTGTGCAGTCGCGAAGTTGAACACGACCATGTGCTGATGTCTTTGGCCTGACTGCCATCATGATGGCCAATGCAGAGTGCTTTCCTGTCGAGAACACCTCAAGTCACAGATCACTCGGCTGTGGACCAGTTGCAACCTGCGACCTTTGCCGTTGCTTCGTGCATGTCCAGCAGACTCCAGCAGTCGGATCAGCAATCACATCAATCATATCATGCAGCATTTAGAACATGATGCTGTACGTATGGACTTGTATTTATAAAGGCCCAAGGGAGGCCGGGTTGCCTATGCAATCGAAAAGCTTGCGTCAACGCAGCAGCCTAGTCTGCGCTGTGCCCTAGGAGTTTGGATACCGGCGCCGCAACACAGCCCAGCATTCGCGCTCCACGTGTGTACGCCATGACGCGCTCCGCCAACTCCCGCGCCAGCGATATGCTCAGCTCAATGAGGATCTGACGCTTAGCTAACCCGGCCTTGCGTAACACATCTGCCTTCCCCCCCCCTGAGCACAGTGCTGAGTGCATTGCCAACTCCTTAACAAAAAGGCTTGTCTGCTTGCCCAGCCGTCCGTACGACTCCTGCACGAATGGCACAAAAGCCCAAGATGACGTCAAGGTGCCGGTGTGGTGCTTGACCTTCGCGTCCTCCCCCACCCCAGCAGCATAGCCGTCCGTGTTCGAGGCATTTGTGTTGCCTGTCAGGTACGAGCTCGCTGTGGGCGCGCGCACACTTGTGTCTAGCACTATTCCCTTGTTACGGTATGCACTGCTAAAGTGCAGACACCCTGGGTCAATGACTGTGTCCGCCCGATACCCCGGTACCTTGAAGACGCTAGCGTCCTCATTGCGGACAATAGAGACATGGTGCTGTCTCAAGATGCGCTGCAGGCACCGCTTTTGGGCAGTGTGTGTCGCGTTGTGCCCCCGTATGTGCTGGCTGGGGCAGCTGATCGCATGCGTGGAGGTGGGGCTCACATCACTGCACCGCCATGGGCACACCTCGCCCTGTATGCCCCACCCGTCTATGAAGATCGCAATCAAAATCATCGTGGCTGCTGCCATACTGGACATGGGCGCCGCACCCGGGCGGTCATTGGCAGTGGGTGGCACGCTCATCCACGCCATTGCCCCGGACGCACGCTGGCTGCGCAGCTGCGCCAGGACCCGTGCGCTAGCCTGTTGGCGGCGGCGGCTGGTGTCACGCGAGTCACCAATAGGTGCAGCCTGCGTCGGCTTGCCCACGGCACCAGCCGAGGCAGCCTCTAGGTCCTCCACCAGGCAATCCTCGTATTGACGTCGAAGAACATTTGAAAGGCCGGCTTGTAGTCCGTGCGTGAAGTGACCGCGCCGGCGGCGAGGCACTACCTTCCTGCAGATCTCGTCAGCATAGGCCTCCCAGTCGTCGTCGTCGTCCTCCTGCCCGCCGCTGCAGCTGCTTTCTTCCGCGCTAGTTTGTGTTTTAGCGGGCGTGGAAGGGGCAGCCGCGGCAGCGGCTTGAGGGCCAGGTACGGTCGCCGCCGCAACGGCCGCCTCGGCGCCAGGCACAATGCCGTGGGTGTGTGGGGCTGGCTCAGTGGTCACTGTCTCCGTGACGGCAGTTGCGGCGTAGATCGCTTGCACCGCAGTGGGGAGCGTCGACGCTGCGGCCGTCGTATCTGCTGCCCACCGTAGCAACGATGCTGGGAGCTGCTCGGCCACAGCTGTGCGTGATTTTTCGCCGCCATCAGCTGTCAGCGCTCGCGTAGAGCGTCGCACGGCCTCGATGATTGGCGGCAGTCCCTGGTCCTCGCGTATTGCGCATGAGTGCTGCGCGAACCAGGTGACTGCGCCGTGTTCGTCAGTGCCGAGCCTCAGGGCCCCTGCTGCCACAGTGGCATGAATTATTGCCGGCCTCAGTGTTGTGCATGCCTGGGCCGTGTATGCGGCTGGTGCCAGTAGCCCCAAAAGCGGCATGCCCAGACCGCCTCGTCGCTCCGGCAACCGTGACGCCCGCAGTGGCACTGCGATGTCCGTGAGTTCTGGCGGGCCCAAGCGCGGCAATACCAGCACGCTGCCACTGCTGGCTTCCTCATTGTCACCAGCAGTGCAGGCGGCCAGCAGGTGTGACTTCATGGCTGCCGCGGTAGAGCAGCCGTGCAGATGCAGCATGCGTTCGAGCGTCCATGCACAGAACCCGTCAAACGCGTGCAACCATGTCTCACTCAAAGCCGTGTCAACGACCCGAGCTAAGAAGCCCATGCGCTTCGTCAGTGACCTTCGTAGAATGAACTGTGCTGCCTGTAGGTGATGCCGCGCCATTCCAGCTAGCTGCCACGACAATCGCCATGTCCCTGCGTCGACAAGATGCTTGCTCATGGCAGCGTGCACATAGGCTGGGTGCCCTACCGGTACCCCGACCGACGTAAAGCCCTGACTGGATTCTGGCATGGTGGTGTCCACAAACGGTATGTCAAGGGCGCGCAGGCGTGCTCTGGCCGCTTCATCAAACACTGTGCCGCGCATGGCGATGGCCAGCGACTTGTCTGGTCGAACGCGTAGGCCCCCTGCCGCCAGCCGGCGGATCACCTCTGCCACCCCAGCGGCCGCTGCATCGTCGAAGTAGGCAGCTTGCAGCACGTTGAGGTCATCCAGGAAAGCGCAGTGCGGGGCTGGCGGTTCCGCTGTGCTGTGGCCGTAGGCCGGCATACTGCCGGGCGTCGCATTCACTCCATCAGGGTAGAAGAGTAGGAAGGCCGCTGCCACTGCAAAGTACAGCGGCCCTAGAGGGTCCCCTTGCTGGCACCCTAGGTGGGAGCAGATAATGCGAGCTTCACCGTTCACCTCCACTCGCATCTCTGGGGCAGTGCCACCACAGTATACGGACTCAAAGTGCGGGAGCAGCTCCGGACAGAAGAGCATAAGCCCCCGCACAATGGCGGCGCGATCCACACTGTTAAATGCGTTCTCACAGTCCAGTTGGATAGTGGTGCCATACAGCTCGTGCCACACGCGCGCGCGCGCTGCCACATGCTCGACGCCAGACCGGTATCCTACGCCAAACTGCGACATGGAGGCCAGCAGCCCCGATATCTTGCCCTTGACACTCCGTGCCGCTGTGGACCCGAGGAGTCTGCGCCAGACACTGGAGCAGGCGATCGGACGCCGCTTCTGTCCTATGCCTGAGAGGGCCGCGGCGCGGAGAAGCCGTTGCGATTGCTCCGGCAGCAGTTCGGGCTCAACAAGCAGCGTCGTGAACACCTTGGCCAGGTGATGGGCGAATGCCGGTTCCATCACATCTGATTCTGAATCACCAGCTAGTCCTGGCGAGGCACTGCTCACGGGGCGGGTGGCTGCTTTCACTGGTGCACCAGGCCCAGCGGCCATCAAGAGGTGTTCATAGCGTAGGCCGTCCAGCCCTCCTGCCTTCCCCGCCCCTGCTGCGGACAAGGTCGACAGTATGTCTGCCGCCTCCACCTCGAGGCGCCGTCCGGCTGCGCTGGCAGCATCCTCAGGCCCGGCCTATCGCTGTGATCATGTGCCTGACCCGATTCGAAGACAGGACTGCCGCTGCCAGCTGGCCCGGTGGTCGTTGCCACCCCTGCGCTGTGTAAGCAGTGCCGCCGGGCGTCGCGTACCATGCCGCGCACTTGCTCCATTGGCGTATCGACTACCCCCGGCCGGGTGCCAGTTTCAGGGTGCTTTGCTGCCAGCACCTGTGCCGTGACCTCGTCTGCTGGGGCGCATGCTTCACGCGCCTCTAGTCGTGCGGCAGCCAAGCCTACCCCCCGTCGCTTGCCTGAGAGGGCAGCGCATGCTGTTTGCTGCCTGGAGTCAGCCTCCGTCCAGTCGGCATCGAAGTTCGTTTGTGCCGACGCCATAGCTGCGTTGTTTGGTTTGGGGGCCCGCAGCGCCGCTGCTGCTGACAGCGTCTTTCTCAGTAGCTCCGCGAAGTCGCCAGACAGCAACGCTGCCAGCCGGGCCGCAGGCGGCATACCGGTTCCCTCCGGTTGCCTACCAAAGGCCATCGCTGCTAGCAGGTGCAGCAGCCTGTAGCCGCGCTGCACTAGAGTCTGAGAAACCTGATGAGCAAACGCCCCGGCACCATGGTGGAGGCGCACCCGTGCCGCCTCACGTGCACTGTCTGTGGCGTCCGCCAGTAGTCGTGTGGCGTGCTCCACTAGCCGTGCCCACTGGGTGCACTGCAGCTGAGTGCGGAAGGGGTTGGCAGTCGTGGTGAACCGCAGCAGCAGTAGATCCGCCTCATTGGTCTGGTCAAGTGCGTGGACGACCGAGGGCGTCGAGAGGTCTCAAGCCAGGGATGCTCGTGCCTGGGGCTTTGAGGGCCTGCCACTGGTGGTGGTGGTCGGGGGGGGCGGTGACGCGGCATCGTCCGGCGGGTCCACGTCCATGTCCGCCCATCCCACGGCCGTCCCGTGGGGGGGGCTGCTGTCCTGCAGCCTCAGGCTGTCAGACTGAGTGCGGCTGCCGGCGCTGCTAGGCGGTGCCGCAGCAGCTGCCGTTCGGCGCCGGCGTTGCGCGCCGGTTGCCGTAGCCGCCGGGCGTTTCTTGCTAGACTTTGAGTTGGCAGCGCCACTAGCCGGCACCGCCGGTAGTTTTGGAGGTGTCGCTGCGGCAGCCCCCGCCGCCGCGGCCGCGCCGTCGCTACCCGCACCCCCGCCCTCGGACTGGCCCGGGGGTACTGCCGGGCGTGCGCGCGTGGGGGCGCTTCCATTCCGTCGACACGTGTGGCATGGCGAGGTCAGCGCGCATTGCCTCTGCCCCGCGCTGGCTGACATATGGACCAGGCCGCAGGCACCTGTGCATGCACTCAGCTTCCTTACCGCCCGTAGGAAGTCTTCTGCCGTGCAACCATACATGGTGCTCATCTCCTGCACATGCTTGGCATGGTGTGCCCCAGTGCTGCAGGTACTGCTGCCTGAAGGGGCACGGTCACCGGATGGGTCGTGATCAACCTGCTGCCGGATGCCCTTGGCGTATGCTGCCGCCGGATTTTGCTGACAGTGTGATGTGCTCGCCTCAGGGTTCAGCATCGACCTCGTGCAGCTACCACCGTTGAAGTGGGCCACTACCGGTGCCATGCGGCTCGCAGCTGACAGTTTGCCTCGCTGTTTGCTGTCCTCATTCTGACCAAGCTGCCAAAATGCCAGTGTGCATAGTGGACACCTCAGTGGCTCAGGCTGCTGTGGCAACTGCAGCGCAGTACGGGGCTGTGTCCGACTCGGAGCCGTGATGTGGGTGCTGTCAGCTTGAGTGGTCGCCGACGCTGTCATAGTGGTTGGCAAGGGCGGAGCTGCCGCAGGGGCGACAAGCATTTCAAAGTGTCCCACATTTGTATATAGCCCAGGCGGCGTCCACAGCACATCCAGATGGCAGTCAGGCTGAGCTGGAGTCGCCGGTGCGAATACCGCTGGCAGCCCCATCAGTTGTGCCAGCACCAGCCCTGTTGATTTTTGCGTGCTGCCAGTGGCCTGAGGCTTGGCCTGCCACACCGTCACCGAGACCGCGTAGACCGCTGCAACAATGGCCCACACAGACAAACCGAGGGGCCGTCCCCACACGCCCTCTTCCTGATGCTGTACTTCTATGTACATTTGGAGTGAATGAATTTGCATACTGATGCCAGCGAAGGTCTGACCATGAACAGCAGCAGTGACACATGCAATCTAGTGAAATGTGGATGCCTGATGACTGGAGGCCCGAGCTGTGCTGCTTCTGCAGACATCATTTAGCTGTGGTGAAGTACACAAACGGTACCTACTCCAAGCTGCTGTCGGTTCGAGCTCTGGATGCATCATGCTTGATGTAGTGTTCCAGAGGACTGCTGTAACAGTTGTACTGCTGACCGCTGACACATGTGACTCATCGGATTGCGGCCTTACAAGCTGCGATTGCCGCTTTATAACAGCACAATACTGTGGACTGCCGCACACGTTTGCTCGTCCCTTGCGACAGACACCAGAGCCATGTGCGTTCCAGTCAGTTGGTGAGCGGACAGGCTTTGCCCTGAGGACTATGTTTGCGGTTCTGTCAGGGCGTCAGTCATCAGACCGCTATGCTATCTGCACAGTAGTGGAGCTCCACACCCGCGAGCGACGCATCTTCTACTCTGCTGATGGATCTCCAAGGCCAGAACAGGCGTTCGGGCCGACAAAGGCTGATGAAGCACAGTCTGAGGTACAACACACTGACCCTACTGGCCGTGCGGAAGAGGGGGAAGCGTTGAAGGCACCGGGAGAAGGGCCGGCAGCGGTACCCTTGTTTGGGGACACAGAGTGGCAGACGCGTACACACCTGCTGCTGCTACACAGGGTGCCAGGTAAGCAAAGTGATATCCCACAACACTTGGTCAGTTTGGTGAAATCTCGCGTAGTGCTGAGGCTCACACCATTTTGGCAAGCAACTGTGTGTCTCGTCAACATGTTTTCCGCATGCCTGGCACTTGCTTTTGCCGTCAGTAATTTTTTACCTGAGATCACGTCAACGGCTCATTGTCTCCAGTATTCCACATGTGCTGCACAATGACAACATGCAGTCACCACCTTGTGTTGCGACATGACAATGGCAGCAGCGGCACTGTTGGCAGGCTAGGTTGATCGTGACTTCGCAGTCGATGGTGATTATATTTGCGAGCAAGATTCAGATGCAAATGCGTACCAAGAAGGTTAAAGTCGTATGCTCAGCAGAGGCTACTTTACACTCTGAGGATTCAACATGCTGCAGCAAAGTGCCATCGAGGGCAACTTCATGTTCAGATGAGCCTTCGAGGCGCAAATCAGCCTATCAAGAGCGTGTAAGAAAAAATCGAGCGTGCATGAGCCTGAATGCGACCAATGGCATCTCTTTCATTAACTGAATGCCCTGTACAGTGGTAATCAGAGTGACAACGTGTGCGCTGGTGACAGACCTGCAAGTATCATCTCTTGCCTACCTTGGGGCAGCTTGCACTTTGATTTCTATTGCCAAGAGAGGGGCTATACAAGCAAGCTGACCATCACATGAGTCTGTTGATCTGAATTTGCTTCTCCTGTACTATGAGTAATTCTCGTTTAGCGAGCATAAGTCCTAATGATTGATGTCAGGCTTGCTACCTGAACCTACATGAACTGGGTGGAAGCTTGCGAGGGACTCAAAATGCTCCCTCCAATTGTACCTGAACTGTGTTTTTACAGGGCGCGCTCCCATGCAGTAGCACACATGTGTGCGCTTCTGCAGTATGTAGCTAATAGTATTTATGTCATGGCTTCAAGTGATGTTGTGCAACTACTACTTCGTGGTCCAATAAAATGTTCACGTCGGCCGCATTCCAGCCAAACACGCCAGTAAGCCCGGCTGTGCAGTGATTTCAGAGCGCCTGCCGCAGTACTGTGGAGTACATGACATTGGACACACATTATGATTGCAATGTTTAGTGCTGATTTGTGTTGCTATTATTGTGTTGTGCACTCTATGCGCAGATGAGAGTGGTGGTTTCACCTCAGGAGAGGAGTATGTAATGTCTCTCAACACCATTCTCAAGCTGGGGGATCCCCTGATTGCACAGCAAGGCTGAGCCCATTTTTACTTGAAGCAGGTATCATGGGCGGACAGCGCTGTCTGTGCTGTTCGCAAACATGAATTCGCCTCATGGCCATAATTCGTTATTTCTGCACCATTTTAGCAGTCTCTCACCTCTGCTGGTGCGCTTTTGTGTTTGATTGTTGGCTTCACATGCGGTCCTGCTGATGACTACATTCCAAACAAGAGCGAATGAACCACAAGAAGAATGTGAGCGGTGCATTATGACACCTCTACATGTGCATGAATAGTCATGGCACAATCTGCTGAGTCATGCGCATTTGATCACCAACGCGAACTGCAATATCTTCCACGTGGCTTATGGTCAAGTCCGGGCAGCGGTGCAGGTGTTTGCACGAGAAGGTTTCACGTCATGATCAAGTTATATTTAAGTGACAATCCCCTGCTTCCACAATGACTTCTTTAAAGGCAGAAGTCTGTTGCAGCAAAAAGTCACATCGGCTGCAGTGGGGGGTTCCAGGGAGAGCAGCATCCCCAGTACTTTCAGCAAGTTCAACCTAGCATGCTAGGGCAAAATTGAGTCCCTCTGCTTTTTGAGACATGTGAGTGAAGCCCAGCGGGCGTTTGCTTTGGGCCCTACCACAAAGCAGTTTCTTGCAGCATTGCAATCACTGATGGCTGCCGAGCTGGGGGTTGGACCCTGAGGGGATCTATGCCACCTCAAACACACATACTTTGAAGTACAGCTGTTGCAGTTATTTGCCACTGCGCTCTTGGCATACTGTTCGCACTTCAAGGTACTGATCATGGCATACACAGCAGTACTTGGTGACAAAGGACAGCACGTAAGCACCGAGCGCAACTTCAGCCGCATGCACACACATGGGAACAGAGTTCTGAAAGACACATGTGCAATCAGCCAACAATGCCCAATCTGGGGATGTGCTGTACTTGGCTAAGATACTAGTAGCAAATGCCATGATCTGGTGCCCGACGCCACGCTGCTAGCACTGCGCTGTGGCATATGCCTCCAAACACAATTGCGCTTCAACCGTAACATGAAAAGTGAAGCTATCTTCCTCCTGGACTGAAAGTCCAAAATATCACTTTGAAAGGACAAAAGAAACAGGATTCATGGGTTTTGACGTGTGCAAAAAATGAAAAACGTGATTGGCTGAGCAGCTGTGCTTCGTGACTGCGCGCGACGTGGCGGCGTTGACGTGGCACCGCCGCCGGTCGGCTACCGCACACATGGAACGGCGCGTGCGCGCATGTGTGCACCGCGACAATGGCTGCTCCGTATGTCACAAATGTGCCTGCTCCGTGTACTCAGCTCTCTCTCTGGGGCTGCGCCATTTGCTCCCTTGCTCGAATCCGTGAAACAAAGACTACTAGTAAATACAGCGACAGACAGCAAGAGCGAGCCCGCTTCAGGCGTGAAGCAAGACGAGCACTTGACGCATGACATAGCCGCAGCATGAATGCGCCCTCACCAGCTCATGCTCTCGTGTCGCGTTTGCCTCGTTATGTGAATGCGATTAAAATGTGATCATGCATTCGCCACGTTGCCCCGTCATCAGCAGTAAAGCCTTGGCAGGAAAAATGCAGCAACTAAGTAGCGTGAGGGTTTCAGCCGTTAGAACTAGGGCTTGGCAAAAATAATATTTGATCCAGGCTCCCGTTCCCGGACAGCATAATGTAATGTGTCAATGTTTCTATATGGTGAAGCCAGAACTCAAGCAACCGAGTGCATCGACAAAGGAGGAAGGCTACCAATGCGAAACACATGATTGCGAAGCACATGGATTGCGTATCAGGCGTGCTAAGATAACGAAATGAATTGGTGCTCGCAGCTTGTGAGGGATCCTATGCAAGCTTTGTGTCAACATCACTGCCAAGGCAGTGGAGGCCTACGATGAACCTGCACCAGCACACTGGCAGGTCATGAGCCTAGGCTGCTTTCATGGGATCTCCCAGCTCATTCATAATGTTGAAGGACATGACACGCTCCTCCCCTGAATCAATATCGGTCGGGGCGTCTGCGCAGGCAATGCACAACATGAAAACGACACCAACATGAGCCAGGATTAGCTGGCTGAGCGTTGACGTGATATCATTTGTGCCCAGGCATTCAAGTTGATGAGCAATTGCAGATGTCAAGTTGTTGTACTCAGTCAGGCTGCAGCCTTGTTGTGCAGACCTTGGGGTAGCGCATATTCAATTTCACAAGTTGCCTCGGACTGGTCAACAGGACAGAGTATTATGAAACATTGGCTATGGACGTTTGGCTTGATGATGCCTCAGACTGGTCAATAGTACAAAGTACAATGAAACATTGGCTATGGACGTTTGGCTTGATGAGCAAAATGTTACGTGAGTCTATGATACAACAAATACACTACCTCCTCATTGTCAGCGTCATATCGGCGATCTGGGCCAAAGCGAGAACCAACAGCAAGTGCAATGATACTGCAACTGAGCACAGGAAAGCCATCGTCCTGAATTGTAATGTATCCCCAGCTGCAGAATGGATTTGACATGACTTTTTAAGAGAAATGAAATGGCATGACATGACCAAAACAACCACAGCAGCGCTACATGCATGTGGTCAATTCAAAAATGGCAACTGTCAGCGTGACTCAGTCGGTTTCGGAAACGATCATTGAACCCTAAAGGTGAACGCGCGCGCTCATTGTGAAGAACCGCCAATCTTAAGAAGAAAACTGCAAATGTGCATGCTGAAGTGCATATATCAATGGCCTGAACAACTGCTGCGGTGAATCATCTTGCTACGCAAATATTCATGTACAGTACGAGAGGACAGCACTTCTGCGCCATCTATGCATGCTTTGAGCTTCAAGTTCAAGCCCTCTCATGCTGACAATGGCTCAGCACAGCTTACAGTGACCCGCCATGCACCTGCACAGTCAAACATCACTCTTACATTGTAGAGACGAACGCCGTCTCCGATGCTGATCGGCTCTCTTATTCTCATTGACTCCTATTTCACGTAATTGCTGATGCAGTATAAAAGCAGGTACCAGCGCCTGAAGCGCATTGTCACCGATTGCGTGTCGACGACCGATCTCTAGGAAGCTAGCTTGCTGATATGATCACTGCTGCACTCGCCGTCCACGGTGGTAGGTATGTACCACCTTAATGTTGTGCTAGGGCAGACACCACCGTGCACGACTGACTGCACCATAACAAATTCACAGCCAATCTGAACACTGCACATCTGAGTTTTCAAGACTGCAAGGAACGGGCATGACCCAGAGTAGACGGTGATAATGACAAAACCAGCGCGAGATATGCAAAGCACCAACACAACCTACTCAGATGGCACGGAGTGTTGGTTCTATGTTTGACATTGACTTCAACGCTTAAAGTTGGATTATTATTTGCGGAGTTGGTGTGCAGTACGCAGTGAAGCTTCACCCTTCTCTCCTGTGCATACCTGGTATTCTATGTAGCATCAGCAGGTGTGTGCGGTCCTGCCACTCCATGTCCCCAAACAGCCTGAGGGGTACCCCCATCGGAGGTTGTTGCGGTGCCTTGAAGTCTTCCCCCTCCTCAGCACCGCGAGCAGCAGTGCTTGGGTCAGGGTGACTTGCCAATCCCTTACCCGGGGCCCTTGCACTTGACACGGCTGCCTGTTCTGGCCTTGCGATGCCGTCAGCAGAGTAGAAGAGGCTCCGCTCACAAGTACAGAGCTCTAGTAAGGTGCACTGGGCAAAGCGCCCTGGTGGCGGGCTCAGCCCGAGCACTTCCAAAATAAACGCCAGTACACAACGGCACGCGTCAGCGTTCGTTTTTATCAAACCAGGCTCTTGTAGCTGTCGCAGGGCAGAAAGCACACATGGCAGTGTTCAGCAGTTTATTGTGGATGATCTTGTCGAAGGGCTGCCACGGCCTGCAGTCACGTCCACCAGCGCTAGCATTTACCATAACGAGTGCCACCACAAGCAACTGTTGAGAGCTCTCAGTAAGTTGGCAGTGCTCAACCTTTAAGTTGGTGCCAGGAATGTGTGCACGAACTTCGACTCAGCATATGAATCTAAAGATTCATCTTTTGCCGGCAAGTCATGAGCATAAGTTCACATCAAGAAGCTATGAGACGCACAGAGTAGCAGCAGCATCTGGAGTTTACAAAGACAGTTGCCTGGGCATTCTTCACTGTTGAGTGTTGTACGTATGGACTTGTATTTATAAAGGCCCAAGGGAGGTCGGGTTGCCTATGCAATCGAAAAGCTTGCGTCAACGCAGCAGCCTAGTCTGCGCTGTGCCCTAGGAGTTTGGATACCGGCGCCGCAACACAGCCCAGCGTTCGCGCTCCACGTGTGTATGCCATGACGCGCTCCGCCAACTCCCGCGCCAGCGATATGCTCAGCTCAATGTGGATCTGACGCTTAGCTAACCCGGCCTTGCGAAACACATCTGCCTTCCCCCCCCCTGAGCTCAGTGCTGAGTGCATTGCCAACTCCTTAACAAAAAGGCTTGTCTGCTTGCCCAGCCGTCCGTACGACTCCTGCACGAATGGCACAAAAGCCCAAGATGACGTCAAGGTGCCGGTGTGGTGCTTGACCTTCGCGTCCTCCCCCACCCCAGCAGCATAGCCGTCCGTGTTCGAGGCATTTGTTTTGCCTGTCAGGTACGAGCTCGCTGTGGGCGCGCGCACACTTGTGTCTAGCACTATTCCCTTGTTACGGTATGCACTGCTATAGTGCAGACACCCTGGGTCAATGACTGTGTCCGCCCGATACCCCGGTACCTTGAAGACGCTAGCGTCCTCATTGCGGACAATAGAGACATGGTGCTGTCTCAAGATGCGCTGTAGGCACCGCTTTTGGGCAGTGTGTGTCGCGTTGTGCCCCCGTATGTGCTGGCTGGGGCAGCTGATCGCATGCGTGGAGGTGGGGCTCACGTCACTGCACCGCCATGGGCACACCTCGCCCTGTATGCCCCACCCGTCTATGAAGATCGCAACCAAAATCATCGTGGCTGCTGCCATACTGGACATGGGCGCCGCACCCGGGCGGTCATTGGCAGCGGGTGGCACGCTCATCCACGCCATTGCCCCGGACGCACGCTGGCTGCGCAGCTGCGCCAGGGCCCGCGCGCTAGCCTGTTGGCGGCGGCGGCTGGTGTCACGCGAGTCACCAATAAGTGTAGCCTGCGTCGGCTTGCCCACGGCACCAGCCGAGGCAGCCTCTAGGTCCTCCACCAGGCAGTCCCCGTATTGACGTCGAAGAACATTTGAAAGGCCGGCTTGTAGTCCGTGCGTGAAGTGACCGCGCCGGCGGCGGGGCACTACCTTCCTGCAGATCTCGTCAGCATAGGCCTCCCAGTCGTCGTCGTCGTCCTCCTGCCCGCCGCTGCAGCTGCTTTCTTCCGCGCTAGTTGGTGTTTTAGCAGGCGTGGAAGAGGCAGCCGCGGCAGCGGCTTGAGGGCCAGGTACGGTCGCCGCCGCAGCGGCCGCCTCGGCGCCAGGCACAATGCCGTGGGTGTGTGGGGCTGGCTCAGTGGTCCCCGTCTCCGTGACGGCAGTTGCGGCGTAGATCGCTTGCACCGCAGTGGGGAGCGTCGACGCTGCGGCCGTCGTATCTGCTGCCCACCGTAGCAACGATGCTGGGAGCTGCTCGGCCACAGCTGTGCGTGATTTTTCGCCGCCATCAGCTGTCAGCGCTCGCGTAGAGCGTCGCACGGCCTCGATGATTGGCGGCAGTCCCTGGTCCTCGCGTATTGCGCATGAGTGCTGCGCGAACCAGGTGACTGCGCCGTGTTCGTCAGTGCCGAGCCTCAGGGCCCCTGCTGCCACAGTGGCATGAATTATTGCAGGCCGCAGTGTTGTGCATGCCTGGGCCGTGTATGCGGCTGGTGCCAGTAGCCCCAAAAGCGGCATGCCCAGACCGCCTCGTCGCTCCGGCAACCGTGACGCCCGCAGTGGCACTGCGATGTCCGTGAGTTCTGGCGGGCCCAAGCGCGGCAATACCAGCACGCTGCCACTGCTGGCTTCCTCATTGTCACCAGCAGTGCAGGCGGCCAGCAGGTGTGACTTCATGACTGCCGCGGTAGCACAGCCGTGCAGGTGCAGCATGCGTTCAAGCGTCCATGCACAGAACCCGTCAAATGCGTGCAGCCATGTCTCACTCAGAGCCGTGTCAACGACCCGAGCTAAGAAGCCCATGCGCTTCGTCAGTGACCTACCTGCGCAGAATGAACTGTGCTGCCTGTAGGTGATGCCGCGCCATTCCAGCTAGCTGCCACGACAATCACCATGTCCCTGCGTCAACAAGATGCTTGCTCATGGCAGCATGCACATAGGCTGGGTGCCCTACCGGTACCCCGACCGACGTAAAGCCCTGACTGGATTCTGGCATGGTGGCGTCCACAAACGGTATGTCAAGGGCGCGCAGGCGTGCTCTGGCCGCTTCATCAAACACTGTGCCGCGCATGGCGATGGCCAGCGACTTGTCTGGTCGAACGCGTAGGCCCCCTGCCGCAAGCCGACGGATCACCTCTGCCACCCCAGCGGCCGCTGCATCGTCGAAGTAGGCAGCTTGCAGCACGTTGAGGTCATCCAGGAAAGCGCAGTGCGGGGCTGGCGGTTCCGCTGTGCTGTGGCCGTAGGCCGGCATACTGCCGGGCGTCGCATTCACTCCATCAGGGTAGAAGAGTAGGAAGGCCGCTGCCACTGCAAAGTACAGCGGCCCTAGAGGGTCCCCTTGCTGGCACCCTAGGTGGGAGCAGATAATGCGAGCTTCACCGTTCACCTCCACTCGCATCTCTGGGGCAGTGTCACCACAGTATACGGACTCAAAGTGCGGGAGCAGCTCCGGACAGAAGAGCATAAGTTGTACTAGGTTGGTGCACCATGGAAAGATCTGCACATACAAAACATGATTGCTTGCCAGAGCAAGACAGGCCGCATGAGATGCTGCAAGGCCTGATACAAGAAGGCGTTTTGTGCACGTCAGTTGCTTCGATCAAATACTTTGTTGTGCAATCACATTGGTGACAACAGAACAGCAGAGGTATTTACTCAGAGCTGACAGTGGATTAATCAGGAGATTCTTGTTTATAGTGTTTTGCGCCTAGTAAAGCTATAGAATCAAGTTGAGCATTGCAAACAGCATCATGAGCTGCGTAAGCAAGTCTGTATTTCATAAGTGTCTGGTGTCTAAATGCAAGCGACCTGACGTCTTTGCAACGCATGCGCACCAACTTGAAATCAGGTGAAGTTGAGTCAAGTGTAGACGTCAGTGTCAAGCTTTAAAAATGTGAAATCCAGGCCATGGCACCCTTGGTGCTCATTGATTATAAGCTTGTGTTTCAGGAAACATGAGCATGTTGGCAGCAGTGGAACTGACCCACCGTATGGCAACCATGGTACTGGCTGCCTCATAAACCTATGCTGATTCACAGACAGTCAGAAGCACCAGGTTTGATCCACTGTCACAAACAGTGAAGGGTCAATCACTAATGGCATCAAAGATTCCAACTTTGGCGAATCAAAGCAATTATTGAAAACAGTCAGAATTGTCTAATGAGTGACACTTGATGCCTATGCGCAGATCTCTCCACAACGAAGGCTTGGCATTGCGCTCTGCAGTTGGTCCGAAGCTATGTTATGTGCGGCTGGCAATTCTGTTTAGACCTGATGGCGTTGTGTGACATGGAGGCTTCTGATGACAGCCTGGCATATGTATATGACGTGCACGAATATGTCAAAGTTTAACAAGAAATGGCTACGATTCGTGTACGCACATCTGCCGTGAGCCAGAGAAGCCGGACTGCTTTCACGGCGCCAAGTTGCAGGTAGGGCAGATAGCCCAGAGCACGCGTGTGGTGCAGCTGCCTGTCAAGGGCCTGCGTAACCACATCATCAACAAGGGCGCGAAAGATATGTACGTCGTGAGAAACTTGTTTGCCGCAATCAACAAGAAAACACCTCGGCCCCGTCAGGTGTGCGGGGGTCAGGTTTGCACAAAGTAATGAGGCAAGCACCAACTTGAGGGTTGTTTTCTGTTTGTATTCGCACAAAATTTAATGAGCAAGCAAAAAAAGCTTGAGGGTTGATTTCTGCGCATGAGCTGATGTGACAAGAGGAGAAGCAGTAGTGTACTACTATATTCAGTGGACACAAACTATTGCCTAGGCCGATATGCAACATCTTGCAGGCATGCAGTTGATTTGCAATCATTTTAACCCCAGCGGAACCCTACTTCCGCCACAACCATGTAACCTGTACTTCAGCCGTAAGATTGTCGATGTGAAACCTCTTTGGTATAGCTATAGTCTACAGGCACACGTATTTCCCAGGTGCATATTACTCATGATGCGAATAAGCCAGCTCACCACTACCTGCACGAAAGCCATCATGACTCATGCATGAGTTGTCATCCATCACTGTCACCCATAAACTTGAAGAGGTCAGCAGTGAGCACCGCATGGCTGATTTGCAGCGACAGCATGCTCTGTGCTCTCATCAGCCAGGCTTAGGCACGCAGAGCTGTTGTTCATCATAGCACTTTTATTCGTCTTTTCAATGGTTCGCTTCAAGGGCAGGATTGACGAATGCAACTCGGCCATTGCAGCGGTGCAAAGTTCAGAGCAACTGCAGTGCAGCAGATGTGCAGCTGCATACACCACCGGCATTACTCTTGTAACGACTCAAGCTGATGCTGTCATTACAGTAGTTTGACATTATTGTTATAAATGAAATAGCCATGCATGAGCCGTGCATGATGCTTGTACCATTCCCCGCAGTGGCACTTCGATTTGTATTTCAGAGTGTAGCAGCACCGTGACCAATTGTGCTTGAGGAATGGGGAGAGCACATCTGCATGCCCGCAAGGCAATTTCATCAAATAACCGTATCGTGTACTCCACACATAGAGTAAATGCGCACATTTATTTCCACGTACATGTGCCAGACCAGGCAGCACCAGGCCACTGTCTTCAAATGGCGTAGTTGAAGTCACCGTGCCACCATTGCCCAGCCAGCCCTCGCCGTTGTATATGTCCACCAGCTTGCGGTAGGCTTGTTCTGTGCCTTCTTTGAGCTCACTCCCGTCCTGCCACGATTTATACTATGCGGCAGCATCGCTCCAATCATCAGCATCTTATGTAACATAGAGTTCGGTGAATTTCGTGCACTCTATTAATCACGCTGCAGTGGTAGTCACAAACCACAGCAAATGCTTTAGCAGCTGTCACACGGTGCGTAACGTTTTGATAACTCACAAGGCCAGGATAAAAGCCAGGACGCTTTAAGTGGGAGTGTTTAAAAATATGTGAGCATCTGACTAAGAAACGCTGGAGCTATAATCAGAATAAAGTGCTAAAACATCAGCATCACATGCGCTTGGATGAAGACCTTTGGTCATATACACCCCTCGGCCACAATTGTGATTGCTGTAGCAGCCTACACCTCTGGTATTGAGTTGCCAAGGGTGGAGCTGTGCTGTACCAGCCACCCATCATGATCACCTGGCAGTGTAATTGAACCATGCAGCCGCACGGAAGTGCCACCTTGTCTTCTTGCCGCAGGTGTGTGTACCTGCTGAGCACTGATTAATGATGGCTCAGGTTCAAAATACCCTGAACACCCACTTCAGTACCACCGCACCTTCAGGGTGTAAGCTTGTGCACTTGCCAGAAGTTCATATGTCTTTTAAATTAGAAGCCATGAAACAACGTCAGAGCGTGACATGTCTGATCGCCTGGCTATGCCAATCCTCCCGCCTCTTGCTGGGCCGTGCAATGGCTTTTGGCGGCGTGATCTAATCTCAGCTGCCTAACATACCACACCCTTCCTGCCTCAGGGCCTGGCAATTGAAGTTGTGTAACCGCTGTGACAACACAAAACCTGAATTCGGTGCGACAAAAAAGTACATGCAGCCCCCAATACTCAGTGACAAACAATTTCTTCCATCATGACCATGATGATCCTTGCTGTCACCGCTGTCAGTGTTCTTGACGATTCCTTATTGCATACCAATGGCCTCACCAAATACTCGATCTACTCACCAGCCAACCCGCCCCGCTATGAAAAGATGCAAATTCGCGGTCACCGATGAGGCCCATGTTATTCCGGCATAGGTCATCCGGGCGCAGGTGTTGAAACCCCCAGGCAACGGGCATGTCTGAAATTTTCTGTCAAAAGCATGGGCAGCGATTGGGAGGGGAGGGGGCAGGGAGAAGAGGTGGTTGTGCTGAGGCAGTGTCAGGCGGTTCCAACTCCTGCCTGAGTTGGCGCATGCAGTGTAGTGCATCATGTGAACCTGTGAACTGTGGTGCAGCACACACATTGACGGAAGTGGTCACTAAAGTTAATGATAATTACCACACACATAGAACAACCCTGGCTGGAGATCCTTGGCTTTGCACATTTTTTTACTGGTCTGATGCAAATAGCACGTGCTTTTATGAAGGAAGTGACAATGGACTCCTCAGAGCACTGTCACAGTGCAATGCAGTAGCATCCTGAGTGCAAGCATGACGGACGGATTGCAAAGTTTCAAAGCTGTCGTCTGGCATGCCATGCAGTGCAGGTGAGCTGGCACGACTAAATCAAGTCAAATGTGAAGAATCGCGACTTGGGATGTTCAAACTGTGAATGTGGAAGATGCGCACTCCACAGGTGCCCGCGCGCAATGAGTGTGGTGCCCACGACCTCTCCTGCCAGCGAAAAGCTTCAAGCATGGCGCATGAGGCAGTGGTTGGCAATGCTGTTGTCACTGCTTAAAGTGAAGTAGGCAGTGCTTGGCAAATGATGGTGTTAGTATAATATATCTATATATATATATTTGATGGATCTGGATGATCTCATTAGAGGTTTGTATACAATTGCAACTTGAAACAGGTGTCTTGCTTCATTGCAGTACGAAACTTTGAGAGCCAGCAAGAGACTCTGACCTTAGGCTTCCACTGATTTGAATCAGCAATCAGACTGTGATGCGCCAGGTGCTGTTGCCCCCCCATAAACGGTGAACTTTAAATTGAATGTAGGTACTGCATCATGAGCATGTATTTTCAGGTCAGATACTGCAGCAGGGTGGAAGCACCTCTTGAACGCGCCGCAAGGCTTGCGCATACACTATGCAAAAGCCGTAAGTCTTGAGCATACATTGCTGTAATTCTAACTCACCTCGTTCAGCAGTGCTCTGTCAAAGCTCCCAGGAAACATGTGCTTTCGACGCTCCTGCAAATGCTGCTGAAAAGTGTTGTATCGAATCTGCAAGGCTGCAGGACCCGATTCACCTCCTGTGGTGATAGCAGCACTGCCGCAGCGGCTGCTACTGCTGAATGTACGGTCAACCTGGGGCATAGGTAGTATCAGGATTGCATTTTGGGTCACAGCGTGCAGAGTGGTAACGCACAAGGCTGTTACAGTTCTGCACCTGCTGCGCATTTTAACAACCATGGCAGGTTTCTTGTGAATATCCAGCAAGGCTCGAGGACAATGCGGCAGCTGGGCATTGATGGTACATCCAGGCCATGCTGATCTCGCTCCGCTAGTCGCTAGTCGCATGCTCCACATATGATGGTTAACCATAAGTTCAGCCACAAAACATGAGTTTGCTGTCAATACCCTCAAACGCCTTAGTGCTGAGCCATCTGCCTCTCAAGTGGGGCTCATGTTAGTCATCGCTTCGAGCAGACTGTGAACTCGACACGCCATGACGCCCACGTGCCGGCTTCTACATTTGGCTAAGGAAAGCACTTTAATCAAATTGGTCTACGGTGAGAACACTAGGACGTTGCCACACAGCCACTCGCCTGCAGCTGCCGTGATGGAGAATGACTCGACACGACACGACACGACGACCAAGCGAGGTCTCACTTTGACAGATGTCTGAGCACTCCTGTCAGATGATTCTTGAATACGACTTAGTTCGACGTTATGCGAAGTGCGCTGCATGCTTCCTGGCGTACAGGAACAGCTCGAGAGAGGAACAAGGTCGCACCTGAAAAAAATTATTGCAGAAAGCAGGACGAGGCGCCAGGCGCTGGCCACTGCGTCTGGAGGCCAGCGTTAGCGTCCTCGACCCATATCTGAGGAAAGCCACTGATTGCATTGCTGCTCGAGTGTGGAGTGTGTGTGAATCACGAAGAGCGAAGCCAATGTTTTGATCGGGTTGAAGTTGAATTTGACCGGGCGCGGTGTGTGTGCACAAGCAACATCTGCAGCCCTCTGGCGCGGCAACACCTGAAAAGCGGCTTGCAGACAAAGCAACTTTGTAGGAGCGAACAAGGGGCCAGCTGCTTGCCACTAGTTTTTCACATCACGAGTCACAGCTGAAGTGCATGCAACCACTTGAGGTGTTTGATGCTCGCGCGGGCTCTGAATAGACGGACGGGCGCACAGTAGGCTGTTACACCTCTGTTAGCAGTGCTGCTGCGCCAGCGCTGTGGTTCTGCCGATTACAGTGGGGTCGAGATCAGCGACATACGATGCGGACTGATTGCAGGCGACAAGCGCGTTTCAACAGCGTCGATGGGGTGTTGTGTTCTTTCTGCGGCCACGCGAGGGCTACACAAGCAAGCTGACCATCACATGAGTCTGTTGATCTGTTTGTTTGTCCTGTACTTTAGTATTTCTCGCTCAGCGAGCGAAAAGTCCTAATGATTGACCTGTACTTTAGTGATTCTCGCTCAGCGAGCGAAAAGTCCTAATGATTGATGTCAGGCTTGCTACCAGAATCTACATATACTTTGTGGAAGCTTGAAAGGAACTCAATGCTCACTCCGATTGTACCTGAACTGTGCTTTTACAGTCGCGCTCCCATGCAGTAGCACACATGTGTGTGCTGCTGCAGCATGTAGCCATCCCTGTCATGGCCTCAAGTGATATTGCGCAACTCTTCGTAGTCCAATAAAATGTTCATGTCGGCCGCATTCCAGCCAAACAGGCTAGTAAGGCCGGCTGTGCAGTGATTCAAGAGCGCCTGACGTAGTACTCTGGAGTGCATGCGCGGGAGTTGGCGGAGCGCGTCATGGCGTACACATGCGGAGCGCGAATGCTGGGCTGTGTTGCAGCGCCGGTATCCAAGCTCCTAGGGCACAGCGCAGACTAGGCTGCTGCGTTGACGCAAGCTTTTCGATTGCATAGGCAACTCGGCCTCCCTTGGGCCTTTATAAATACAAGTCCATACGTACATGAAATTGCACAAACATTATAATTGCAGTGTGTAGTGCTGATTTGTGCTGCTGCCATTGTGTTGTGCACTGTATGCGCAGATGAGACTGGCGGTTTTACCCCAGGAGAGGAGAATGTCATGTCTCTCAACACCATTCTTGAGCTTGGGGATCCCCTGCTTGCACAGCAAGGCTGATCCCATCTACTTGAAGCAGGTATCATGGGCCCACAGCGCTGTCTGTGCTGTCTGTAAACGCGAACTTGCTTCACGGCCAGAATTTGTGATTTCTGCATCATTCTACAGGTCTCTCTCCTCTGCTGCTGCGCTTTGTGTTTGATTGTTGGCTTCACACGTGGTCCTGCTGATGACTACATTCCAAACAAGAGCGAATGAACCACAAGAAGCATGTTAGCGGTGCATTATGACACCTGCCCATGTGCATGAATAGTCATGGCACAATCTGCTGAGTCATGCGCATTTGATCACCAACGCGAACTGCAATATCTACTACGTGGCTTATGGTCAAGTCCGGGCAGCGGTGCAGGTGTTTGCACGAGAAGGTTTCACGTCATGATCAGGTTATATTTAAGTGACAATCCCCTGCTTCCACAACGACTTCTTTAAAGGCAGAAGTCCGCTGCAGCAAAAAGTCATATCGGCTGCAGTGGGGGGTTCCAGGGAGAGCAGCATCCCCAGTACTTTCAGCAAGTTCAACCTAGCATGCTAGGGCAATATTGAGTCCCTGTGCTTTTTGAGACATGTGAGTGAAGCCCAGCGGGCGTTTGCTTTGGGCCCTACCACAAAGCAGTTTCTTGCAGCATTGCAATCACTGATGGCTGCCGAGCTGGGGGTTGGACCCTGAGGGGATCTATGCCACCTCAAAAACACATACTTTGAAGTGCAGCTGTTGCAGTTATTTGCCACTGCGCTCTTGGCATACTGTTCGCACTTCAAGGTACTGATCATGGCATACACAGCAGTACTTGGTGACAAAGGACAGCACGTAAGCACCGAGCGCAACTTTTCAGCCGCATGCACACACATGGGAACAGAGTTCTGAAAGACACATGTGCAATCAGCCAACACCGCCCAATCTGGGGATGTGCTGTACTTGGCTAAGATACTAGTAGCAAATGCCATGATCTGGTGCCCGATGCCACGCTGCTAGCACTGCGCTGTGGCATATGCCTCCAAAACACTTTAGTGCTTTTACCCTACGTGACACCTCAATGTTTCTATATGGTGAAGCCAGAACTCAAGCTACCGAGCACGCTGACAAAAGAGGAAGCCACCAAACACACGTATCATTTGTGTCAAGATCATGAAATGAATTGACGTTCGCGAGGTTGTGTGCAAGCTTTGTGGAACAGCACTGCCAAGGCAGTGGAGGCCACAATCAACCTGCACTTGCACATGTCACCAGCCTGCTTTCATGGGATCTCCTAGCTCATTGATGGTGTTAAGGGACATGACACGCTCCTCTCCTGTATAAATATCGGTCGGGGCATCTGCGCAGGCAATGCACAACATGAAAACAATGCCAACGTGGGGCAGGATTAATCACGTGAAGGCTGACGTAATTATCATATGAGTGCCCAGGCATTCAAGTTGCAGCCTAAGCGCTGCTTTTACAGACATCAGGTTGGCGCACATTGCCCCGGGCTGGTCAAAAGCACATGGTACAACGAAAATATGTGCCATGGACATTTGCTTGTTGGCATTGTGTGACGTGAAGTTTGCAATATGGCAAGACTTCAAATCCTGGTGGTCAGCGTCACATTAATGATTGGGGTTTTTTGTGCGCAAAGCGAGAATTAACCGCAATTGCAATCTTATACTGCAACTGAGGACCGGGAGCCAGCGTCCCAGCACTGTAATGAGTTGCTGGCTGCACAATCGGCTAGAACTCAATTCAAATGACTTGGGGAAAATGGCATGATGTGACCAACACAATCATAGCAGCGCCACATGCACGTGGTCAACCCCAAGATTGCAACTGTCAGTGTTACCGGACTGTTCAAGAACTGCAAAGTAGATCAATATATTTCCTAGCGGCGAGTGCGCGCGCTCATTGTGATGAGCCACCAATCTAAGACAGCTACAAAAGTGAATGCCGAACTGCATGGCTATATGACGTAAGTCCCTGCACAAATATGCAGGCACAATATGCGACAACTGCGCCTATGTGCGATCAATGCATCCTTCTTAGAAGCTGCAGGTTCAAGCCCTTGCATGCAGAGAATGGCTCAGCACGACTTCAAGTGGCCATGTCAACGCTTGCCATCAAATGCAGTCAACAGCGCTCTCATACCATAGAGTGGAATGCCGTCTCTGATGCTGATCGGCTCTCTTATTCTCATCGGCTCCCACTTCATGCAATTACTGATACATTAGTTGACCTACGTACCAGTGCCTGAAACGCGTTGACACCTGGGTGCACCGAGTGCATGTTGACAACCGATATCTAGGGAGCTAGCTACCTTGCTGAAATCATCACTGCCGCACTCGCCGTCCCTAATAGAAGGTACCATGGTGCACCTTGATGTTGTCATAACTAGGGCGTATCCACTGACTGCGCCATGACAAATTCTGAAATTCAGAGCCAGTCTGAGCGCACCACATCTGAGTGGCTCAGACCGCAAGCCATGGGCATGACCCGGAGTAACACTGAGCACACTGCGCCAACAACACAAAGTGTGAGATATGCAAAACACCAACACAAGTTGTGATTAATCTCAGACTACTCAGATGGCGTGAAGTGTCAGCTTTCTGTTAGTCATGGACTACAAAGCTTTCATTTAGATTATTATTTGCGAAAATGGCGTGCATTATGTAGTGAAACTCCACCCTTCTCTCCCGTGCATACCTGGTATCCTGTGTAGCATCAGCAGGTGTGTGCGCTCCTGCCACTCTCTGTCCCCAAACAAGGGTGCCCCCATCGGAGATCCATGAGGTGTCTTGAACTCCCCCCCCTCTACAGCACCACGGGCAGCAGTGCTAGGGTCAGGATGACTTGCCGATCCCTTCCCCTGAGCCCTTGAACTTGACCCCGCTGCCTGTTCTGGCCTTGCAAGGCCGCCAGCAGAGAAGAAAAGGCTCCGCTCAAGAGTGCGGAGTGCTAGCATGGTACAAAAGGCCTGGCGCCCTGGTGACCGGCTCAGCAATTGCAGGGCAAATCCCCGTGCGTGACGGCCCAGGTCGGCAGCCGGTTTCAGAAGCGTGGCAGGCTCTCGTTCCTGTTGCAGGGCAAGCACACACAGCAGTGCTCAGCAGTGTATTGTCAATGATGAATGGCTGACACTGCCTGCAGCAATGTCCACCAGCGCTTTAGTATTCACAATCGTCTGCCACCAAAACCAGCATGCAGAGCTCAATAATTTGGCAGTGCTCACAACCTTCACGTTGGGGCCAGCAATCATGATGTGTGCACCAACTCGTCACAAGAACTCTTGCCAGACAGAACTCCAAGTGCCAGCAACTTCGATTTACATAAAGCAGCTTATGTGACGCACACATGTAGCAGTAACATTTGGGTTTCAACGAAGACAATGTTGCTGGGGACACTTTCCTGTTGAATGTTGCATCGTCAGAGCTGGTGCGTGGACAAATCTGCCAGAACTTGAAGAACATGTTTGGTTGCCAGGGTTTGACAGGCCGCATAACATGGTTCAAAGCCTCAACCAGGACGTTTTCCTGCACTGCGGCACGTCCGTGGTTTTTGAGACTTTGTTCTGCACTCATGTGGATGTCAACCAAACAGCAGACGTATTTACTCAGAGCTGGCCGTTCATTTTTGGTTAAAGTATCATGGGCATAGCATTGTGAGTCTAGTAGAAAGTCTGGATTGTGCATTGCAGAAAGCGTCATGAACTACGTGAGCAAGCCTGTATTTCAGAAGTAATTGGTGTCTGACTTGACGTCTTCGGAATGCATGCGCAACACATTAGTGAAATAGGGTCAAGTGTAGAAGGCAGTGTCGTGTCTTGGAAACTTTGAGATGCAGAACACCCTTGGTGCTCGTTGATTCTGTGCTTGTGCTTCCTGAAACATGAGCGCTTTCGAGTTGGCAACAGCAGTAACACTGACCAACCGTCAGGCAACTGTGGTGCTCAATTACGTGTGTTGCTGCTACCTCCTCAATCTAAGCTGACTCGCCGACAGTCAGACACCACCAAGTTCTGCATTCATTATCACAAGTACGGCAGTGAAAATCATTCACTGATGGCTTCAGATTTCACAGGTTTGAATCAAAGCAGTCATTGATAACATTCATGAAACCATCATGACTAACACCTGATGCCCCCTGCACAGATATGGTCAACAAGGGGTTGCGGTCTACAGTTGGTCTGACCGTGTAAGTTATGCAATTCTGTTCAAACCAGAAGGTATTCTGCAAATGACGTCGTTGCTTTTGATGACTGCGGACATGCACATATGACATGCATGATTGCAATAAATACCAAAGTCTCACAAAAAAAGGTACTGCACTCACATCTGCCGTGAACATCCGGAGGTGGACTGACTTCACGAAGCCAAGCTGCAGGTAGGGCCGATAGCCCAGAGCATGCGTGTGGTGCAACTGCCTGTCAAGGGCCTGCATGACCACAGCATCAACAAGGGCGTAAAGCATTTGTACAGTGAGAAGTCCGCCACAGCCAACAAGAATGTGATGCGTGCCACCAGTGGTGCCAGCAAGGTCACTACAACATTGTAACAATTGTTACCATACAGGATATCCCACATGTCATATGGGTATGCCACCAAATGATCAACAGAGCTGAGACACAAACGCCTCAGGTAAGTGTGCGACGATGTGGTCACTGACAGGTTTGCACACACGAAGCGAGCAACAACATGAGGTTGCCATGCATGAACTGATGTGATAGGACAAGTAGTGTAGCAGGCAGGACAGGTAAACACAACACTGGCAGATGCCTGACATGTGAAAGTTGCAGTTGCAATGCCAAACCCAGCAGAAACCCCAATTCCGCCTCAACCTGAACCTTCAAGTTGCTGCAGTAGTCTACATGCACGCGCAGTCCCAGCCTGGTGCGTGTTATGCATGGTGTGAACAATACTAGCCGCAAGAAACTATTTTTGGCTTCAAGGGCAGGTTTGACGAATGCAACACTGCAGTGGTGCAAGTAGAGACAGCTAGCACATGCAGTGCAGCAGAAGTACAGCTGCATACGCCACCAGCATCACCCTTACCATCATGAACCAAGCTGATGCTAACATAAAATTGGTTTGTCCGACTGAGCCATTATTTTTATAGCTCATTCAGCCATGCATGAGCCATGCATGATGCTTGTGCTGACCCGCAGTGTCACTGCCACTTGTACTTCATCAGAGTGTAGAAGCACCACTGTGCTTAAGGAGTGAGAGAGCACGTACTCTACGCGCACGCAAGGCAACCTCATCAAACATATGTGTACTTTGAAGCAACATGTATTCAAGGAGATAGGTTCCACGTACATGTGCCAGACCAGGCAGAACCAGGCCACTGTCCTCAAATGGCGTAGTTGACGTCACAGTGCCCTCGTTGCTCAGCCAGCCCTCGCCGTTGTATATGTCCACCAGCTTGCGGTATGCTTGTGCTGTGCCTTCTTGGAGTTTATCAGAGTCCTGCAATTCAGCATGGACCAGCTCATCAGCACCTGATATAACATGCAGTCGGGTGAGGACTTGTGCACACGTTCGTCAGTGGCACTGCAGTCACTGAGGCACGAGCCACAGCAAAGGCTTCAACAGCTGTGCGTCAAGCACTCATCACAAGGGCTGGATCAAAGCCAGGATGCTTTACCCAATTGGAAGTGCTTATGAATTTGTGTGCTGCATCCGACCAACAAACGTTGCAGCTGGGGTTAGGTTCGGGTGCTGAAAGACCATGCACGTGGATGAAGCCCTTTGCCAATAGTCGCAGTGGCAGCCTGTGTTGAGCTGCCAAGTGGTGTTACAGTAGAGCTGTGTTGCACTACCCAGAATGGTCAGCACAGTGTAACTGAAGCATGATGCACTGAAATGCCACCGTTTTCTTCTCGCTGCTGGCCTGTGTGTGCCTGCTCAGCAATGGTTGTCATGCAGTAGCCAACAATGGTTCGATCAGCTTCAGAATACCGTAATCATCATCTCCAGTACCACCTACCTGCAGGTCTGAAGCTTATGAAAAAGTCCAGTTTTTGAAGCTATGAATGAACTTCAAAGTGTGACGCATCTGACCGCTTTGTTATGCTACTCCCCCGCCTTGGACTCTTCAAGTTGCTGAGCCGTGCCAGGTGATTTTGGCAGCGTTAGCCAATCCTGCTGCCGAACAGGCCACGCTGTTCCTGCCTGGCAAATTGTGCAACTGCTTTCGCAATACGAAATTTGGGTTCGCTGCGGCAAAAAGTGCAGCCCCTAACACTTGGTGACAAAACCTACTACCATCGTTGCTATCACCCCTGCTGCAACTTGAAGGTGCTCATGACAATTCCCTGTTGCGTATAAATCGCATCACCGAACACTAGATTTACTTACCCGATAACCAATGGCGATGCCAGTAGAAAAACCCGATGGGCGGACATGAATGAAACGCGTGTTGTTCTGGCACAGGTCACCAGGCGCAGGTGTTGAAACCCCCAGGCAACGGGCATATCTGACATTTGCTGGCAAAAGCATGGGCAGCGATTGGGAAGTGTGAGTGTGTGTGTGTGTTGTGCTAAGGCAGCGCCAGGTGGTTTCAACTGCTGCCTCAATTGGCGCATTCAGTGTGGTGCATCATGTGAACCTATGAATTGCGCTGCGGTACAAACATTGACGGAAGTGGTCACTCAGATAAATGATCATCACCACACACTTGCGCCAGCCCTGGGCGGAGGTGTTTTGTCGCATTTACTTGGCAACTCTGATGACAAAAGTACTCAACAAGGAGGTGACATCATTGGACTCCTCAGAGCACTGCCACAGCGCAATGCAGTGGCTTCTTGAGTGCAAACGTGCCAGTGGTCAGCTTGGTACTTTGATGCTGCCGCTGGCGTGCAGGTGAGCCGGCATGACTACATCAGTCAAAGTCAAAGTTAAAGTAGCGCGACTTGTGATCTCATGTGCAGACTGTGGATATGGGAGTTGCACACTCCACAGGTGCAGAGCCCCCCGGTGCTATGGCTGAGGTGCCCAGGAAGCCCTGCTGGCAACAAACTTCAAGCCTGGCGCATGAGGCAGTGGTTGGCAAGCGCTGGTGTCACTACTTGAAGTGAAGTCGGCAGTGGTTGGCAGGTGTTGGTGTTACTACATGTTTGATCTCGATGACCTTTTGTAGAAGTATATGAATGCAAAAAAAAGGTGTCTTGCTTCGTTGCAGTAAGAAAACCAAGAAGAGCCTTAGGCGTCCACTGACGTAAATCAGATGCGCCAGGTGCTGTCGACCCCCCATATATGGCTAACTTCAACATTTCTAAGTCAGATGCTGCAGGGAGGAAGCAACCCCTTCCATGCTTGAGGTTGCATTGCTGCAACTCACCTCATTCAGCAGTGTTCTGTCAAAGGTCCCAGGCAACATGAGCTTTCGACGCTCCTGCAAGTTCTGCTGATGAGTCGTGTATCGACTCTGCAAGGCTGCAGGTCCCGCTTCACCTCCTGTGGGGATAGCAGCACTGCCGCAGCGGCTGCTACTGCCGAATGTACGGTCAACCTGAATCATAGGTAACATCAGGAATGCTTATCAGGTCACAGTGACAACGCAAAAGGCTGTCCTGCACCTGCTGTGCGTTTTATCAAGCAAATTCTTTATTCAGCAAGGCTCGATGACATTGCGGCAGCTGGGCATTGGTGGTACATCCAGGCCAAAATAATCTCGCTCCGCTAGTCGAATGTTCCACATATGATGGTTAACCACAAGTTCAGCCACAGCACATGACTTTGATGTCAATACCTCCACTAAGCCATCTGCCTCTCAGTGGGGCTCATGTTGGTCATCGATTCAAAGCAGACAGTCAGCATGAATTGTGGACATCCTGGCATCACTGTATACTCGACATGCCATGACGCCCACATGCCGCTGCTACATTTGGCTAAGGCAAGCCACTTAAAAATCGGTCTACGGTGAGAACAATGGTCTAGGTCTTTGCTACAGCAACTCGATTGCAGCTGCCGCGATGGCGAATGACTCGACTGCAGCTGCGGCGATGGCCAATGACTCGACACGACACGACACGACGAGACAAGCCAGGCTTCTTGTTAAAACAGATTAGCAAGCAGCACCCCTGTCAGATGCATATACTCTACGGCATTCACTTCATGAGAGTAGAACACGAGGTAGCGCGAACGTAGTGCGCTGCTTCACTGCATGGCATGCGGAACTTGAGAGGAAGGTTCGCACCTGAGGGGGATTACTGCCGAAAGCACGAGGCGCCAGGTGCTGGCCACTGCGTCCGGAGGCCAGCAGAAGCTTCCTCGACCCAAATCTGAGGAAAGCCACTAATTGCATTGCTGCTCGAGTGGAGTGTGGAGTGTGTGTGAAGCCAGTGAGAGAGAGAGCTTTGATTTGACACGGGTTGAAGTTGAATTTGACGGTAGAAAACGCTTCGCAGACTTTGCTGGAACGAACTGGGCCAGCTGCTTGCCACTCGCTTTTCACGAGTTACAGCTGAACTGTCACAGGTTGGAAGTGTGTGATGCTCGCGCGGCGTCCTGAATAGACGGGCGCACAGTAGGCTGCGACATTGCTGCTGCGCCAGCCAGCGCTGTGAGTTCCGGCGATCATAGTGGGGTTGAGAGCAGCGACACTGCGATACGGTTGCAGGCGACACCAACACTGCAGTAGTCTGACGCGCGCTCAGTAGCTTTTGGCTATACGCGCATCCATCGGTGGTTGCAACATGCACATGCACGCTTGTGCATTCTCCGGCAAGCACGTTGCACGAACTTGGCAGTGCACATGCCATAGCGGTGCCCATGTCACCTTCGTGCCTGTGTAACTGCCGGTAGCCCGGATCCCGAGACTGATGTACGCATTTCAGGTGTACTGCTGCATGCGCATAATTGTTAGCGCTGGCGCTGGAAGCATGGCCAACAGCTGCCACTGTTTGTTGTCAACTGCATTGACACAGTGCCAACATGAAGGCGCCTTCAATGTCGGTGCTGCGACCATGACTCGAGTGCCATCGCTGCCATACACTGCAGTGAGCGAGCATCATGATTGTAGGTGTACCGAGATGCGTGTGTTGCTGTTCTGTTGATCATACCTGAACGTACATCACAAGCCTCCATCAACCTCCAGCGGTATGCACGGTACTCGCAGGCTTGTATCTGCAAGGGCCGGGTGTCCGGTTTGGTCTTTAAACTTAAGTTTTCATCATGATCATCGTGAATGCAGCCGCCTAGTCTAGTGAATTGTGCCCTGGGAGCTTACTGTGCGCCAAGGGTTTGATCACTGGTGCTGCGGCATAGCAAACCTTTTGTGCTCCGCATGTGATACATGACGCGCTCCGTCAGCTCAGACGGGTCGGGATCTGCCGCTTGGCAAGGATTAGCGTCCTTGTGCAATACATCCGCCTTAAAAGGTTTTCGCCACCCAAAGATGAATTAAATGCCGAGTGCACCACCCACTCCGCGACAAAAAGCTTGCAGTGCTTGCCCTAATGCCCGTATGACTTGTTGACAAATGGCATGAAGGCCCGAGCCATAATGTCAAAATGCCGGTGTGATGCTTGACCTTCAACTTTACATCCTCAGACTTTCCCACCCCGGCAGCATATATAGCCATGGCATACCTGAAAGTACTGTCTGCACAGGAGTGTGATCTTGATCTTCGCACTCATCGCCACAAGCTTTAAAGGTATGCGGTCCTAGTCATCGAAGATCTTTGTTTTGAAATGCAGTTCTGTCATCAGCGATAGCCCGCTTGCTTCTTTGGGTGCGCTGTCGTGGCGCGTTTCGATTGCCAGCTTTCCCTGCAGGTGTCAGTGATTTAACCAGTGCAAGCAAGAAGGTACCACACATGCATCATCATGATTGTTTGATGCCAGCAGTGTGCAATACATTTGCACCTGACACTTGAATGTCAAGTGCGCCACAGTTGAAGGCAGTTGTCAGGTAAATGTTATGCCGCTTGCTGGGCAATGCCGCGTACAGCGTCGGACAACAACACCAAGCACCGTGGCACCAATTGCATTTATCCCCAAATAAGGGTACTGCTCCTGTCATCAACAACTCGCAGAGCATGCCGCGGCCACTCAAACATGAGGTAACGGTGTTAAAGCAGTGTGTTAGGTGCACGTTGCGCAGCCTAGCAACTGCAGCATTGGATTTCCATAATATGGCCGCTGCTGGTGTAAGTCACTGGATGACAATCCACAATTCTTGTGCGTACGACGTGTTTCCATCACTTGAAGTTGGTAGGGCCCTGAATCCTAGGTATAGTATACCCACGACCGGTCCAGGTTCCTTCCTTCAAAGCTTTCAAGAAGGTATTTTCACGACCTATACCTACTAGGTGCAAGCCAGAGTACACTCGAAAAACTGGCCTTTGTCGATTTATACACCGGGTCCCTCAGGCTGTCGATATATGCACACTCGAATGGCATTCCAGTGATGATTTGCAGCACTTCTCTTCCCTACCTTGAGCATCTCTGTGAGGCTGCCCGGGCCCCGAACTAATAGCTGTGCTCGATGCGTTGTCGCATTTTAACAATTGGTACTATAGTAGAACAAGTGGGGATTCGCGTACAATCGAGCATGCAACTTTGTCCAACATCAAGACCGGAAGCGAGAAAGCGAGGATGTTGAGTCTGATACTTGTACATAGCATGCACTTGTGCATTACACGCATGCCGTTCTTTGTTTGCTGTCCAACATATCCAGCATCATCTCGTAGTCGCGCTTCCTGATGCACACCTTCTCGCCCTCTTGGGTCTCGCTGCTCGCAAACCTGATCCGGTTGCTGTTACCGCCTGACAAGTCACGGGCTCGGCGGCTGGCCTGCGTCCAAAGGACCTGGCGTAGGCTTTGACACACTGCCATCGCTCTGACTTCTTCGTTGTACGGCTCCGAAAGCTTGAAGGTGTACCGTACAGTGTTGTAGATCACAGCAGAGGCGTCCTTGTCTGCTCCAATAGCCGCAGCCTGCAAACTGTCAATCATGTGCGCCCCAGGATCCGCATCCACGACTTCCTCCCCGGCTTGCGGCTGCTGCAGCTGCAGCCGTGCCACCAGAGGCGCCGCTAGCGCTAGCGGTGGCGGTGGGTGGGACGCTGGCAGTGGCTGCAGAGGTGCCTGCTGCACAAAGGCTGGCGATGAGTGGGAGTGCACTGCTGGGAAGGGCTGAGGTGGCGGGAGGTAGAACAACCCTGGGAGGTGTGGATTCACGGGCTGCATGGGTGGTAGCGGCGACAGTTGCACGAAGCCGACGTCAAGGTGCCCATGGGCACATTGATCAGGCTGCTGGGGCTGCCAGTGCGTCTCCTCATGTTGCGGCTCTGGCTCGACTGCCCGTGCTGCAGATGCCGGAGGCTTCTTTTCGTTTTTGATGTAATCTGCCGATATTGCATCGGCCTGCTCCGTAGTCATGTTTGTACCGAAGGCATCATGAAACCAGAACCCGTCTGGCTTGCACTTGAACCTGTACCGCCACAACGGGATGTTGATGCCGTCAACAGTATGCGTGGCTGCAAGGACATGAAAGCAGCGATATGGGCGGTGAGTCAGTTCTGGTGCAACCGCGCGGACGATCCATGGCAACGCGACCCCAATATCCTTTCCATCACTCACGTTTGTTGTTCCGCCAAGGCCACGTTCTCAACAATGCTTCCCGATCAGCGATCCTGAAGCTATCGCCAGTGCTCGACCACTCCAGCCCTCCATCTTTCTTCTGCAGCTGCTCCAATAGCTTCGTCACGAAAGTTCTGCTCCTCGAACCTGCGGTATTCAGACATCCAACACAGCACTCTGTAGGTGGAACGCACATATACATCGCCAGTGCTTGACCACTCCAGCCCTCCATCTTTCTTCTGCAGCTGCTCCAATAGCTTCGTCACGAAAGTTCTGCTCCTCGAACCTGCGGTATTCAGACATCCAACACAGCACTCTGTAGGTGGAACGCTCATATACATGATGGGCTGGAAAGTGTGTTGGCCACGCATCATCTTGATACTTACGCTGTGAAGAGCGTCCCATGCCGTCGCTTTCCACGGTCTCGTTTCCCGTCGACAAACATTTACTCTCGGATTTCTCTTTAACCGTCTCTGTGGAGAGTCACTACTTGTGTAGTTCTCCTTCCCCGCCCCTGCTGCGGACCAGGTCGACAGTATGTCTGTCGCCTCCACCTCGAGGCGCCGTCCGGCTGCGCTGGCAGCATCCTCAGGCCTATCGCTGCGATCATGCGCCTGACCCGATTTGCAGACGGGACTGCCGCTGCCTGCGGGCCCGGCGGTCGTTGCCACCCCTGCGCCGTGCAAGCAGTGCCGCCGGGCGTCGCGTACCAGGCCGCGCACTTGCTCCATTGGCGTATCGACTACCCCGGGCCGGGTGCCACTTTCAGGGTGCTTTGCTGCCAGCACCTGTGCCGTGACCTCGTCTGCTGGGGCGCATGCTTCACGCGCCTCTAGTCGTGCGGCAGCCAGGCCTACCCCCCGTCGCTTGCCTGAGAGGGCAGCGCATGCTGTTTGCTGCCTGGAGTCAGCAAGGGGACCCTCTAGGGCCGCTGTACTTTGCAGTGGCAGCGGCATTCCTACTCTTCTACCCTGATGGAGTGAATGCGACGCCCGCCAGTATGCCGGCCTACGGCCACAGCACAGCGGAACCGCCAGCCCCGCACTGCGCTTTCCTGGATGACCTCAACGTGCTGCAAGCTGCCTACTTCGACGATGCAGCGGCCGCTGCGGTGGCAGAGGTGATCCGTCGGCTTGCGGCAGGGGGCCTATGCGTTCGACCAGACAAGTCGCTGGCCATCGCCATGCGCGGCACGGTGTTTGATGAAGCGGCCAGAGCACGCCTGCGCGCCCTTGACATACCGTTTGTGGACGCCACCATGCCAGAATCCAGTCAGGGCTTTACGTCAGTCGGGGTACCGGTAGGGCACCCAGCCTATATGCATGCTGCCATGAGCAAGCATCTTGTTGACGCAGGGACATGGCGATTGTCGTGGCAGCTAGCTGGAATGGCGCGGCATCACCCACAGGCAGCACAGTTCATTCTGCGCAGGTCACTGACGAAGCGCATGGGCTTCTTAGCTCGGGTTGTTGACACGGCTTTGATTGAGACATGGTTGCACGCGTTTGACGGGTTCTGTGCATGGACGCTTGAACGCATGCTGCACCTGCACGGCTGCGCTACCACGGCAGTCACGAAGTCACACCTGCTGGCCGCCTGCACTGCTGGTGACAATGAGGAAGCCAGCAGTGGCAGCGTGCTGGTATTGCCGCGCTTGGGCCCGCCAGAACTCACGGACATCGCAGTGCCACTGCGGGCGTCACGGTTGCCGGAGCGACGAGGCGGTCTGGGCATGCCGCTTTTGCCAGTGGGGCTACTGGCACCAGCCGCATACACGGCCCAGGCATGCACAACACTGCGGCCTGCAATAATTCATGCCACTGTGGCAGCAGGGGCCCTGAGGCTCGGCACTGACGAACACGGCGCAGTCACCTGGTTCGCGCAGCACTCATGCGCAATACGCGAGGACCAGGGACTGCTGCCAATCATCGAGGCCGTGCGACGCTCTACGCGAGCGCTGACAGCTGATGGCGGCGAAAAATCACGCACAGCTGTGGCCGAGCAGCTCCCAGCATCGTTGCTACGGTGGGCAGCAGATACGACGGCCGCAGCGTCGACGCTCCCCACTGCGGTGCAAGCGATCTACGCCGCAACTGCCGTCACGGAGACGGGGACCACTGAGCCAGCCCCACACACCCACGGCATTGTGCCTGGCGCCGAGGCGGCCGCTGCGGCGGCGACCGTACCTGGCCCTCAAGCCGCTGCCGCGGCTGCCTCTTCCACGCCCGATAAAACACAAACTAGCGCGGAAGAAAGCAGCTGCAGCGGCGGGCAGGAGGACGACGACGACGACTGGGAGGCCTATGCTGACGAGATCTGCAGGAAGGTAGTGCCCCGCCGCCGGCGCGGTCACTTCACGCACGGACTACAAGCCGGCCTTTCAAATGTTCTTCGACGTCAATACGAGGACTGCCTGGTGGAGGACCTAGAGGCTGCCTCGGCTGGTGCCGTGGGCAAGCCGACGCAGGCTACACTTATTGGTGACTCGCGTGACACCAGCCGCCGCCGCCAACAGGCTAGCGCGCGGGTCCTGGCGCAGCTGCGCAGCCAGCGTGCGTCCGGGGCAATGGCGTGGATGAGCGCGCCACCCGCTGCCAATGACTGCCCGGGTGCGGCGCCCATGTCCAGTATGGCAGCAGCCACGATGATTTTGGTTGCGATCTTTATAGACGGGTGGGGCATACAGGGCGAGGTGTGCCCATGGCGGTGCAGTGACGTGAGCCCCACCTCCACGCATGCGATCAGCTGCCCCAGACAGCACATACGGGGGCACAACGCGACACACACTGCCCAAAAGCGGTGCCTACAGCGCATCTTGAGACAGCACCATGTCTCTATTGTCCGCAATGAGGACGCTAGCGTCTTCAAGGTACCGGGGTATCGGGCGGACACAGTCATTGACCCAGGGTGTCTGCACTTTAGCAGTGCATACCGTAACAAGGGAATAGTGCTAGACACAAGTGTGCGCGCGCCCACAGCGAGCTCGTACCTGACAGGCAAAACAATATGCCTCGAACACGGACGGCTATGCTGCTGGGGTGGGGGAGGACGCAAAGGTCAAGCACCACACCGGCACCTTGACGTCATCTTGGGCTTTTGTGCCATTCGTGCAGGAGTCGTACGGACGGCTGGGCAAGCAGACAAGCCTTTTTGTTAAGGAGTTGGCAATGCACTCAGCACTGTGCTCAGGGGGGGGGAAGGCAGATGTGTTACGCAAGGCCGGGTTAGCTAAGCGTCAGATCCACATTGAGCTGAGCATATCGCTGGCGCGGGAGTTGGCGGAGCGCGTCATGGCATACACACGTGGAGCGCGAATGCTGGGCTGTGTTGCGGCGCCGGTATCCAAACTCCTAGGGCACAGCGCAGACTAGGCTGCTGCGTTGACGCAAGATTTTCGATTGCATAGGCAACCCGGCCTCCCTTGGGCCTTTATAAATACAAGTCCATACGTTCTCAAACAGCCAACCACGGGAAACAGACGCGCGAGCGAGCACCGATGTCTGATGACACATCATTCTGCATCGCATGTGCTATTTGGATCACAGGCATCTCCCGTCGATGAACTCCACTTGCAGCCTGAGCAGCCAGCATGCAGGCAGCAGCAGCGTTGTGGCTGCCGAAGAGGTGTGCGAGCTCATGTCTCGCGAGCAACCGACGAGCTGACGGCACGCACTCGGGCGCAACTACAAGTAAACACTGTTACAATGCAAAACTGGTTGGCAGCAAGCTATGTGCGCTGGGGCGGCACATCGTGGTCTTTCGGGCGGCGCTGATGTGCTTGTGACGCACATACAGTACATATGTGTAGTATTGATTGGGGCTTGGTGTCAATGTATGCACCAAGGCTTTGTTCCAAGTATGTTCTGGCCACATGTCAGTGCAGCTACTGTCAAGCAGCAGTAACGTCAATCCAAGCACCTGTTGATATGCAAAGCGCCTTTTGATATGCACACAAAAATGCTGCTGACCGACACACGGCAGTCCTCCAGCCATCAATCACATGACTGTACTGACGTCATGCAGCAAACCGCTATGTGAAACAAGTAAATTGCAGTACATTTGACGCGTGCACACATTACATTGACACCAAGCCTCAATCATAACTTCAAACATGTATGTGCGTCGCAAGCGCCAAAAGGCCACGATGCACCGCCCCGGGACCAAGTGCACATAGCTTGCGGCAGCAACCAGATTTGCAGTGTAACGATGTGTACTTTTTAATAATTCTCGCTCAGGGCACCAAACAACCCAGATGAATGGCATCTATACTTAAGCTTGCTGTACGGAAACTACATGTCGTGTGACAGTCTGAAAGTGTTTCAGTGACAATTGTTAACCACTCAAACGTCGCCGCCGCCAAATGGCATCTCGAGATCCTCCCTTAGGCTAGTACGTCCTCGCCGCAACCGTGCCGGCTGCGACAGCGGCAATGGCGGTGGCAGCGGCCAATGCGGCAGGTGCTGCACCAACACCTGCGGCAGCAGCAACACCACTGGCAGCAGCAGCAACGGCAGGCGGCACAGCTGCAGCACCAGCGCACGCAGCAGCGGCAGCCGTCAATTCAGGCGCTGCGCGTTCCACACCAGCAATGCTACAAGGCGCAGCAGCAGCAGAGGTGGCGCGCCTGCCCCTCATGCGGACGATCGCCACAGCTGCCACATCTCTACGTGCAGCAACAGGTGACAAGCTGGAACATATACTGCCACCAGCGCTAACGCCACTGCAGCAGCAACCACCTACGCAGCAGCCGCCGCTGCGGCCGACAGCAGGTGGTGGCACTGGTGCGGATGCTGCTTGCGTACTTGACGCCAGTGCTCTGCAGTTGCAGTGTAGCCTGAAGCGCCCCAATCAGAGTGCGCTTGCAGATGCCGTCGCTACCGAGCTTGCAGATAAGGTGGAGGCGGACCTGCAACAGCTGCCGCAGGGCACGCAACGCACGCAAGCACTTGCTCGATTCCGGTCGCAGCGCCACATGCACTCGATCGGCATGGCATTCCTCAACGAGCCCATGTACTCCACAACGGCTTCGTTCGATGGCCTATCCTGGCAGCTGGCCGTCAAACGCGCCATCGGAGTAGAGGAGCAGACGGCAGGCTGCAAGCTGTGCGGGAAGTCGCCGGGCGGCACCCTGCATGCACGGCTGTGTCAAGCGCCACGCGTCAAGGCGCACGACACCATTGTCCACAATAGCGTCAAGAGGGCCACGCAGCGCCTCCTGCGGCAATACCTCAAAACGGGACTGGTGGACGAGGACTACACGCCGTTTCTGGGGTCCGCCGGGCCGCCGGGGAGTCGCAGGATGGACATTGTGCTGCCTGCCGACGCCTTCCCGGTGACCGGCTACGACGACCCGACACGCCACCTACCGCTCATGGTGGACGTTACCTGCTTCGAGGCACAGGTGGCGTCGCGGGCGGCGAAGACTGCAGCAGACCCCGAGCGATGCTGCCGCGACCAAGAGGCCGCCAAGACTACCCACTATTCTGGTCATTATGATCAGAATTGCTACAAACTTGCCACATTGGCAATAGGGTCATTTGGCAGCATCGGGGAGCAGGGGCGGAAGTTGCTGGAGGCTGTGGCGACGGAGTATGCCAGCAGGATGTCAGTGCCCGGAGGAGCGCGCCCTAAAGCTCTCAAGGGCATCGCCCTGGCGCGCTTACGCTCGGCACTGTCGGCAGCGCTCCACATGGCGTACTCTGGCCGTGTCATGACACACATGGCAGAATCCAGGGGAGGGGGGCACATGGAGGAGGACGTAGGGGAGGACCCCGAGATGCCATTTGGCGGCGGCGGCGTTTGAGTGGTTGTCGTTGCGACACTTTCAGACTGTCATACGACATGTAGATTCCTTACAGCTAGATGCCAATCATCTGGGCTTTTTCGCGCCCTGAGCGAGAATTAATAAAAAGTACGTCCTCCTCCATGTGCCCCCCCCCCCCCCCCCCCCCCTTAAATTCTGCCATGTGTGTCATGACACGGCCAGAGTACGCTATGTGGAGATGTGGAGCGCTGCCGACAGTGCCAAGCGTAAGCGTGCCAGGGCGATGCCCTTAAGAGCTTTAGGGCGCGCACCTCTGGGCACTATTTGTACCTGTAGTTGCGCCACCTGAGTGTTGCGTGCCATTAGCTCGTCGCACGCTCGCGAGCCGCGCACGAACCTCGCACACCTCTTCGGCAGCCACAACGCCATCTCTGCTCCCTGCGCACTGGCTGACTCAGGCTAAAATTCAACATTAGGATATGCCTGTGATGCAAAGAGCACATGCAATGTATACATATATGCAGCATGATGTGTTGTGTGTAAGACAAAAGCGCAAGGTTCATGCGGGCACTTGAGAGGGTAGAGGAAATCAAAATAGGAAATGGTTTGGCAGGTTGCAGTGAAGCTGGAGCTGGAGACTGCACATCGTCACAACTTCAACAGCTGATTAGTCTGAACATTCCGTTTGCTGAGCAATGCATCTTCCCCCAAAAAGTGGAAATGGCTCGAATTGTTGGCTGAAGATACTTGAGCGACCAATGCTGCAGACCAAGCAGAACAATCAAACGATGTCAACATACGCTTCATGGGATACCATCTGATGCGAAGCTTGCACTGCCACCAACACGTTTGCATGTGCATGATGTACAGCGCGCTCTGACCTTGCAGGTGGCAAAAGGCAGCAGTGCATATTCATCAAGCACACAGCTCAGCACAACCCCTTGTACACACCCGCCACTTGAGCACTTGATAATATGGATGCACCTAACACAGTGGCGTCACGCGTACATGGCAAAGTTCTGGTGGCATTCAGCATCAACGCAAGTACTTGAAGCGCGAATAAGCATGACGCAAGGAGCGAACAGCATGCGTTTCATTGACCGTTGACCGCACGTTGTGTGAGAACGTGCACACACGCAAGCTATATCTGCCCGAAGTTCTGATGCCGGGTAGCAACGGCATGGTCCCTGGCGCCCTTCTGACCTTGAAGTCCCTTCCCGCACACAAGGCACTTCAAGTCACACCCTGCAAGATCCACATACTGCTTCTGCCGCTTCAACTCCGCCGCCACGGACTTTGCAGCTTCCACTTTTGCGTCATCGGTGATGTCAAATCTAGTTGTGTCCAGGTCTTCCGGGGCGTTGGGTGAGAATGCCTCTGCCATGGCATCGTAGTGCACACCGTCGTACAGGAGAAAGATACGCTGCGAGTAGCCCTTGTCTTCTCCGTATAGGTACGTACGCCCTGTGGCAATGTCCACCACGCATATCTGCGGGTGCATCACAAGAAGAAAAACAGCATAATGAAAGGCACGCCGAGGGAGAACGAGAGTAAGATATTCGCAGGTTCGCATCAGGTAGCTGTGGGTGTGCAGCCGCAGTCACGCACTGGGAAAGCGCTGCATGTTGATGTGGAGAACTTCAAGCAGAAGTTGAGCGCGCCATGTGATGCGTGCACAGTGGCCGCTACGCAGGTGCTGCAGCGCAGTTGAGCACTGACACAAACCCTTATCCTAGCGCTAGTCCAGACCATTGACAGCAGACGGAGGCAAGTGGCAGTAAAAGAAGCCAGGCTATTGAGACTTCCGCTGCCAGTCTGTTCTGGTGGTATCAGTGCTGACATCAGCAACAACACATGTACCATGTTTGCAAGCTGCAGCGTTCAGGCAGTCGCGGAACTCATATCCAAAACACAAAGCAATTGAACAAGTGCCTGAATGGTAGGCTTCAGCCAATCAAGAGACGCTGGAGCAGCAGCGGAAGATAAATTATCGGATGCCACACGGGACAGGGTAAGTGTTTGCTGCAGGAACAAGACCACATAAAATGTGCAGCGCTGGTGTGCACAGCACTAAGGAAAAAAGGGCAACTCGAAGTACAGCCAATTCATAAGCGCAGCAGCACCAATCGGAGAGCTGTCAGTTTTCTTCTCGCATGTGCACTGGTGCGTGGAATCTTGCTGGCGAGTGTTGGATTGAATAAGCATATACTGCAGTTGAATGCATGTGCTACTACGGATCTTGGTTGCGGTGCAGCCTTGCATGACACCGTCTACTGCACCTCCTAGCATCAACAAGGTGGCCTGCTGCGCCAAGCATTCCTGCGGCCAAAAACACAACAACTCTTTGTTCAATAGACCACTGCTCAGCATATTTCAACTTCAAGCATCCAGCGGATACCTCGAGTTTGTAGTGGTCGCTCAGTACCACCAGCTCAATCTCCCCGCCCCACTTCTCCGGGTTCATGATCCAGCCACAGTACGCCTCTGGCTGCATCCCCAGTATGGCTTCGCTGAACGTGTCCGGCGCCGCTCGCACTGCCTGCGTTATGACCCTTCGCATCCTTCCGCCGCCCTTTTCGCCGCGTTCACGCGTGACGCAGTAGCCCACCGAGGTGAAGAGGCACGAGTTGTCGGCGTCTACAACGCGCCGCACAAAGGTGGGCCTGTGCTCTAAGGTGGCAGAATTGTTGCCGGTGGCATTGGCAGAACCAGTGCCACTGGCAATATCGCTGGCGATATCTCTGTCGTCCAGACCGCCCGACAGGCAGAGCTCGATGGCTGCTGCGGCATCGCCGCCTGCTAGCTGCAGCGCCTTGGCCGCCACGGCAGGGCTGAAGCCCATGTCAATGAGGTCTTTTGTGGCTGCTCCAGGGTGCGCAGGAGCAACTGCAGCTGCTGCTGGTGCTGCAGCTGGAGCCGCTGCAGCCAGCGCAGCAGGTGTTGGCGCTGCTGCTGAAGGTGGTGGTGTAGCCGCTGCTGGCGCATCTGGTGTTGCTGTCGTTGACTGAGCAACACTGACGGCAGAACCATTCGTGATTCCGAGTGCTGTTATCGCAGCGTCTGTGCCACCTGCCACCTCTTTGGGTGGGAAGCCGCTGAGGATGGTTTGTCGGTCAGCCGGAATGCTGCTGATTCCCTCCACCGCTAGCTTCAGCTGCAGCAGCGTCGTCGAGTCATCTAGGCCCAGCAGCTTGCCGCTCTGGCGCGTGCCATCTTCTGCTTTAGACCAGGTCACTCTAAGATTGATGGGCATCGTGGCCGACACAAGGGCTGCTTCCGAGATTTCTATAGATCGCCAGCACGGCGCTACCACCTCTAGAGGACAGCGGGGCTGCAGGCCTCGCACCAGCTGAGTTTTCTGATGTTACTCGCCTGAATGCAACAGCTGGCTTTTGATATAGTATAGCAAGCGAGAGCTATGCTCAAACTCACCTCAGTTCTACAAGGAAAACTGTTGAAGTTTTAGTTCAACTTGTTTTAGTTCAACTTGACTTGAAGTTTGATTTGATTTCGCAGGGTGGCTGCTTTTGGTGTTCGGATTGACAGTTGTGTGTATACGCATCTTCTGCGACAGTCAACCAAAGCAAATTCCTCGTCCTGTCTCACTGGCATGGAGTCATCGCCGTGGACAAAGCTGGCTTCGCACCAGCCTCAGCAGCAGCACCGCAAGCGAGGGAGAGGAGGACGCAGTGACGGCAGAGGCGCTGCCGTGCCACCATGTCCACAGGCACGTTGCGGCCATGCCGCGCTGCACGACCGCAACACTGGTGGCATCCTCATACTGGGAGGCTACACGGACGAGCTGTACGACGACGCATGGTCATTCGATCCTGCCTCCAAGACGTGGACACCTGTGAAGCAGCCTTCCGCGCAGCCGTCGCCACTGCCGCGTGTCTCCTTCTCGGCGACGAGCGCCCCGCCCGCAGACCCGTCACTCACATCGGACGCTTCGACGGGTTTCATATTCGGCGGCACGGATGGGGAATCGGCGCTGGGCGACATGTGGCGATTCAGCTGCGAGGCCAGTACACTCACCTGGTGTAAAGTGGAACCTAATACTGGAGCTGCCAGTCCTACACCCAGAGCCAATGCGGCTCTCTGCGCGGGCCCGAGATCCCTGCTGCTGCTGCACGGCGGAGAAGACGGCGACTTGCTGTCTGATGCCTGGTGGTTTGACATCAGTGCTCAGCAGTGGAGTCGTCTGGCTGCAGCCGCGGCGCCGCAGCCGTGTGCCCGCGCCAATCACGCTCTCACGTACTCGCCTCCTTGCGACAGTTTTGTACTGTTTGGCGGCCTCACCACGGCGGCGCTGGCGGAGAGCATGTCGCGGGAGAGTGCGCTTGATGCAGAGGCAGGAGCGCCGTCTATGTTGCAACGCTCAGCAATGGCGGAGGCCCTGCAGCCCATACAGGAGGACGCTGACGCGGAGCCGGACATGGCGCCGCTGAACGACTTGTGGGTGCTGTCACGAGTCGAGGTTGGTGAGTCACTCGCAGGTTTGTTGCGGCTGGCTTACGAACAAGTTATGAACAACTTAAACCGACGTAGCTAGCTGGCCACCACAGCCAAACAGTGCGCGTGCGGCGCGCCCCGCGTTGTTGCTGACAGTGTTGATGTTTGAGAGTGCAGCTGTCTTCCAGGCTTCAGCCGCATGAGTCCGTGATGTTAATAATGCGTTACATGGGCACAAGAGACACTCACGCACGCAGCAGCAATGCAGGTGCCCCTTACAGGGACTCCGGGTGACTCCAAGTTGCAATCTGCAGATCTATTTTGTCAGTAATACCTTCACGCAGTGCTGAACTTGTGGTCAAGGCATGGAAAACAGTTGCATGTTGACGCACCATGATTGGCAGCACGTATGCGAGGCGCTGCTCAGTAAAGCTGCTTTGCGACGGCGGCGATGTCAGGATGAGATGTCATAATGAGCACTGCTTGTTTTCACACGTTGGTGACATCGCTCAGCTTGCACAGATGAAACTGACACGCAAGCGTCAGTGCACGCTCCGTTAAGTTCAAACTTGCCATAAGTGATTGCCCGTCACCTGCATGCTTGGAGCACAGAGGGGACTGGCAGACTTGTGTGTACTTCGTGAACATAGAACCATGATTGGAGACTACAATCCGCTGATATGCGTGTACACACACGCGTACACACACACGTTTATATATGTTGACAGAAAGTTGAATGAACAGCTAGATTTCTCCGAAGTAATGATGTTGCTGGCGGAGTTGCCTGCATGAACAGAGTCTTGGCAAGTCAGCCACAGTGGTTTGCGCACACTGTTTGCAAGCCTTCGTTGCTTCTTTAACACCTGAATTATTGTGCGTTCGCGCAGCGCTGGCTTGCTCCCCTTCTTCAATGAAATACAAATGTGGCGGGGGCTATGCAAACTTCAACTATTTGCTGATATTTGCTGCTGCGTTGCTGCAGACGATGCGTCAGTACCGGGGCAATGGTTGTGGTCAATGGTGCTGATGGATGACATTGGGCCTTCCCCCAGGAGCGATACCGCAATGGCAGCGCTGCTTGATGGAGAGGGGTTGATCTTTCTCTTTGGGGGACATGGGCTGGTGGAATTGCCTGGTTCAAGCGACGTCGGCAACGAAGAGGTGCACTTCTTACTGTAGGGTTAGGGATTGACTGGAGTAGCCTCAAATTTTCAATTTGTGACCGTGACCCAACCCCAAAAGCCGACCTCTGCAAATTTATCTTTGCAGTTTGCTCACATTGCACAGGACTTGAGCGGGATTTGGCTCATATATTTGTTGAACTCTTGAGTGGATGGCAAACAGTTTAGCCGTTTAAGAAGACACTGTACCAACAACAACGTCCCGACTTGCTGCCTGAGTCAACCGTGCATGGCTGTTTATTAATCCTGCACGCAAGTTTTCAGTCAGAATATCCTGTGCAAAACTTGATATTGGTGTGTTGGGTGCACTGTCTCAGTCTGTTTGATTGCCCACCTCTTTCTCAAGTGTCACAGTGACACAGCATGATCAATGATCATTTGATTGTTCCACTGACGCGTTGCGTCATGTATGCACAAATGTCAAATGACATTCAAGTTTCACGATGACGGCTTGTTAACTCCAGCCACAAAACTGTGGGTTACTGCAGCCATGTAATTGTGCCAATACGCCATCCTGTCCCCTTCTGCGCCTGTCACAGGAGGGAGTCATTACAATGGCCTACTTGGACGACTTGTGGGCTCTTGACCTCAGTGCTCGTCGCTGGCTAGACGAATCTGCACTTGGCTATCCAGGAGAAAGCCCGATTGAAGGTCGCAGCGGCCACTCCTTAACCCCTTGTGTGGATCAACTGGTGCTTTATGGGGGGCTTGTGGGGGATGGATATGATGGAGCAGTCTATGCTGCCGATCTTGGGATGTTGCGCACCGCTGCTGCAGATGCCGTTGTGGAGCTTGAGACCAGTGGCAGCAGTGATGCAGGTTCTGATGGTGATGATAGTGATGATGAGCAGCTGAAACTTGATGGCAATAGTGTGGATGGTGAGAACAGCAATTTGTAAACAATGTATTTCATGACGTCTCTTCCCAGGTGTTGTGCACGTTGTGCTGTCCCTGCCGTGCATCAATGATGTGATGCCTGTTTCTGTCCCATATTACGGATCGTGCAAGTATGCAATACATTTGTTGAAATTGGCTGTTGCTGTTGTGCTGCCCTGTAGTAGCTAACTGGTGCGCCTCAACGCACTAGTTGAAGTTACTACTTCAACCGGCGGTTTCATGTTTTGTTGCAAAAAAAATACATTGCCGGGCTGCGTTATAATGGCGGAAGCGCCTGTGGTGGCTAGTGATGTTAAGCAGCAGCGCCAGCTGGAACCCATTATCACGACACAGCCATTGCATTACGAGCCTGGCAGAGGCAGAGTCCGACAGGATGCGCTAGGCGCCACAGGGGGCTGGACCGTCAGAAGGCCGATATCCAGGCCTGAAAGGCTCATATTGCCCATGTATCCGACTCTCTGCTGCAGTCCAGGCAAGCACGACACCAGCTGCATTCAGGCAGTAGTATCGTCAGCTGTCGTGCGCGCGGTGGCTTGAACTCGATAACCTTCTTTGAACGACAATGCGATGAGTCTAACCTTTCTGCCGACTCAAGCTTTGTCTGGATATTCACCACTTGACGCCATCGCTCCAACAACAGCACCTCTGGAAGCCGATTCATGCAAGTCTTGCCTCTGCATACACAAGTGAAACCAAGGAGTTGGCCAGCGAATGCCGCAAAATCATGCCCTCCATTTTGTCATACTTCAAGCCCTACACCTGCACCTCATGTCACACCTGTCACCGCTGCTAAACCTGCCAATGAACAATGCAGGGCAAGGCGTGGACGATGAATTGCGCTTCACCATTCCGCCAGAGCTCAAAAGCCGAGGTGTCACTGACTATGAATGGACCACCTTCATGCAGTCACTGGAATCGTCAGTGCAGTCACAGCAGTGCTCCTGTGGTGTGTGCGGCATTATAGGGTGCGCCCTGCTGCTGCTGCCGCTGCCATGCGTGGCTTGGCGCACAAACAAGTACCAGGCGAGTACACTTTGAGTTCACCGCAGAGTACAAAAATGTGACCTGCACTTGCAGAGGCACTGTGTGACGAAACTTGGCCAGTTTGCATGGCAATATATGAAGACTCCGATGGCACATCAAAAATACGACTCCGAGCGAGGCTACAGCTCATACCTGATACAAACATGCCGCTGGAAACGCCTACGCTATATGAAGCATGTTGTGCGGTGCCCATTCTACTGTCACCCGCTCGTGCTTCTTGATTACTCATGCATCACTGGTATATCTTCTCAACAACATGAGGTCCACCTTCATGCTTTCGTCAATTGCAGGGCGCTATGGAAGGCTGGCTGGCACGGTTCAACGCAGAGGTGATGGAGCCCAGGGGCATGTATGCCAGCACACAGACATCAATCTACGACAACAACAAGCAGCATGAAGAGGTATGTAAACCCCACAACTTGTGGTTGTGAGGAAAGAGCAGCCAGCACATCGAACTCTGCATTTCTGAATGCAGCTAAGCACCTAACCCTAGCCCTTAGCTCCAAACTGCTGACGAGCCTGATGCGAATCGATGTCTACAGTGTCAAAGCTTGTATTTGGGAGGGTTTCTCACACTCGGACCACATGTCCATTAACTCGAGTTGGGGTCAGTGGAAAATTGCCTCGGCGAGCCCTCTCCCTTACCATAAATTTGACTCTACAAGTACTCAGCCACTGTGCCATCCCACTGAGGGTTGTAATGCAGCAATCCGTCCTACCTCACAAGTGCAATAGGGCAGTGGCTCTTGATGCTAGTCCCTTATTAAAAATCCTTTCGTCTGAACCATTTTCTAACCTTAGCTTTGACCGTGCATTGGTAAGGTGCACACACATCCCTTCTCCTCATGCGGGAATGCTGTCGCCTTGAAGGTAGTTCCAGAAAATCTGCATGATGTGTGTGCATCCCGCCGATTGTGTCAGTCTTAGTGTGTCTGTCAACAGCACAGTGGCGACAGCACTGAAGTCGGGGTGAACCGGGTCAGGGTGAATGAAGCAGACTTGCGCAGCGATTACATCAATGAGCATGGAACACATCTGGAGCATCAAATGTATCGCAGCAGCATTTTTCACAAGCTATGGCTTGCGGTGACAACCACAGACTGTGATCTGCAGGCCGGGGCGTGAATGCAATAAACTCACACTTGAAGTACTCCTGTACTTGAAGCTCATGTTCTTGAAAGCAAATCAACAATTTATGGTTCAACATGAGCATTGTCGCTGCACCAAATCAGCATGGACCCTGCCATCTTCATTTTGAAGGCCTGCTAAAGTCCCGCAGCATTGCTCCACCACCGCAGGTCTCCTGGCTGGCCATCGGCATGACCAAAGACGAAGCCGAGGCGCTCAGATTTGAGCCGCACATATGGAGCTGGGAAATGGGCTGCCCCTGCTGTTGCACCTGCTGCGGCTGCCCCGAAGACAATGGCCATGTACCCATGTGCGCATTCTGCATTCGTACACTGGGCTGTGTGGGGCGGCGCCGCGTCGTGTGAATTCAGCATGCATTCAGAATTCATGATGTAGGCATCAGTGTTGATTTGAGGAACGCTCCCGTGGGGCGTCAGCGGCATCGCACGAGGTCATCAAGGGTTGCTCAAGACCTCATCATGCACGAGTTGGAGTTGAGATCAGGTGCAGCTCCTTTGACATCCTCAGAGCATTCACCTTGAATGTTGCTGTTGTACAACAACCAGGGTATGCTATGTAGCTGGCCTTGAAAGTTGTCAAGGTGCTGTGAAGTGTGCATGAGCTCATACGTGATACGGCCGGCCAGCCTCGTCTTTTCCCACTATACGTACCTCGCGACGTCTACTTGCACTAGTGTGTGTTTTAACTCGAACTTGCAGCTCAGGTATACATGTATGCCTGTACCCACGTTTTGTGTGCGCGAACACGTGCATGCCATTGAGTGTGTGTGCACGATCAGCTGCCTGCGCCTGGGGCTGGGTGCTAAGAAGACCCGTCGTATCTCGTCTCACATCACCAAATATGTGACTGCAAGCCACCAGGACTTGCGGTACACGTAGGAACACCGCCTGACAGTGGGCACAATGTGGCAGCTGTAGGGTCTATTGTATTGATACATGTCTGGGGGTGATGCTGTTGAACCGCTGCTGCATTTGGTTGCGCGGGGGGGACTGGCTTTTTTCGCACACCATATGTGTATTAAAGGAGAAAGCTGTACACGTGTAACTGCGGTTAGTGCAACCATCTTCATTGCTGATGTGACTGTCTGCGTATGCCAGTGAGATTTATCAATGCCTGTCGTCAATTGACCTGTCTTGAACAGCATGTGCACAATTTCCAATGTGTGAAGAGGGCACTACGTTCTCAATGGTCAATTCCATATGATGTTCTAGGCCTTGTTGTACTGTGATGATGTTGCATCATCTGTGATGTGCATCATTGCCGCAATGCTGCTTGATGAGGATCAAGCGATCTCTGCAAGTACCTTGCACCACAGCTTGCACTGGCAGAAGAGCAATTCTGCGAGCGCGGCAAGCATGCATGCTTGCGATTGCAGTCACCATCGCGCAAACCATTTGCCTTCGCCTTCGGCCGTAAGGACTACTAGACCGTGTACCGCTTCTAGATGTCAGTAAAAAAAATTTGCTGTTCTGGTGCTGCCACATAGTGCATTGCGGTTCAAGAGGCTCTGATGGCCATGACACTGGTGAACGGAAGGATGTTCGCACAGACTTGTACATTCACACATGGAGTGCAACCGCATATGGTTAACGCGCGGGCCTGGATGGAAAATGCCGAGACCCAAACCAATGCTGCAAATGGCAACGGGAGTTTCTGTCAAGCAATGCGCTGGCACTCAAAGCATACGCTCGCACTGAAAAGGGCAGTCGGAGGACGCTCGTCAATGCACAATAAATATGCTGCACACATGCACATCATGGTGTACGCACATCATGGTACATGCATGAGAGCCGAGCGTAAGCGCGCCAGGGCGATGTCCTCAAGAGCTTCAGGGCACGCTCCTCCAGGCACTACATTCTGCGGGCATAGTCCGTCGCCACAGCCTCCAGCAGCTTCGCCCTGATGCTGCCAAATGTACTTGCATGTCCTCGCGGCAGCACGTAGTACTCCTGGTGGTAGCTGTAGCATGTAGCGCCATGGCGTGGCAGAGATCATGAGAAGAATACCATGGCGGCGGGCGGCCCGTAAGGCAGCACCTCCTGCCAACACTGAATCAGCGCAGAAATGCAAGGAATCCGATCTAGCGCGCGTACAAGCGCAGGACATTAGCACCAGTGCTGCAGATGGCAGTGGCGCTTGTCAACAGGACGATGGCACGAGTGGCAGCAGCAAAGTAGCTGGAGACGGACGCGCAGCGCACAAACGCAAGTGGTACAGAATGACGGTTGGTCAATTTCCGATGAAACAGGCGAAGGGGAGCACACGGGCGAGCAAAGCGCAGTCAAGCGCTCTAGAACAGGTCAGAACAATTTGGAACAGCAACGTCTGCTAGACGACGAGGCTGGAGGTGGAGGCAGTGCGGACCCGAAGTACAAGTGCAATCTATGCGAGCTCGTGGTGAGGAAGAGCATGTCGCTGCTCTCGTTACAGCAGAATTTAAACGCCCCTCGTGGCGAAGCACCAGCGCGATCACCACAGTGGGACAGCAACAACGTTCCTGGAGCGCTCCGACCTCAGCACCTCGCACTTGCAAACCATCTACACCAAGTGTGCCTTGTGCAAAAACCTGTTTCATGCCAACAAGACATTCAGGGTGGACACCAGCAATCCCAGCGCGGGCAAGTGCTGTCGCAACTGCAAGCCTATCACTTCACCCGCTGCAGTGGCGGCAACATTGTCAACAACAGCATCAGCAGCGCCGCTAGCACCTGATGCATCGACGGCAACAGCTACCACGTCGCTACCACAGCAGCAACCGGCGCGCACACCCATCAGCAACCCCTACGCAAAGGGGCCAGCGCACGCACAGCAGGCACCTGCTGCTCAGGCTGGTGGCAGCAGTTCCTCCGGCAGCTCAACGAGGCCGAAACGCGGGGGCAGCAGTGCTGCTCGGCGGGGGGGTCGGGGTCGCAGTGGAGGGCGCGGACGTGGCAATGGAGGACGCGTTCGCAGCGGCAGCAATGATGCAGACATCAGCAGTAGCAGAGCGACTAGCGGCGGCAGACCCGTAGGCGGCAGCAGCAGCGGTGCCGGCGGCGGCAGTACAGCCGGTACTAAGGACAGCGGCGCTGGCAACGGTCGCAGCAGCAATGCCGACAGCCGCAGCGGCGGTGCTAGCAACAGCGGCAGTGGCGGGCGAAACCAAAACGGCAGCGGTGGCCGTGGCAGCGGCCGCAGCAGCAGCGGCAGCGGTGGACGAGGCGGTGGTCGTGGCGGCCGCGGCGGCGGCGGAGGGGGCCCCCGAGCGGCAGGTGCAGCGACAGCAGCAGCAGCGCCTGCAGGCGCAGCAGGTGGGGCAGGTGGGCTTTTTGCGTGGACCATCTCAATCCCCGCAGTCGCAGCAGTGCTTGACAGCATCAGCCTAGAGGAGCTGTGCAAGCTGCAGTTCGCGACAACTAGAAGCCTTGCAAGACCACGCAATCGCCGCTATGTGGGAGCTGCACTGGAGATCGCCGCTATGTGGGAGCTGCACTGGAGAACGCAGCAACACATCTGTTGGCACACACAATGACGATGTTCGTCAATGCAGCACGTGAGCCAGATTCCGCAGGGCGGGTGCAGCGACTGCAAAGCGCCACAGTTCTACACCACCTCATGCCATCACTCATCACCTCCACCGATGGCGCACCTGGCATCACTCGCTCCGATAGAATCAGAGTGTTGGCACGCGGTGAGCTCGACCGGTTGGTGCCAGCGCTCCTCGCACACGCGCGTGCGCACCGGCGCTGGCGCGCGCGCCAGCAAACGGAGGCAGCGATCAACGCCTACGTCCTACAGTGCATGGGCACACGGGGGGGGCTGCAGCAGGCAGCGCAATTCCTTCAGCCCAAAACGGTGGCGGTACCTGATCACGACTGCTTTGCCGCCATGCAATCCAAACACCCCCCCGCTGCGCCAGGGGAACAACTACATGAGCTATCCAGCATGGTCAATCAGCTTGTGGCGAAAGCAGCGATATGCCAGCAGAACTCAGCCTGTTACAGGGGGAGGGCATCGAGCCAGAGACGGTTGCCAAGCTCATCCAGCGAGCAAGCCCTTACAGTGGAGCAGGCCCATCGGGGCTGCGCTATAGTCACCTGCAGGATGCGCTACGCACAAGCTGGGGACGGCATGAGTTTGCTGCCGTCCTCGCACGGTGGCTTCAGACAGTTATGCGGGAGGCTGCGCGGCTGCCGGATGCCTTCTGGCAGTTACATGGCGCGGGGCGCCTGACGCCACTTGCAGAACAGCAGGAAGATGGTACAGCTAAACAGCTGCCCATCGTTTGCGGCGAGGTGCTGCAGCGACTTTGCACTTCGGTGTACGTGGCAGACCGCAAAGACTTTTTGGCGGAGCTCCTTGAGCCAGATGGGCAGTATGGGGTAGCTGTCTCAGCAGGAGCGGAGAAAGCGGCCATGGCCGGCAAACTCGCGTACGAGCTTGGTCACTGGCAGTTCATGCTGGACCTCAAAAATGCCTTCAACATGGTGTTCGTCCTGGCAGCAGCGGAATGGGTAGCAGCACAGCTGCCGGACTCTATCGCCTACTTCATCGGCACATACGTGCGCACTCGGCCAGCTGTTCCAGCACATCGACGGCTCCACGCGCGTCATCATGTCTCAGCGTGGGTTTAAGCAGGAAGGCCCCGCCGCACCGATGCTCTTCTGCGGCGCCATTGCTCAGTGCTTACAACGGTTCAATGAGGCGGCGGCCGCGCAGCGCGCGCGCAGGCGGATGGGCGCCTACATGGACGACGCCAACGTCTGAACAGGCGCCTGCACGCTGACTCAGGATGACATACAGGCAGTGGCACAGCTCAAACAACACTTTGCGGAGGTGGGGCTGGAGCTAAACCTCACCAAGTCACGCGCGCTGCCTGGCAGGGGGCATGTGGTGACAGACCACGAGCGGCAACTGCTGCAGCAGCTGGGCGTTCAGCTAGTGGGGGATACGGACGAAAATCAGAACCGCGGAGCTGTGTTGCTGGGGGTGCTGGTGGGCCACAGCAGCTTTGTGGAGGCATGGCTGCGCAGGGAAGCGGGTGCCGGCGGGGCAGGGGCTCGATTCGCAGAGCGATGCGCGCGCCTGACATCTCCGAGGGCCATGTTCAGGCTACTGCGCTACTGCGTGGTGCCTCGCATGACGTACTGCCTGCGCACCATTCCCACTACACAGACAGCGCCAGCCGCCAAGGAGTGGGATCGGGTCACGCAGTGGGTGCTCGAACACTCAATGGGCCTGCAGCCACCAGGCCAGACCTGGCGCCAGTTCGAGCAAAGTGGTGCCCGCTTCCATCTGGCAGCGAACGGCCCCGCCCTACAACAAGCGCGACTCCCAACACGGCATGGCGGCCTTGGCATTACCAGCGCCTGCGACATCGCTGATGCTGCGTATGTGGCGGGCACGCTGCAAGCGCTGCAACCAGCACTCTCTGGATGGGCGGGGGTGCTGCAGCAGGTGACTCCTCAAGCCGCAGACAACGCTGCTGAGGATGCGGCAACACCAGCGGCGCCGGCTGCAGCAGCAGTAGCACCAGCACCAGCAGCGCCAGCAGCCGCAACTGTTACACTGGCAGCGGCAGCGGCGGTTACCAGTGGAGGCGCAACCGCTCCACCGGCAGCGGCAAGTGCATCAGCGGCAGGCCGCGCTCATGGCGCAGCCATTCCGGCGACACACGGCGCAGCTACCGCTGGATCAGGGGCCGCCACGGCAGCACAGGCGGCACCAGCGGCAGCAGCGGCGGCGCACGGCGCAATCACTCCGGCGGCAGCAGCAGCGGCGGCAGCAGCAGCTGCTCCAGCATCAGAGGCAGCAGCAGCGGCAGCACATGTTGCACCTCAAGCGGCATCGGCGGCATCACTAGCTGCAGCATCACCAGCAGCTGCTGCGGGCATAGGCAACACAGCTGCTCCAGGCCCTACTAGGGCTGCTGCAGCACCTGCAACAGGAGCAGTGGCAGCAAGCGGCGCCGCAACCGTATCGGCTGCGACAGCGGCGACGGCGGTGGCAGCGGCCAATGCGGCAGGCGCTGCACCAGCACCTGCGGCATCAGCGACACCAGCAGCAGCAACGGCAGGCGGCGCAGCTGCTCCAGCGCACGCAGCAGCGGCAGCCATCAATGCAGGCGCTGCACGCTCCACACCAGCAATGCTACAAGGCGAAGCAGCAGCAGAGGTGGCGCGCCTACCCCTCATGGGGACGATCGCCACAGCTGCCGCATCCCTGCATGCAGCAACAGGCGACAAGCTGGAACATATGCTGCCACCAGCGCTCATGCATCAGCAGCAGCAGCCACATATGCAGCAGCCGCCGCCGCGGCCGCCAGCAGGTGCGGACGCTGCTCACGGTGTACTTGACGTCAGTGCTCTGCAGTTGCAGTGTAGCCTGAGGCGCCTCTATCAGAGTACGCTTGCAGATGCCGTCGCTACCGAGATTGCAGATAAAGTGGAGGCGGACCTGCAACAGCTGCCGCAGGGCACGCAACGCACGCAAGCACTTGCTCGATTCCGGTCGCAGCGCCACATGCACTCGATCGGCATGGCATTCCTCAACGAGCCCATGTACTCCACTGTGACAACGGCTTCGTTCGATGGCCTATCCTGGCAGCTGGCCGTCAAATGCGCCATCGGAGTAGAGGAGCAGACGGCAGGCTGCAAGCTGTGCGGGAAGTCGCCGGGCGGCACCCTGCATGCACGGCTGTGTCAAGCGCCACGCGTCAAGGCGCACGACACCATCGTCCACAATAGCGTCAAGAGGGCCACGCAGCGCATCCTGTGGCAATACCTCAAAACGGGACTGGTGGACGAGGACTACACGCCGTTTCTGGGGTCCGCCGGGCCGCCGGGGAGTCGCAGGATGGACATCGTGCTGCCTGCCGACGCCTTCCCGGTGACCGGCTACGACGACCCGACACGCCACCTACCGCTCATGGTGGACGTTACCTGCTTCGAGGCACAGGTGGCGTCGCGGGCGGCGAAGACTGCAGCAGACCCCGAGCGATGCTGCCGCGACCAAGAGGCCGCCAAATTATCCCACTATTCTGGCCATTATGACCAGAACTGCTACAAACTTGCCACTTTGGCAATCGGGTCTTTTGGCAGCATCGGGACCAGGGGCGGAAGCTGCTGGAGGTTGTGGCGACGGAGTATGCCAGCAGGATGTCAGTGCCCGGAGGAGCGCGCCCTAAAGCTCTCAAGGGCATCGCCCTGGCGCGCTTACGCTCGGCACTGTCGGCAGCGCTCCACATGGCGTACTCTGGCCGTGTCATGACACACATGGCAGAATCCAGGGGGGGGGGGCACATGGAGGAGGACGTAGGGGAGGATCCCGAGACGCCATTTGGCGGCGGCGGCGTTTGAGTGGTTGTCGTTGAGACACTTTCAGAAGTCACACGTACGACATGCAGATTCCGTACAGCCGCATCAAGTTAGACCATCATCTGGGCTTTTTCGCGCCCTGAGCGAGAATAATAAAAAGTACATGCATGTAAATAACCCGGCAGGCAAATTCAAGACATTGCCTTCGCAGCAAGCCTCTGAGCAACCAGTACCACCTTTGAGAGGCGCGCCATTCACAGTGAGCGAACACTTGAGCGATGGTGCAAATGGCTGCGGTGCCCCAACATTGAATTTGTGCTGACAGCGCAATCACCGTTGTGATAAGGCACAGTGCGGCAGCCGCTGTGTGGTATCTAGATGCGGAAGCATCAAGCGGTTTCGGGGAAGCACCAGGGCCGCTCTGCAATGCTCAGCTTATGCACCATGCACCATACTATACGCATCATGTATGTGTCTGTGTGTGTGTGTACCCGCTCACATGTGGCCCGAGAGACAGCGAAGACCACAAGCTAGACAAATGACTGCCACTGGAGTGTAATATGCTTATGTACCGCGCAGCCATGTCGAGCCGCCCCAAATGCCTGCCCCTGTCCTCTCTCATCATACTGCGCGTGGTGTGGTCCCTGACTTTGACGGTGATGCTCATCACCACCTGCGTTTGCACTCGCACCAAGCGTGTCGTGGCAGATCAAAAGTCCCTCAGCGTCTCGTAGGATCAACAGTCAACACCACGTCGACAATGTGCAAAGGGGTCAAGTCAAAGTCGAGCGTTATTTTCTTTCGCGTATCTTCAAGTTGAAGGCGCGAGTTCCTAGTTTCAGGGCAAGTGGCGGGGCCGGTGAAGTGAGCAGCGCGCCGGAGCCTGTGTAGCACGTAACGATACTGGGAGTTATCAGGAAGTCTTGCCTTGCGTTGCCGTGCGTTCCCGGAAAAGTTCGGAAAACAGTCTACACAAGTATCGCCGCAAGTGGTTGCTGTACACGCCCAGGTTGGGTCGCTGGCTGGGTGATGATGGGGCCGCGGAGGCAAGCAACTACTAGCGTACGCGTCCTCCGATGACCAGCTTTTGTTGGGTTGGCGCCTCGGAGCAGCAAGGGTTGACCGCCACTGACCGACGCACCAAGGATCCAGGATTCAACGGTGTGTGTTGCACACACCAACGATCCTGTCGCATTGGTTTATCAGAAAGGCGGGGATCCGACCAGGCGGCCCGCTTTGCGGACTGTACCAGGCGTCTTCCTGTACCAGGCGTAGTTCTTCGCTGCCGCGACTAAACCAGTTTCGTGTGCACACAATTTTACACTGCCCCTGGCGCCGCTGCCTCCGAAGTCCGAGCAACCCACGCTGCTGCCCTTCTAGCGCGATCCAATGTCTGAGACGGCGCTGGTTGTTGGGCAGCCCGTGGACAACGAGCCCATAGCGCGTGTGCGCCAGGATGCCAAGGGCGTTGGCGGCGGCTGTTGTGTGCGCAGACCCATGTCAAGGCCTGAGAGGCTCATTGTGCCCATCACTGCAGCGCGCTGTCTGAGCGCAGGTAAGCACGGTCCGTGCCATTCTCTCGACCATGAGCTGAGTAGAAGAGTGCATGTCACAAAAGAAGCCGATGCACAATCACTCTCCATGTGGGTGTTCGTAGCGAGCAAATCGCGATGCACCCCACTATCGCCGCGGCTCACGCTGTGGCGCTCCAGCCTACAGTATTACTAGTAGTGCGTTGTCATGCTTCTCGGCATAAGTGTCGGAGAGGTCTAGATCAGAAAGTCATGAACAGACAAAGCGCATGTAATGGTCATGCTGGCGATATGTATCGTATATTCGAAAAGCTGACATGTAGCATCAACGCATGATCTTCATGATGCATGTACAGCAGCCATTTGGCGGCGGCGGCGTTTGAATGGTTGTCGTTGAGACACCTGCAAAAGTCACACGACATGCAGATTCCGTACAGCAGCATCAAGTTAGACCATCATCTGGGCTTGTTCGCGCCCTGAGCGAGAATTAATAAAAAGTACAGCAGCATGACAGCATGCGCTGCAGGAAAGTAGTATGGTGAACCGCTGCGTTGAGGTCAATTATGAGGCAATTGCATCTTGCAGTGACAGCGATGCAAAAAAAGTGTTGATCATATTCTGTATGCACGTGCCAGTATGATCTCATCACTTTCACACCATCCACGTCAGCACTCTGCACCTCTTACGATAGCCAGAAGCATGATAGCCAGCATTTGCCAGCTGACTAGGAGTGATCCGCATTCAGTCTCCCGTGCCACCGCTGTGCATCCGTCAACAAATGCAACTTCTCAGCTTCTAGACGGTATACCAGCAGCAGCGCTCATCACCACTCTATCGCACTTGCAGGAGCTGGAATGAATGATAACCTGCGCTCTGCGGCGCCGATGGAGCTCAAAGAACGTGGGGTAACAGACCACCAGTGGATTGCGCTTGCGCAGTCACTGGAGGATACTGTCCAGTCTGAGCAGTGCCCATGTGGGTTACTTGGCATGATTTTGGGGGTCGCCACCATCCTGCCTATCCCACTCGTCTGGAAGTATACGACCAAGTATCAGGCAAGTAAACTTTGAAGGATTGCATGAGGACTTCATGATGCTGCAGCGGTACAAGCCGGGATGCATGCAATGCCATCATGTTTGATAGTGCGGGGTGTATATCAACCTCAATATATACATGTATGTGCCATCAGGTCTGGCATCAGCTGCTTTGCATGTATTGTGCGAAGTTTTACCAGCTTTTTTGCCTTCTGTGGCCGAGACACCTGTTGAGAGGCAGGCGTCGAATACTCTACTTGCATGTATATCTGGTACCCTTGTTGCATCGTTGTCATATCTGCCACCAGTGTCTGGCAGATTTCTTTTTGCAGACCAATTCAAAGGGAATATGATTATCAACGTATGCCTGCCTAGGTGCCCCCTCTGCAGTTCATGTGTATACGGAATATATCACCTTAATCAGCTCGCTCGCACCGTGATGTATGTGGTCAGCAGGGCGATATTTCATGGTGATCATCACACTTATGTGCCCCAAGGCCCCTAGACTAAGCTACAGCGCCTCTTTGAGCCTTGGTGTATAAATGCATGTGCTAACTCCCCCCTGCCGGGTGTTGTTGTCCAACAGGGCGCCATGGAGGCCTGGGTGGCTCGCCTGAACGCTGATGTTCTGGAGCCCAAGGGCATGTTTGCTGCCACTCAGACAGCTGTCTGGCACAACCTCAACCACTATGAAGAGGCAAGAGACGTTTGAGCGAGTTGGATGCCCAACCTGTGTACATTCAGGCAGTGTGTACCTCGAGCGCGTTGACAGTTGATATGTAACATCAGAAGTGTAGAGATCCTCCTGGCTGCCAATGGATGCAGCTTTGCCAACACGAGAAGCAGTTGCATGCAAACGATCATGCAGTACTTCAATTTCCCTGCTGCTGGTCAGCAGCTTCTTTAATTTGACGCCTTTCCAATATCACTGTATGCTTGCAAAGTATGTTGTACTTTTTATTAATTCTCGCTCAGGGCGCGAAAAAGCCCAGATGATTGGCATCTAGCTGTAAGGAATCTACATGTCGTATGACAGTCTGAAAGTGTCGCAACGACAACCACTCAAACGCCGCCGCCGCCAAATGGCATCTCGGGGTCCTCCCCTACGTCCTCCTCCAGTATGTTGTACTTGAAGTTTCTTTTGATCGGAGGACTGTAGTCACATGAGTGAAATCAGCGCTTTGCAATACACACAATCTCTGCAAACCTTTTTAGCGAGCAGCATACGTTGTCCGTACGGCAGGCAGTAAATATATTTCGAGGCATGTACGCTCGTGTGATTTATATGTGTGCATCATGTGCACATCTCGCACTGAGCCAGCACAAACCACTGGCACATGATGTTGTCCCACAAGACACATGTTCAGTTTGTGCATAGCGCTGAAGCGAGCAGCGCATGTGGTGCTCTGTTGCATGGCAGCTGCTGCGTCTTCCTTGTGCTGCCTTCTCAAGAGATTGCCAATTGCAATAAACATTGAAAGCACATGAACAAATCCTAAGCCCACCCTCCTCTTCCCCCCGGCTGCAGGTCTCATGGCTCGCCATTGCCATGACCAAAGCGGAGGCACAGTGCCTGCGCTCAGAGCCCCACATTTGGAACATGTGTCTGGCCTGCCCCTGCTGCGCCCCTTGTGGCTGCCCTACTGAGACCACACTGGTGCCTGGCTGCTGGTCCAGTCGGCACACCCTGCTGTGCTGCGGCCCACTGCGCACAATTTGACCAGCTGCTATGGCGGCTGCTCTAGAGGTGCTTCTTGGAAGAAGTGTGGAGTGCACCTCCTGAGGAGAGGGGGGAGGAGGGGGGGGGGGGGGGGGGGAGACTGTTACTTTGGAACAAGGTTACTTTTGCTACACAGTCCCATACGCAAGCGCACACGTAAGTTAGAGGGGTATATGCCAGCATGGCGCACATAGCCACACCTGCATATATCATGCATTTTAGCAATCGCCCGAAATGTGAGGAATGTTGGGGCATCATTTGCCTTGTGCTACCTTAGCCTTACTGGTTGCCTAGCCTCAGTAGGTGCACCAAGGTGTGCTGAAGCGTGGAGTTCATATGGCCCGTGCCACGGCAGCATTCATGCCACGGCAGCATTGAATGTATTGTAGAGGTGAAGGGGTGTTGTACAATAAGGACCAGCGGCTGAGTTCACGACACAGCGCAGCTGCTTCAGGTAATGAGCCAGCACAACCCTCAGGATACAGAGCATGAGACACAGGGCGGGTGTGTGTGATCACTGATGGCATAAGCCTGCCATGCCACAGTAAAGTAGCACGCGCCAGTGGCTGATGCCCAGAGGTCACGTACATCATTGCGCATTCAAACATGGCACAATACAACAAGACAAGTGGTTATGCTCTGCGAGTCATCTGTCATATGCCTGCCAGCCTGCTTAGGCTTGGAAAGCAATTTTCAACAAGTCATTGATTCATAGACCAACAACAACGTACACTCATTCAGGCTTTGTTTTTCCCAAGACATGACAGCTGACATCAATGCCCGCCTGCTTTTAACATCTCCCATGCACCGCTTCCGGCCAGTGGCTCCCCGTGTGGGCAGAGTACTACCTGAGTGCAGGCATTTTGATGGTGCGTTAAAGTATGAAGGGCTGTGATGGCCTTGGTGCATGCAAGGGCATTCGTCACACAATGTTGTGCATGTGCAGACTGCGGGACTCGAAACCTTGGCAACAGATGCTGACAGCAGACACAGGGCAACAGTGCTTCGTTGTCAAAGCATTGCTGTTAACACCAGGGCTGACGCTGACACTGACACCCAGATTATGCACCTCATGACTGCACTGTGCACACATGCTTCACATACGCAGACCATAATTTCAAAGAGCATGGCAAGCACTTGAAGAACATTGCCAAATGGCAGCAGTGAGAAACCATCACTGGTGTCCAATGCGAGCAGCAGCATGCCAAACGGGCAGAAACTCGCTTCCGCCTGTGTGTGATTGAGCGATTGTGCAAGTGTCCACGGTGCCCCAATATTCGCGCTGACTGCGTGATAGGTGCAGCAGCTGCTGTGTGGTGTCTAGAAGCAGCGGTTCACGCGGCAGAGCGTGCCTGGAAAATTCCTAGGCCCACTCCGCAGTGCTCAGCTCATGCACCATGCATCATACTATCCGCGCCATGCATGTGTCTGTGTGTGTGCACACACTCACATATGGAGACAGAGAAGACCAAACCCAGACGAACGGACACCCACCGGGGTAATACGCTATGCGCCACAACATACTACTGCACGATCATCCCAGTAGCCCTCCCCCACCCCTCACCCTATGTGCCTGCCCTGCCCCCCCCCCCCCCCCCCCCACCACCTTCCCTAGCCCTAAAAAAAAGACCGCAGCGGCAGTGCTCGTCGTGTGGTGGACACTGATCAAAGAAGGAAGAATGGGGGCAGCCATCTCAGTGCCACTACAACCACCTTGTAACAGGGACTTGCGGGTGGGCTGCGTAGGCGTGTGCTTCCCCTAAACCGGCTGGCTGCCCTTTGATGACTCGTTGCTGAGGCCTCTGCCACAGGCAGCAGTGCGAATGCGACACTGCCGCCGCTGCTGTGTGCGATGGACCCGCGCACAACAAGTCTGGCTGGCACTGCGGCTCTCCCGTCTCTCACGCAACCAGCTGCATGTAGCGAAACGGTCACCGACAACAGCGCCGTTCCGTTCCGCAGCGCGTTCTGAGACTGATCGTGTGCGGTGGTGCCTCACACGATGGAAGAGCGCTTCCCCAGCTTCTCCCCCGGCTCCGCTCCCGTGGGCTGCTCAAACATCATGTCCCCGATCTCACGCGCTATGTCGAAAGTGGCAGTTGGCTTCGCAGCGCGCTTCGCAGCAGCGCTCATACGGGCCAGCAGCTCCGGGTCCGAGAGCCAGCGCGCGACCGTATCGCCGATAACGCGCGGGTTCTTGGAGAACGCGCCGAACTTTCCATCCACTACGAATGGAACGTTCCCCTCTTCCTGGCCTGGGAGGTAGCCGCTAAGCATGATGGGGAGGCCGCGGATGGTTGCCTCTGCTATGGTGCCCGGGCCCGCCTGTGGTTGAAGTTGAGGTTGGCAGTATGTGGGGTAAGGAAATGGTCAACAGGATGTGGAGGCAGTTGCATGGTTTCCTCACAAACATATCTCGCGCATGCAACTGCCAATAACTAGGCAGTCGGATGTGCATGTCAATGCGCAACCAGCAAGAACCGCTGTGAGTGAAATGAGTATTGCTGCTGAATCGTGTCGATAGCACTACTGGCATGGTCACCTCTGCTAGGTTGTACAGCCCTGTCTGTTAATGCAGCAGTAGCAGCAAGCTTTTCTTTGTTCGAACACATCAAGTTGTTCTGATGCCAGGGTTAACTTGTTGCCACTCCATGTTGTTATGATGTCACAATTAACTCCATGTTGTTCTGATGTCATTATCAACTCCTTCGGGGGTTACATCAATGTCGGAGCTGCCGGGAGGCAGGAGTAAATAGGGTCAAACCATTGGTGGCTCATGCAGGAAGCATGGTCCCCAAATGTTCAAGGCCATATTGAGTGTTTGCTAACTTTGCTTGGTGTGATTGTTCACCACAGGAAGCATGATTCCCAAATGTTTATTTCCACATTGACTGTTTGCTGTCCCACTTTGTTTGACTGTACATAAAAAGGACAACTGAGGCACTCACTACATGGTACCATTTGATGTCCTTGTCAATGGTATCAGGCATAAATGCATTTGTCGGAGCTACATATTAGACCTGACAGTACCTCAAACTCATTCTTACCACTTACCAACACACAAAATAAGATGACCGGTAGGTAGTTTGGCGCAGCTTGCATGTGCGAGTCCTTGAATGGTGAGCCGCACGTGATGCACACAACAGAACATGTCCGCACGGTGTGTATACACTAAGAGTTGAAGTTGTCAATGTTTGTAGCTTTTAAAAGCGTGTGAGAGTGAGCTATGACATAGTTGTCTGTCGCTCACTATGTCTGACCTGCAAATGTCCTTGCAATATGCCAAATATTTTACTTTGCAAAACACAGATGTGAAATGGGATGAGTGCCAATCGTGCCAAGAAAGGGGGCCATCAGTGGCAGCGCCACAACATGCTGAGATTTCACACAAGACGACGCTGTTTGACGAAAATGCAATTTGACCACATTTTGACACACTATGCTTAGTCAACTAAACCAATCTACGTCATTGCGGATTGAAGGCCGTCCACACTTCAACTTTGAGTGAGTCACTTCCGATTCAAGGCCTGAGCGAGAGGCTATTGGTACAGCTGGTATATATCAATTGCCCTGCAACCGGTCAGAACCAAAATTGACCTTCACAGTAATGAAACGCCCAAATGTACACACCCATGATTGCCAGAGTCTCCAGCACCTTGACGCTGTTGCATCCATACCAACTTCATCTGCAACACCTATGTACAGCAATAGACCTCCTTGCCTCTCCCCTGCATCACAGTCATCTCAACTGCCACTAGATGGTCCGAAACGCGCACCTTCACATTAGTGCAGCGCCAGCTTTACACCAAACTTCAACATTGACTATTAGCCTACTAGTGTCACAGGTAACCTCACCTTGGTAATGATAACGTCCACGGCGCCCATCCACTCGTCCATGTTCCCCACAAACCCCAGCACCTTGACGTTAAGGTTAGGGTTAGGCGTGATCCCCTCCAGCTGCTCCCTCACCGCCTCATTCTTCCCGCAGATAACCACCACCTGCATGCGCCTCCCATTGGCCGCCACCGCCCCCAGCCGCCCAATCACAGCCTCCGCCACCGACGCCAACCCCCCACCCCATCCCCCCCCCCCACCACCATCACCGCCGGCGCCCCCAGCTCTAGCCCCAGCTCCCTCCTGAGCGCCTGCTTCGGACGCGCGTCTGTCCAGAATGCGGGGCGCGTGGGGAGGCCCAGGTAATGAATTCTGCGCGCGTCGACGCCGAACTTGAAGGCGATGCGCATGACGGCGTCACTGGCCAGGAAGACCTTGTCTGCGGTGCGGTCGAACCATGTGGGGTGTGCGCCGCCGAGGTCTGTGATGACGGTTACGAAGGGGAGCTCGCGGCGCCGGCCGTCCGCGCCCAGGGCGCGCAGCACCTGCAGCAGCAATCAGGATGCGCTGACGCAATGAGTGGAGAGGAATGTTGCGCATGATTGAAATGAGGTAGCCTTGGTGCCTGATGACAATCACGAAGAGAGGCTGCATTGCTGTTCATGCAGAGGTTATAAGCATGTGCACGCACTGACCTCAGCCCTCCCTTGCCCTCCCCTGATTTAAGCCTGTCCGCCCGCACGCACGCACACGTGTTCCGTAGACGCATTGATGCCGACACCATTGAATACCGTATTGCAGACACCAGTAATGGTCTAACATGCCAGTTTAACTGACGTCGAAGACATATTCTGTGGGGCCGGTAAGCTGTGGTCACTTTGCCACACAGTGCATGGATTTGAGGTGCTCCCATAGAGCACGTTGCATGAGCCACACCTAAGGAGGCAGGCGAACTCCGATGCAAGCTCAAGTAGAACCCTTTCGTTCATCGAATGCACAATAACTTGAAGCTGCATTGGCAGGGCCAGAGGACTGATGCCGAGCACTGACTAACCTGCGGTAGACCAACAGCGCACAACCTACAACATTGAAAGGCGGTTTGCTCCAACACAAAGCAAAATCTGCACAACAACATGCCGCAACCCCTGCTGTGCCAGTGAGCTAAGACCTGTACTCGTTGAGCACTGCCACTCGGCCTTCAGAGTAACTTGAACACTACTGCATAAGTTGAGCGCTGGCACACACTGACCTTGAGCGGCAGGTTCTGGCACAGCGGGTGCACGGATATGACGAGGTCCGGGTCGTAGCCGCGCATCGCCTCGCGCACGGAGTTGAAGTTCTGCATGGTGATAAGCTGGTGCGTCGCCCAGCGCGTCGGCGGAAAGCGCGCCGCCTCATACATGGCGCGCCAGACCACGGGGTTCTTGGCGGCAAACTGGTACGCCTCCACGCTCGCGTTCATGGGCCACGCCGTGTGCTCCGTCAGGACGTCCACCATCTTCACCGACACGAGCCCGGGGTATAGGATCTCGAAGGCGGCTTCGAGGGCCTGTGCGGAGGCCCTGTGCCCGCCCCCCGTGTCCGACATGAGGATCAGGACGTTGACCTTGTTGCTGCCGGTACCGTGGCTGCTGCGCTCTGTGACGCGCCGTGCGACAATGTTTCTGCTCTTCTCGTTGATGATGGCGGTGTAGTCGCTGTCCGAGCGGCGAGACCCCGGGCCGACGGAGGTTCCGACGACGCTGCCGTACTGCCCCCCCTCTTCCTTCTCCTCGTGCGGGTCGTGCAGATCGAAGCTAGAGCCTCGTTTCACATACTTTCTCCGAGTGCGAAAGGACCGCGTGCCGCGAAGCATGGGCCCGAGGGCATGGCGCGAGCGGCCGCCGCGGCGCTCGAACGAGACCTCTGGCATTTTGGTCTCGTCTGACACCTGCTCCTCCCCCTTCCACCGCGTCCATAGCGTGGTGGTGGTGAGTGTGCCCAGGTGCACGAGCGTGGCTGTCACCGTGACTATCATGTCTACGGCGGCCTGGGCCACGCCGATGCAACGAGCCGCAGTGGCCTTCGCTGCGGATAGAAGGCTGCCTAGCCCTGGCGGGCGAAGCAGGGAGAGTGGGAGAAGCGAAAAAATTATGCTGCACGGTTGACAACCTGTTGCCGCCTCTGATCCTCGTTGTTTCCCGCCCGCTCAGGTGCAGCCTTGAGCGCCAGAGCACAACTCAGTCCTTCGCCATTTCGGATGACGATTTGAATTCGAGCAGGAAACAGCGTGTGTGTCCTTATTGACGTCTCGCAGGCCTCGGCAAACGCCTCGATTGCTGCCCTGTTCCTGATTATCGCTGCGTACTTGCCACGGCTCCCCTCTTTATTGCTTCGTGTTGGATCGAGCCTCCTTGGAACATGAGAGCTAGCGCAGCCTTAATAAGGGAGTTTAGGAACACCAAGTACAAGTACTTGAAGTTGGGTTTTAAACAACGCACCGCCTCCGCTCTCCCTTCAGAGCATCGGCAGCGCCACCAACACCGGTCAATCGACGCTTGTGAGGCGGAACGCCGTAGAAGCATCAAGAAAAATGCTCCAGGCTTTCATGGACGGGCTTTCATCAGCGCAACCATGGCTGCTGCCATGCATTCTTTCAGGAGTCTTCATCGTCGTTGCCCTTCTGAGCTGGCTCATCTCAGAAATGATGCTGCGTCCATCGTGGTACAGCCACCCCGAGTTTGGGCACTACAACCGCCACAATTTCTCGTCACCCGAGGAGAGATTAGCAGCGACGCTGCCCCCCACAATCTTGGGCGATGCGATTTTCACCTGGAGGATCTCGGAGACGATTAGCGGTGTCGGCAATCCTCTCTCGGACGTCAATCTTCCCTTCACGAACGTGGAGATACCGCTACTGAGACCCGGCATGCCTGGCAACACCACCCTCAGAGGCTGGCTGGTCAAAGGCGAAGACAAGCAGCAGCAGCAGCAGCAGCAGCAGCAGGATCAGGACGCTGCGCCACACTTCTTCGGAGACATGTGCGTGGTGGCAGTGCACGGCGGCGGGCGCGACCGACGGCAGTGGCTAAGACACATGCCCGTCTTCCACTCCGTGGGCTGCTCTGTGCTTACCATCGACTGCGAGGAGCACGGACTCAGCGACGGCCGCGGCCGCCGCGTCGGCTGGGCCACCTACGAACAGTTCGACGCCCTGTCCGCCGCACACTACGCGCGTCAGACACTGGGCTACAGGCGCGTCGTCATGCTGGGCACCTCGATGGGAGGGGCGGGGGTGCTCATGGCAGCGGGGTACGGCTTGTGGGATCGCTTCCCCAGCCGGGGCGAACGCCCGGGCTGGCTGACGCCGCTAGAGAAGTCGCGCCTAGAAGCGCGCGACTGCATCGACGCCGTCATCGCAGAGAACCCCCCCGCCTCGCGTGAAGCGCTCGCGAGCCACATCGTGCACAAGGCGTTTGCGGACGCTCTGGGGCGTGTATTTGGAGGCGTTTTGGCAGCACTCCTGTGGCCCCCCGTGTGGGCCACACTCAGTGCGCGACTGGGCGCGTTTAGCCGTGGCGAGCCTGTAGATGCCGTTACGCACATAAAGGGGAAGCCGCTGCTGCTCATTCACGGCACCAGAGACGCGCTTATACCGTGGCAGCAGGCGGAGACCATATTTGCGGTCGCCAACGAGCCCAAGACGCTGTGGATAGTGGAGGGTGCAACGCACACCGCCACATACAATGCGGATCCACAGGCGTGGGCGCGCCATGTGCACGCCTTGCTAGCGCAGGTTGGCAGCCGTGAGTAAGTACGACGACAACAAAGCACAAAGGGTGTGTATAGAAATGGTGCGGACAAGTTTTGTGGTGTCAGTGGAGCAAGGAGCTCCTTTCAGTCTCATGCATGGGCCGTGCGCTGTTCTGGCACATGGCTGCGTTCTCTTGAAGCGCAGAATTGTGGGATCTGTCCATCCCACATTCCGTGAATGATTATGTTGCAGACTGTGGTTCCTTTTGTGTTTGTGTGTGATCTCGTCGCGTCGTGCGTTTGTTGCTTTCACCATGAAGAGCAATGCTGTGGCATCAGTTACGCTGACTCCATTTTGCATGCTGCGTTGTGTGATCTGTGACCGTGTGTGGAATCACTTCAACATGTACCATGCATATTTGGCCAAAGGCGCATTGTGTGATGATGCTACAACATGACGTACTTCGAAGTACATAGATTGCTGATTACGGAACAGGCCAAGGTTTCACTTGCCTGGTTGTCGCATGCCCCCCACCTGGGAACGAGGGCCACACAGGCATTTCTCAATATGGCACTTCAAAAGTTCAACTTTGATGCTCTGCAAGCGCACATCATATGTATATATACAAACGCACAGCTATATGCAATCCTCTGGCGGTCGAAATGGATGCACCGCGCATTAACGTGCCCCTGATGTATCACATTACATTGATTGGCATAATTCAGATCCTACAACGGACGAATGTCGCGGACATGTGAGCTATATGTCATAGAGAGGGAACTGCTCTGTGCCAGCTAAGAAGCCAGATACACGGTATTGGGCAGAGCAGCCAAATGCCCAGCATGTACATAGCCTGACAGCATGCACAGACGGCTTTGTGCCAGCAACAAGGTAGGGTTTGGCCAAGCTGTCACAAGCGAGCAGAGACGCACGAGAGAAGCCAAGAAGCCATCAATGCACACACTTTGCTCTTGTCGTCCATCATGTATGTACACTTGCGTGCGGTACCGACTTCGTCTGTGACTTTGAACATATGGGCTACTACTCTTCACTGGTGACAGGTGTGCACGTGGCTTGTGCCCACTTACATGCTGACGCAACATCAAAAGTAAGAGAGTGTAGGGTTAGGGTTGGGGCTGTAAGTGAGAACTTCCGGCACCAGCCCAGATTTTTGACTTGAATATTCAGTCCAGTGGCTCTCCTGGCTCATTGTGCAGCAGCCCCACGCAGTAAGTCTCGCGCTATTCACATGGAGTGGGGGCTGCCAGCCTGTGCAATGTTGAAGTTGCACAACCTCAGCTTGAAACCTGGAGTTTGGGGGGGAAGTACTATGAGCTGAAGAGCTCCTTGTCCCAAGAGATGAGCCTGCAGCATACATGACAGAGAAATTTGTGCACAGAGCAAGTGCAGTCAGCAAGCGCATTTGCGCAGAGGCTTCTGAATGCATCAAAGGTCTTGAATCAGTGTCACGGTTGTTGACACAGGATGAAGAGCAGCAGCAGCAGCAGGCAGCAGTGCTCAGAATGAAAGTGCGTCTCAGAAATGCTGTCATCAACAACCAGCAGCACCATGCTGGGGGTAATGCAGAGGGAACCAATAGAGCAGTGGCTGTGCCTGACATACTGGGACAGTGCATGTAGCTGCGGTGTAGAATGCACGAGACGCTCTGTGCATACTTCTCGATGATAGGTGTCGGTTTGTGCACCGCACCACCACCTTGTAAGTGCATTTCTATGTGGAATGCATCCGCTCAACAAAAATTCAATAGCACTGGCAGCTGCGCCAGCTGCACCAATGCTCAAATCGTGCCCATGCTGACATTTGTTAATGATAACTTATTATGGTTATGACATGCGCAAGGTCAGTTGTGCAATGGCCCCTGCTTACTCGGGTGCCAACACTGCTCCTCTTCTGCAATCCACTGTTTCTTCCAGTTATTAAGACAGGGGCGCTTCCAGCTGTACCACAAAAGGTTGCACGATATGGTCAGACTTTTTCAACCAGCTGGCCAGTTGCCTCACATGCACCCCAACCTCACACAGTAACCGCCACTCACCACTTGGCGTATATACCACACAAGGTGCCCTGCGCAGGCTACTTCATTGTGTTGTAGGCTTCTGAGAGAAGAAGCACGACTTTGCAGATGCGCCGTAGTATGCATGTGCTAAGTACTCAATGAACGGCACCGGCAGCTGTGCCAGCTGCATCAATGCTCAGACTGCGCCCATGCTGACAATGTTATGGTGCTGACATGCGCGAGATCATTGAGCAATGCCCCCCCATTTAATGCTAATGCTGCTCCTCTTCTCAAACCACTGTTTCTTCCAGTGACCGCCACTCACCACTTGGCCAGTCCGTAGTACAGGTACACATGCCTCAGCACATACAGGCCGATGGCGCCTGCTGCCGCACCAGCTGCATCAGTGCTCAGTCCCCGTTCCAGCTCACTGCTCACGTGCAGAAACGTGTCACTCCAGTCCCACGCGCCCACCGCTGTGTACGCCAGTGCCGCGCCTGCCACGGTCGCCTGTAGCAGTGCTCAAACAACAGGTGTCGGTGTTAGTACTGTAGGTGACGTCGCCATTGCTTGCGGCAGTGCTCAAACCATAGGTGTAGGTATGCAGCAGTGATTGCGCTGCCTGCTCAATTGATAGGTGCCGGCATGTATGTGATTGGTTGCAGAGATAACTGCATGTAGTTGTGTGTGTGATGCTATCATTGGTTGCAGCAGTGCTCAAGCCAAGCTATCATTGGGTTGCCTGCAGCAGTGCTCAAACAACAGGTTGTAGGCTTTTTGTGACTTTGAATGTGCCTGCAGGAGTGCCAAATAGATGGACGAAGGTATGTATGTGATGCCTCAGTTGCAGTTGCCTGCAGCAGAACTTCAAAAGACAGGCACAGGTGTGTGTGCGACTGGTGTGCGTGTGCCTGCAACAGGCACTTGCACTTGCGCCGCTGTTCATGCATACAACAAACATGCACAGTTAGCTTCAAAGTAGAAGTGCAAATCACGTGTCACATCAGACTTCAATATTGCCCATGTGCTCTGCTATTGAGGAAAGCACAGCTCAACCCACACACTCACCCATCGCCGCGCCTCTTCCGCCGCAGGCCTGCCCTGATTGGCCGTCGCCGGACCAATAGGAATGTCCCACGCCGTGACCCAGCGCACACCCACCCTATCCATCCCCAGCTCCCCCCTCAGCCTCTCCTGCAGATCCCTCATGTGGAGGCACCCATACATGACGCCAACCCGCTGCAGCCCTGCCAGCCTGCTGCGACGCAGCTCACGCATCACCTCCGCATTCCTCCCCGTCATCAGGACATCAGCGCTGCCGCCGCCACTGCCGCCACTGCTGCCGCCGCTGGTGCTAGTGCTGGCGGCAGCAGCGCTGGTGGTGCTGCCGCCGCCGCTGCGCTGCCCCGACACGAGCTGCTGCGCGAAGGCCAGCTTCTTGGCGGTAGCGATATCGCCCGCTAAGACTCTGTCTATGACGGCTGAGAGAACTGCGCTGACGCCGCCTGCAGCCGGCCATGCGCGCGCCCAGTCTAGCAGCATCACCTGCGCCTCCGGGCACGGCATGAGCCACATGAGGGCGCGCAGCGCCAGCGCCGACGCATTGAGCCCGCCGGTGAGGAAAAACTGCATGGGACAACATTCGAAGGCATCCCATTCAGTTGGACATGGTCACATACTGCAAAGCGTCCATTTGAATCAACATGTGAGCAAGGCTGACGGTGAGCACTGCTATGGTTCAGTGCACATAATGGCAGTACGGCGCGGACACGCTGCGGCCGCCCGTGAAGGAAAACTGCATTGGGGAGCGATCAAAGTTATACTCTTAGGTATCATGCTCACTTGACCGCAAGGAACAACTGCATGGGGGAGCGGTCAGAGGTATCATATTCAATTGAACATAAGGAAATAGTGCATGCGCGGTCCGATCAAAGCTGAAGGTATCATATTCAATTGGGCGCTGTCATGAATCGATTTGAATCTGTATTGAGCGAGGGGGGCGGTGAGCACTGCTGTGATGCAGTGTTGAGTATTGCGTACAGTGATGTGTGCGCTTTGTTGCACTCTGTGCACGACTGCAGATTCGTTTCTTAGGTCATCGGCGGATGAAATTTAGGGTTGAAGCAATGTGCACATATGCCGCCACGACATGCACAACCATGCACGGCATGAGGTACACACGTAAGGAAATGCACACCACACAAATGCATTCAAGCCAGAAGAGATCAGTGTACGCTATTTCAACTTCTGTTGCATGGAGTGTGATAATGCACAGGTAACAACAGCAGCCACATGTTGTGATACACCGTTGTGTCGAGTCTGGGTATACCCTGAGCTCACAGGGAACAGGACTCACAATTCACAACACTCAAAGTCATCGCCAGGCATGCATGTGACTCAGCAAGTAAGTCCAGTAGATGTGTATAGTACATGAGGTGTTCTTGAAAGCACGCCACATGTTGCGTGAGCATGCTGCACAAGAAGCATGGCGAACTGTGACCTCGTGAGCAGCTGCGGAGAGTGATGTCTTATGCCAACGACTAAACGTAGCACAGTGAAGAATTCCAAGAAGCGGAGCGATGTTTAAACAAAACCTGAATGTTGCAATGTCCTTGATGAGGCATGCCATTGCATGCTGAGAATGAAATGCTCACAATGCTATGATGCTGGGCTTGCCATAAACCATCCAGTTATGTACTAAAACAACACAAAGACATAACTACACTATTCCAAGCTCCATGGCGGCACAGCACTATGGCTCACAACAGATGCATTTTCAACCTCCTGTAACATGTTGCCTGTGACGCCGACCACTGGGTGCTGTGACTCAAAAGCTTTCTTGTACAAGTATCCCTTACTCATGCATACCCCATTACTGAGCAGTGCCATGTACCTAATGTTAACTCTAACCCTAACCGTAACCCTAACCCTGACCCTAACCATACCTTGGGTAGAACCCTCCCATCGGCAGTGCGGCCCACCACCAACGCCTTCCCGACCTCCTGCATGTGCTCCACGATGCCAAGGCGCTCCCCCCACACTGCCTCTCCGCTCTCGCGCTGTAATGCCTGCAGCATGCACACACAAAAAGGGGCACGCTTCAGCGCACTCGCCGCGTGTGAGCTTGAGTTCCGCGTTTGTGAAAGTTGTGGGTTTGAGACGCAGCTACAGCTACCATGTGGACGTCATCAATGCAAGCTGCAGCTTTTGCCAGAGCGTCAGCAACAACATCATTGCCAGCCCTGAATAATGCGCGCCGGCGTTGCTTACAACGAACCTGGCCCTGCTCCTCATCATAACATTAACCCCAATCCTGATCCCAATCGTAACCCAAAGTCTGTACGCACAAACACCCCAACTTCACCCCCATACCACTACATCACGACACTGACAACTGTACCTGTAACCGTTCTCGCGACATGTCTGCCAGCACCCAATGCTGGTGCCGCCTCAGATCCAGGCACATCATCTGTGGTGCCAGACCATAGCTGCGCGCCAGTGCCACTTGCCCTTCTGTAGGCTGCATGTCGGCGGTGACTCTCCTCAGGCCGTCCGCGCCGATGGCTGTTGAAGTTTCGCTGGTGATCAGCTCGTACAAGTAGCGGTCATAGATGGCTGAATCTGCCTGCAGCTGATGGTAGTATGAGGGGTCGGCTGTGTAGTTGAAGGCAGAGAGGCAACAGCAGGGAGCCATCATGCAGTGAGGCATGTGCGTTACACTCCACTAGAAGAAACAAGCAGCACGGTGAAACTCACATTGCTGACAAAGCTACGAGAGATCCAGAGTTGCCAACGGCTGCCTGAGCATGGAGGACTGCAAGAGTCAATGGCGAGTCAACAGTGCCAATGGTCACGGAGTGCTGTACAGTGTTCAAGTTCATTCAGGTGATGTTATTTCATTGATTCATGTGGCTGGATTGGTACGTCGGTTGCAGAGGTGAATTACTAAATGTGGTCTCCCGGCATACAACCCATGCTAAAATACAGCACGCAGGGATGTGAGATCAATCAATCATGTTAAGTGCTTGCAATGGTAGTGCCTCATAGCAACTGAGGCTACCTGTCCAGTGTGCCATTCATCAGCGCTGCATTGTGCCAGTGTGCCATTCATCAGCGCTGCATCATGCCGTTAATTAAGTGCTTGATGGTCCATTTCAACTGACAAACAAGCTTGTTGCCAAAGCCCCAAAACAGGCAGGCATGGAGGCTGAGGGGCTTGGAATGTCTGTGGAACAGTGCCTGTCCCCCAATAAATGAATGCAGAGGGACAATTACTGACCAGCCGGCTCGATGTGCGTTGACAATCTGATCATCCCGTTTCGGTATCAAAGGCGCTGTCATTGATGAGTCTCCGTTAAGTGCAAACCGCATGTGTGGCAGCTGTCATTCCCATTACGGTATAGCCACAAAGTTTGGCAGATAGGTGAGACCAGATCTGCCCGCCTGCACAAAGCATTCACCACATGATTGCCACACATTGCTCGGCTGAACCGCTTTGCGTTCAATGTTGCCATGGACAACGAGTACTTCAGTGCCACGGTCATAGGCAAGCGCCATAATCGTGCAGGTAGGTTTGACGTTTGCAAATGTTTTGTGTGATGCCATGCATAAATTTGCTTGTGTATGCTGCCATCATAATTGTCACCTGTGCCCTACGAGTTTCTTCAACACTGCCACCTGACCCTAATGCAGGTGCACCATCGACTTACCCAGGTGCACTACCGATATCAGATCGACCTCAAAGTCGCCGTCCTGACCAACGTCCAGCGCTTCGCCTCCTTCGCTGATACCTGGCCGCCGTCTGCTTTTCTTGTAGGTGATCACAGCTGTCTGCAGCTCGGCTCTGCTTCTGTCTTTCGAGAGAGTAAGTCTCAACACCTCATCCAGATTTGCCGTGGCCTCAGCTCGTGCGGCATACAGAAGCACGCGAGGTGTGTTATCCGCTCTCCTAGATGGCGGTAGCCTCCTTGTTGGCAGTCTTGTGCAGGCTGGTAATGAGGTGCCTCGGAAGGCGTGCACGTGCTGCTGGAGTAGCAGGCACGCGCACAGCGTTGTCGGCCATTTTCTGTTGATCATGCTAACTGACGCTCTTGTTACTTTTTAGGATGAAAACGACCAAGCACTGAGCAACGACTTGGCCGCCACAGCGTGCGTTTTTTCTCGCATTCTCCTCACAAGTTCCGTCTTCAAGTTCATCTTCAACTTTTGAAGTTTCCCCCCAAAAAGAAAGTAGATCTCTCTAGAGAGAGCACTCATGATGATAATGGCGAAGCCTCTGCTGAGACGGTGTCCTGTGCTGCTGACCTCGTTGGCCGTGGCGTGTTCCAGCCTTGCCACGCCAGCTGCAAGGACTTTGCGTCAACGATGCATGTACCACCAGCCACTTTCATGCCATGGTGCTGCCTTTGCACATCTGAGCATGAACACATCAGAGCAAGGCAGAGGCCGGCGTTTTAGGTCAGTGCTCTTGAAGGCGCTGTCGTGCATGAGTGTCAAGTCGTCGCTTTTTGATAAGTTGCGTTGTGAGTTGAAAGTGGCATTCCCATCTCTTTGCACCCAGGTCTTTCAGACTTTGCCTTCAGAATTCGAATGTGATCTTTAGAATTTCTGTCATAATCATTGTGGCGGCGTATTTTTTAAAATACAACAATCGCTGCCACGCTGTGCCCTCATCAGCCACTGCAGCAGAACCAAAGCCGTAGTGCTGCAGCCAGCCCTGTCCGGAAATCAAAGTCATCAATACCTGTGTTTACACCAACATTGCCGCTTGTGCCATTTGTCAACATCGGTCTTGTGTGCGCCTACCCTCTTCCTTCGTTGCAATGATGTCGATGGCGATGGCAGCAGCAGCAGCAGGGGCGGTGGCGGTGGCGGCAGTTCTGCCAGCACAGCCGCGCAGAAGCGCTCAAATGTGCCCCCTGGAACCCCCGTGCTTGTGGTTCAGAAGCAGCACCAGAGATCAGGGGAGCTGACACGTGGTACGGTGGCGCGCAATCTTACCAACAGCGGCGTGCACCCGCGGGGACAGAAGGTGATGCTTGTTGTCTTCATGGATGTGAATCCAATGACAGTTGTGCTTTTGATGGAGGGCACTCTCATGTTTACAAGCACAATGCCTGGTGAATTAAGGTCAATGGTGAGTAGATGTCACTAATGATGATACATTTACCTCAATGTCAGGTCTGGGCAAGTGCTCGTCCAGCCTTACAGCTACACGCAATGTGCAAACAGCACTACACAGCAGCACGTATTGTAATCGCCTGCAGCGGTCAAGATGTGAGGCATGTAGGTATGTAACCGCAAATGCTGACTGAGCACCGTACTGTTGACAATAACTAACCCAGGGGTCTTCATATACTGCAACATCATTGCCTCCATGCAGTTGCATGTCTTGGCAGCAGCAACTCAGAGCTGCCGGCGTAATGTTGCCAAATACATTGCAGCGCTTCGCTAGGTCTTACTCAGTGGCGTACTCCAGGTGTGCTGAACGCACGACTGCAACACACCTCCGCAAACATCTGTTGACGTGTTTGCGTGTCAATGCGCGTTTGTGCGTGCACCTGCCTCAGGTCATGTTGACAAGCGGAGTTGTTGGTCGCGTCCACACCATTGAGAAGACACCTGCGGCAGCGGCCTTCACTACCCTTGCAACCGACGCACCAGATGACCCTGGATCAGTAGAGGCTTTGCCGCCGACAAATTCAGACACAGTTGGCGTCAAGGCCCAGCAAAGTAGAGGCTTGCGCCATCAGCAGCAAGGCAGAGATCAAGCAGCAGGGACGGGCAGGCGATGGACGTATGTAGCGGGTGCTCTGGTAGAAGAGGAACAGGCGCAATCTGCACCTGGGTCATCAGCAAGATATGCCAGGGGGCAACGCGGAAACAAACGGCAATGACACCAATGCCAGTGCTGTTTGACTTAGTCAATGATGGTCGTGCCCAGGTGTTTGTCCTGTGTGTTGCGTTGCACAGGCACATAGGGCCTTTTGTACAGCAGCGCACAGCACATGTCCACTGACGACCTTTGTCAACTTTGTGCCCCGGTCATGCTGCTCATTGCTGCAAAGTACTTGAAATATTCGACAATGAACACTACCAGAAGTAGCAGAGAGGATGTGCAGATATGCAAGCTTGCTGCCATGGTCACAGGTACTGCGCGCTGGTTCATTCTGCTCAACGCCGCAATGACCTTTTGCTGAAACAAAGACGATGCCACATTTGTGAGAGCTCACATCTATGTCGGCACGATGTATATGTGCCATGCCGCTGCTCAACACAATGTCCTTGCCACCATATAGTGGTACGCGCTAGTGCTGGTCACTGCCAACATACAATGCATCGATGCGTGTGCACCTTGTTGTAGCTCAGAGATTCACACAGTACATACATGACTGTGGATGCCAAAGCAGGTACAAAGCACCTCACAACAGTGTGGTGCATGGCAATGATTCAGCTTGCAGCAAATGAAATTGCAACAAGCCTTCAAGTGTACAACAATCGCGTTCATGCCAGGTGTATTAACAGATGCAAGGGAGGTACCACTGCCATGAGACAACGCTACTGGAACGGAAGAAGAGCATGCTGCGCTCCCCTGCACATTGCCATGGCCGGCGCGTACATACGTATGCTTCCACCGGCAGTCAGACTACGCGTTCCGAACCGCGGAGCAGATTGCATTCATTGGCTAATCGGCTAACGCTGACAGTGCCAGTCCACAAATGAGGGGTGGCTCAAAGGCACGATATGGTCATACTTCCTCCTTCACCAACATGAGTTGAATGCCCGCCCATCATACCTACATGCCCTGAATGATTCATACATCAGTGCAGGCGTGTGTTTGTGGCCTCATACATCCAACCGTCTGACTCACACATACACCCCAATCTTTACATTGCCATCCCTGGCACCCTTCTCCCCCCCCTTCCCCTCCTGGCTGTTGCACAGTGACTCATTTCTACACCGCTCCTATTCACACTGCTGCACTGTACCGCAACCTATGTGGTCAACAAGGGGCTCCGAACTGCCGCTGTTGTCACGAAAAAATGCAGTGCACAACCTTACTGCCTCCGCTGCCACCAACGCCGTCACAAAGCTGCAGCATGCTGCTGCGGCACTGCCGCGTGCTTTCGCTGCCACCACCCATCACTATCGCTTTCACCAACACCATGCTGCTGCCGCTGCTGCTGCCGCCGCTTACGCCACCCACGCCACCACTACTTCACCACCGCCGTTGCCGCAGCCACCGCCATCACTATCAGCAACACCGCGACTGCTGCTCCCCATACCGCCGCTGCTGCTGCCCCCCCTCAAGCTGCTGTGGCTGCTTGCCCCCCCTCGCACGCCTCCTGCACACCGCTGCCGCCGCTGCCGCTTATGCTGGTGCTGGTGCTGCTGCGCTAGGTGCAGTCCTCGGGCGCCGGCTGCCGCTTCTTGTAGTACTCTTCAAACATGTCCACAATGAAGCGCACCACCCCCGCCGCCCCCAGCACCAGCGCCGCCACCATCTGCGTGTACTCTTCCTTTCGCGTAATGTAAGCGTGCGGTATGTCTGACAGGCCCACCAGCGCGTCTTTGTGCGCTGCCGCAAAGGCCTTGAGGTCCGGCTCCAGCTTGTCAAAGGCGTCTGGGTAGTCGATGAAGTCCGACAGAACTCTGGCGGAGGGGCGGTTGCGGCAGCAGCAGGAGAGGATGGCATGGCTCAGCGCAGTCGAGCGTTGACATGCATAGGCGCTGCAGTCGAGCGGTAATGTGGATTAATGTCATGTGCTGCATACAGTGCAGAGTAAACGGCAACAATGCAGTGCACTCATGTGTTAGAATGTGTGTGCGTGTGTGTGCATACAGAACAACAACAAGCGCCGCCATACATACAGTACACCTCCTGCCCTCATCAAGGGGACAGAACAGGCTCGACCGGCACGCCAGCCTAATCCATTGTACGGGGGATATGAACATACGCTGCAGCATAGACGACACAGCAAGACAAACTATTCACACCATCAAGTCTTGTGCGCAGCTGAACCCCGACTCACCTGATCTTCCCCTCGTAGAACGCAAACTCCGACTCCGTCATGGACCCCTTGAGCAGCCTCAGCGCCTGCTTGCGCGTTGGCCCATCCACCGCCACTATGATGTCATACGAGTCCAGGTCGCCCTTGCAGAGAGCGCAGCAGGGCGCAGTGGAGCGCACCTTATCCAGGCGCAGCTTCTGGGCCACGCGCATCACGCGCTGGTCCGCCGCGGAGCCGTCGCGCACGCTGCCAACATCAAGTTGAATTTGAAGTTGAGTGTCAGTATAGATACATGCTGGAAGCTGAGCGATGCAGCAGACCATGCGGACAGAGCCATCAAGCTCACACTACGTCAAGTCAATGTTGCATCAGTTATCTTGTGTGTTTGTGCTACCATGAGCGAATGTGTATGAAGCACAAAGCGAGCGCATTCAAACTAAGAATGCCCTCGCTTGTTCGTGCACAGACAGACATGCGAAGGCAGATACCAGCACATGGAGTGACTTCGTCAGTTGCTGAGCACGTGCATGAATAATGCATTAAGTAGCCTTGCATCTGACATCACATCCTAGTAATTAGCAACTTCCACAGTGGCGCACGATCCATCAACCGGTGAGCAAACCTGTGACTATGCTACGTGCAGCCGCACATGAGAAACACCACATCACCACTGACGATTACTCTGTTGCGAACAGATGAGGTGCGCATCGTGTGGCTACAGTTGTCACAAGTTAGGAATGCTTGGCTGTGCATATTTCTTGCATCCATCCATCCCGCGTATCTGGTGTAGGGATAACATTTTTGCCAGCTTCTTCGAGAGTACACGCATGTTCTTTCATGAACATCGGCAAATAAGGAATCCAATCAGAAAGCAGAAACCACCCCGCAACAAAAGCCACAACTTTACCAGCGTCACGCACTATGTCAACAGATTCATAGACATGAATAATTCATGGCTCACCGGCCGACACTGCTGCTGAAGGGATACACCCACCAGCCGCTATCCCACCAAATGGCTATCTTCTCCGTGAGTCCTTCCAGCAGCCTTGCAGTGTTGCCATCGTCATCTACAAACATCACCTGGTGCGACAAGCAGGCGGCAGCCCATGAGAGAAGCGCAGAGCAGTGCATTGTCATGAAAGTGCTTCACAGAGAAAACCATAATGCCAGGTAGCATGTGAGGTCAACAGACAACTTAAAGATGTCATTGCGGCATCTTCACCACATCTTCAACTTTGTGAAATAAACTCAACACAAACACATAGACCCTCAAGATCCTGTCAGACTAGCAGAATATGTTTTGAAAGAGCGTATTTGCGGCCTACACTCGATGTCCAGATCGGCCGAGAGGAACACCAACACCAAAAACCACAAGATTCCGAGAAAGATCCACGCGGCGGCCTTGCCTGGAGGTTATCCCTCGTTAGATCAGCATTAACACGGGTCTCCTCTCGTCGCCTTCGCCTGACAGACGATAGCAGCGCCGCAGGCGAAAAGAACGTGAAGTCGCCGCCTCCATTGTCCGCACTGGAGGATTGGTCGTACTCAAGCCTGGTCAGCTTGTGCCTCGGAGCCAGTCCCAATGCACACGTGTAGGCACCAACTCCGGCGATACGCGTGGCAGCAGCGAGCGCCACCATCGCAACTGCTAAGTATGCATGCATGGCTCCAGGCAGCCGCAAGTAGCCGTGATAACAATCGATCCAACTTCAACCTGCAACTTCATCGAAAGCCGACCGTGAAAGCTCACTACGAGCGCCGACGCTTTAGGGCAACCAGGTGGCTCGGTGGATGTCAGGGCCCTTTTCCCTGGTTTCGCCGTGGCTTGGCCTCGTCTGCGAAGCTGCGGGCAGCGAGGTCGAGTGTCTGTGCGTGCCGCGCAATAATACCTCGAGGAGAGCTTTGGCACCTGCCTGCTGGAGCCTGGCAGGGACGTGTCAGAGGTCTCCTTCAGGGATCATTGAGACCGTCACCACTAGTGACGACAACAATCAGGAGCTAGGTGACTGCATGGCCATGCATTCCACCATGTTCCGGGTCGTCCCTGATGTCCGAAGCGGAGCTCAGCGTCCTGTGTCGGCAGGTTACTTTTGGTGACCGGAGGTACCATCGCGTTTACCGCCCTGGCCCGGAAACCGCAGGTAAGTAAGCGTATGCGCAGCTTCTGAATGCAGGGGACCAGGCATCGTGAGGTGACATTCCTCATGGCTCTCTTGGTCCGGGCCCAGCAGTTTCAATAGTCAAAAGGGTCTGGGGCTGGCTTTCTAAGCTGGGGCCTTCCCTTCTGCTGCACGGTGGGGCCTTGGCGTGTGATTGTCACTGTCTGAGTCCGATCACCCCATTGGCAACAGTTGGCGATCGAATCAGAGTCGATCTGCCGGAGGGCAACCCTCTTCCGGAGGAGGCGGGGACCTGCCACCCCCTCTCCTCCCGAGCTGTTCCTGCATTCAGAAGCTTGAGTTTTAATTGGTGCAGGCAGCGTGTGGTAGGGTCAGCATGGCCTGTCAGTATTGTAGTGTTGGTTGAGACAATGGTGTCATCGGCCGCGGCGACAATATCGGACGAAGCGGCGATCATGGCGGCAGCAGCAGAGCATCAACAGCAGCGGTGCTGATTGGTTGATATAAGCTTGCATGTAGTGTGGAACAGAGGCAAAACTGGCTCAACGGCGGCCGTGGCCACGGCGGTGGCAGCGACGGTGGCGCAACACCGGCAGCAGCAGCGGAGGTCACAGGTGAAAGAGGTGAACTTGTGAGTGGTGGGGTATCAGCAAGTCCTAGGATGACGGGAAAAAGTCGTTATGTTGGGGAGCAGGGGCGTGAGATCATGGCTAGGGAGCTGGTCGTGACAGCAACAGCAGCAGCAGTGCTGGCAATGGTAGCAAGGACCACTGACATGGTAGCCAGCAAGGCACGTAAACGAAAGACCAATGTACCGCCGGCCTCGTCGTACCGCTGAGCAGTTCTACAGAGGTTGCTGGCAGGAAGTGGTGATGATCAGGTGAGACTGACCAGGTACCGGTGAAGCCTAGGGAAGAGCATGTAACGTGGGTGTGGATTATGTGTGTGAGATGAGGCGCTGCCTCGAGCTGGAGGAAAATCGACAATCGGCATCAGTGCGTGCCTTGCTATGTGCGACTGGTTATGTGTTCTGGACCACTGTGTCTATGTTGCTCCGTGGCCGTCCTGTTCTCTATTGAGGTTGTTGTTGACTCCGTCTGTTGTGCTCTTGTGCTGGCATTTGTTGTCTGCTCTGTGTGTTGTCTGGTGATTAGCACTGCATGCATGCCTGTATGAATGAGTGTCCCCTGCGAATGCTGTCGCTGCCCTGTCGTGGTATTTGCTGTTGTGTGATGCATGCTGCTCTGTAATTATGGTTGCTGCGCCATCTATTTTTTTTTTTCTTGTGTGTGACTCTGTCTGTTGTTCAACTTTGAAAGTTGCTGTTGTTTGTTCTGTTGTCTGCTCTGTGTTGTTTGTGCTGCGCATTGCGTGCATGCCTGTGTAGTTAGTTCCCCCCGCGAATGCGGTCTTCACCTTGTTGTGGTGCGGGGGCCTGGCGCTGTGCCTTATCGGTGCAGATCCACGAAGTGAGACCACTGTATCAAGAACACGTGCATGCAACATGACCTGAGCACCACGGCGCAAAAAAAAACCATGATACATACAAGAATAATTACACCATAATATCTCGAGGGCACACTTTGTCTTCCCAGCGTAATTTGTTGCCAGTATTGTACTTTTTATTAATTCTCGCTCAGGGCGCGAAAAAGCCTAGATGATTGGCATCTAGCTGTAAGGAATCTACATGTCGTATGACAGTCTGAAAGTGTCGCAATGACAACCGCTATTGTACATGAAAAATGTTTGTAAACATAGGTAATTCTTGTATTGATTTCGTTTGATTCGTGATAAGCCCTCGCTTCAGAGCTATAGATTGGATGTGCAGTCACTGTTGCATGATATAAAGGCGCAACAGCTCGCGAAGCATGTGGGCATCACGGAAATGCCATCTGAACTTGCCTACCATCATCACTTGAAGCTAGTATAGGCGCCAGATTCAAATCAGCATATGGTGCTTTGGTACAAATGTGCCACTAGCGGCAAACACATGGCAAAACTTAAACCTTCGCGTCAACAGGCGAGTCAGCCTCATGCCAATTGGCAATCTTTTTTTTCATCAATATCATGCATGAGCATCACCACCAACGTCAACAACTCGAGTAAACGAGTTCGGTGGACGTCGTCCCTATAGTATGTAGCAACAGCGAGTTTTTTATAACTGCGTGCGCAAAGTACACTATACTATGCTTCGGACTTTTGCGTTAGAACAACGACGATAAGAGAGAAGATACATGCCTTTGGACTATGCAAAACTGGTATGAAGCTGCACCGCAAACTTCAAAATTCAGAAACTGCACATACTGACTGTTGCTGCCTGTTGCCTCGCGTTTTGCTCATTTGTCATCGACACACCATGACTGCACGGCAAAGAGCATGTGCCTCACAAAACACCGGTTGCCTGGCAGTCACAAAAGTGAGTGAAAGGTAGCTACACGAGCGAAGGAGGTGGACGTTTGGCGAGTAGCATATATATAGCATGTAAATCACCCCCCCATTCTGTGCAGGCAACGTCAAGAAAAGGCACAATACGCCAACCACATCATGTATCAATGCAGCAAACAGCATCAACGAATCCATCAAAAGACAACACGACATGCTACAGGCATTCACAATGTAGACATTGTTGACATGTATTGCATGCATCAAGGACAGCGTGCGCGTTGTTCCAGCCATATGCAGGAATGCAGAACAACCAACAGATGCAGAAATGCAGAACAATAAACATATACTTCTTGAAGTATGTATACCTCTTTGAAGAACGTGCAGGAATGCAGAAGATGTTTGCAAGCAGACGCCAGCACCACCATCCACATTGATTGATTGATCCGTATGAATTGTTGATGACGAGTCTTCATCATATACCCAGCGGCCATATCACACAAGGATTTTTCCACAATGTGCTCCCCATAAGCACTTCCAGGCCATGATGCCAGTGTCACACGACACATGTGACCATATAGTGTCAGGTGCACACGATCCCCTGCAGAGCAGCAACATCATGACCACCACCACCATCCATACAGATTGATGAGTGATTGATGGGTCCACATGACCTCAAGCAGCCATGCCATGCCAAGATATGTCACAAATCTGGTCCCTTGTCCACTTCAGCAGCAGCGACGACGAATCAGTAGCCAACTTGTGCCATTTGAAGTGGCACGAGTTGCTATGCGGGTCGGCCACACCCTATGGTCTTGCTTAGTACGGCACAAACAGATTATGCCAAGCCCTCACACCGCGACAAGGTGCAGACCAAGTGAGAGAAAAAAGCCAGTGCAATGCAGCAGTAGTTGCATGCTATGAACTTGAGGACAGGCCCTGGGGGATGAGATGTGTAGCCCAACCCCCCCGGTAAAGGCACACAAACAGAGAATGTGAAGTGCACCTTCCTGCAAAACGCACTGCTGTACATATCGCCAGCTGCCGCAAGAGCTCACAAGTCCTAGCGAAAGGCGCTCATAAGCTCAAGCCTTGCTGCGAGCAGAACGAAGTGGAACTGCCGCACTGTGCACGACAGCCCATGCTGTGAAACACGGCGCTGCAATGCACAGTGGAACCACGACCTTTTTAGACTGCAAAGGCTGCAACCTGGAGCCAGTAGCGATATCTTGGTAGAGATACCACCCGGATCCTGGTTGCTCAAGTCATAGCGATGCATTAAGCATGCTGCAGCACTCACTTGTGTCGTCGTTGCTGCCTGGGCCAAGGGCTACCCGACGGGCCGCCAATGGTGACCTCCAGACAACACCTTGTTATGAAAGCCAGGGAGGGTGCTCCAACCAGAGAAGCCGCAGATGCACATCCAATTTATCCGCAGCCTGCCGTAAAAAGTTGCGCCAGATGGCCTGCAACAGATACCCGCCACCCTCGTCAATGTGCCCACCGCTCGCACGCACGTACACCCCTCTGCCCGCAGCAGACAGGCGAGATGGGTACCGCAGCCAAATTTCATCTACCGCAGCACTCCTGGCCCCCTTCACCACCGCCCTGCCTGCACGTGCGGCGGTGCCGCACATGCGAAACAGCCTACCACCCAGTGAGTGTTCTAACTTCGTCGCCGCAGCTAACGGAAAATGCCTGAGGCGGTCTTTGCGGCGCTGTGACTGATGGCGTCACCTCGTCGCTGTGGTGCTTGTTCCCACAGGTGGGCCCAAATGGCAATACTGTCGACAACAACATTGGTGAACCTCAACTCCAAGTTGAGTTTGAGTTCTCGCGCGTTGTGCTGTGTGCAGTGTCCTCCTATGGCGAAGGCCCTGTATCTCGTTAGAGCACTTAGCAGATCAGGACTGTGCCCAGCATCAAGCGCAAAGTAAGTGCCAGCTATGCAGACGTCCTTAACTGTGCACAGTTCATACGTATGTGGACATTTCGTGATAGATATCCTTGTGTTGAAAGGCAGTTGATTGTCTGTCGCAGGGTCAACCAATTACTTGGCGGTACATCAAACATTGATCCACGACTCATTGTACACCTAGCACTTGCAGAGAGGCTGAGAAGCCGCATCCAAAGCGTCGATCGCCTGTGTAAGCAGCGCAGCGCACAACTGGCACAACTGTGTGCTGAGTGCATGTGTGCTTTTGAATAAAAAAATTGATCGTCATTTCAATGAGATAGGCTGCTACAGCAGCGAGTGCCCTGCCCTCCATACCATGGACATTGTAACTCTCAAGGTTGACGCTGCTAGTGCGACAGACATCATGACATCAACTGCCCTTCATCACAACAATTTTCCTTCACTTACGAAATGTGTGTGAAATGAGCACAGGCTAGGACGTCGTGGCATCCAACGCATAGCAGGCACTGACCTTGCGCTTTATGCTTGGCATACATGATGACACTGTTCATCTCGTGGCCAATGGCAGCAGCAGCGACTACGGTTATTGGTGGAAGGCACTTGCGGCTAAATATCATTTGTCACCTAGAACTCTACGATCTTTTGATTCGTTTCCATGATATTGTCCTGATATGCTAAACGATGCGATGTCATCGAGCCCGGCGGCGGCGCCGGCGCCGCTGGGGGGGCGCACGCATGCCGTCGCCGCGGCAGGCACAGAGGCGGGCAGCGGCTGCGACGCTGGTGCGGGGGCGGGCAAGCCCGGTGGCGGGGGCAAATACGACAAAGGCGACGGTGAAAATAGCAGACGATGGCGATGATGTCGACTGGGGCGAAATATGCGGTCAGCACCCTCTAGACGCGGCCCAGGGTACGGGGTATTAGACAACTGTCCCCCTTGCCCTCGCCGTCACTGTGCACGCCCCCGCCCCCCTCGTCCACGACCTCCCTGCCCTCTGCGCCGCCCCTTTCTTCCTCCTCGTCGTCTAGAGGGTGCTGACCGCATATTTCGCCCCAGTCGACATTGTCGCCGTCCTCTGGTATTGCTATGGCGCCTTTGTCGTCTTCGCCCCCGCCACCGGGCTTGCCCGCCCCCGCCGGCGTCGCCGCCGCTGCACGCATCTGCGCCTGCCGCAGCGACAGCGCCGCGGCCGCCGTCCAGCGGCACGATTGGCCCCTGTGCAATCGTGAAACGAGCGCGTTGTGTACATGCGCATCGCTGCGGCGTGCTCACGCGCGTTTTACGACAGGTGCATGCGTGGAGCGCACTGTCCGCAGGCTGAGCACGCAAGTGGCGCACACGAAGCGCAGGGACTCGGAGCGCACTGCATGCAACAGCGCGGCGAGCGCGCAACCGTCATAGACCGCTCTCAGCATGACGTCTCGATACGATTGCAGTGCACTTAGAGCTTTTGAGTTCAACATGCATGATGGTCGACCAGGACGTGATCGGTCGCCATCGGCTGCCGTGCGCCGCCACCGTAGGCCCTAGATTACAGCCCACATGGGGGCCCACTCACGTTTACTTCACATCAAACCTACGATACGAATTCAAAGGTACTCATGACGTACTCTGGCCGTGTCATGACACACATGGCAGAATCTAGGGGGGGGGGCACATGGAGGAGGACGTAGGGGAGGATCCCGAGATGCCATTTGGCGGTGGCGGCGTTTGAGTGGTTGTCGTTGAGACACTTTCAAAAGTCACACGACATGCAGATTCCGTACAGCAGCATCAAGTTAGACCATCATCTGGGCTTTTTCGCGCCCTGAGCGAGAATTAATAAAAGTGGTAGACTCAGCTTGTGCCTCTTGAGTTGTCAACGAGTACTGCCCCCAAGCAGGAGCACCTGGCAAAACCAAACATACCACCTGATGCTGTCGCTAAACCGCTTCACGACGACTGTTGACTGTCATGCGTGGCGCTTCAAGTTGCGAGTCAAACAGCAGTACGCTCTCAAAGAAGGTGCGATTACAAATTCTTGAGTTCTTCACCAGTACATTGATGTAGCTTGCAAAATGTGTCATGCTCTGGGTTGCCATAAGCCGCTACTGTGAAGAGGGTTTCAAGCTCAAGTCCACGCAGTGAAAGCGCATATGCAAACGCTAAACGAGGGCACTGATACTCAGCTGAGTGTGTGTACTCTCATGGCATCGACACATGTACTGAGTCTTACAAGCTAGCCTAAATGGCGCACGAAAGCCAGTGACAACAGGCAAGCATGTCCCTGGTATGCCCCCTGTTCACTTTGTGAATTGAACTCGCGTTCAAGGCCTTATTAGCCCCACAAGTGCGCAGCTTGAACCATTCAGCTGTCAGACTTACCATCAAGAGGTGAGGCTGCTATGTACTTTTTATTAATTCTCTGCTATGTACTTTTTATTAATTCTCGCTCAGGTCATGATGATACAAAGTCCATGTCACAGTGCAGTTCAAGTGCTGTGTACACCTTTGACTGTACTGTACAAGTGTACTTCAGGCCAGTTCACCTGAGGACCGTTCCTAGGAATTTGCTTGGACTGTTCCAGGAACTACTTGCACAGAACAATCTGGGGCAGCATCTCTGTGGCTTGCTTGGGTACTAACTCTTGCTAGCCAGCTGCTGGACAGCAGGGACTCATTGGAGCTGAGCCATCACCGATACACCAGGTGTGTGGTCTTTTCTCCATGCAAGTGGTTAGCCTACATCCTGAGAGTGAGCTCCTGTTTCCCAGAAGGGCTTGGCCTGCTCATGGAGCATCCCCAGAGGCCTTTCCTTTCGGATCATGGCTCAGCTCCAACGAGTCGGGATAACACCAGCGTAGCGCGGAATCACTTTTAGCGCGCCGTATACCCAATGTGACGTCCTCCCAGAGAAGTTGCATTGATGAGTTGCACACTACCATGCCAGGCTTGCTACTGCGCTTAGCCCGACGAGTAGCGGCACAGTGTTTGCAACGGAATAACTCAGATCTGCATGACATGCAACGCGGCGATCAAAGGCCGAGCCCAGAACGTTGCACCTGGAGCCGCGACATGCATGCTCGTAGCAACATCGCATGTGCGCTCAACCCCCTTACGACTGGACACTGTCGAACGGGTGCTACAGCGGTAGTCCTCATGGCAAGGAAGGCACGCGGTAGTACTGATCACACTGCCGCGTACAGGCCTGGACGACGCCGGGAACGTCGTTGCTACCCAGCCCTGACTGCTAGGCATTTTACATAGCCGATGCAGGCCCAGCAATACACCCACTGAAGATTCAGCGTCTTCTGCAAAGAGGGGGTGTTGACAGCTGGATTTAATCATGGGCAAAGTGTCTTGGCAATCATGTCAAACATGCTGTATCCGAGGGGCGAGAGCCTGCCTGACGTACGCATGCACGGGACATGTTGTCATTGCTATGTCATGCAGAGCGACCTGCAACAAGCGTAACGGGAGTACATAAGGAGAATCATGGCGGATAGCGTATCAAGATCGGCGACGGACAGCTCCGGGGAGGCTGGAACGACCCCGGGAGGCGAAGGGAACGGTGGCGGTGTGCAGCAGCAAGCGCTCGTGCCCCCCGAGCAGCAGCCGGCGACGCAACCCTTCACGTCGTCGGCCGGTCTAACCTCATCAGCGACGTCGAGCGCCGCCCCCTCGACCGTCGCAGTGACGGCGACCACCACCGCCCCCGCAACCGGAGCCGCCCCGGTGTCGCTCCCTGCTTCCACGGACCCCTCCGGCGCGGGTCTTGGCGTCCCGCCTACGACCTCCGCTCCTCAACCCGACTTCAACGAGATACTGCAAGGGCTGCGTCGCGCCCTGCCGCTGATGCCAGAGGGCGCCCTGGCTCAGCTCGCGGGACGCGCCGTCAAGGAGGCGGCCGAGATGACGTCCCCCGTCTCATTTCTCGGCACTCGTCCGCCTCCTTGACGGCGCGTCCCGCGAGCTGAGCCAGGGCGCCCTCTGGCATCAGCGGCAGGGCGCGACGCAGCCCTTGCAGTATCTCGTTGAAGTCGGGTTGAGGAGCGGAGGTCGTAGGCGGGACGCCAAGACCCGCGCCGGAGGGGTCCGTGGAAGCAGGGAGCGACACCGGGGCGGCTCCGGTTGCGGGGGCGGTGGTGGTCGCCGTCACTGCGACGGTCGAGGGGGCGGCGCTCGACGTAACCATTTGCTAAGCCGTGAGGTCGGTACTCGCATGCTAGCAGCTATCATGTGCGCCTGTTGCGTGGCTAGGTGCAATGACCATGACACCGACGCCAGAGCTGACGCAAAGCGCAAACGCAGCGTGCCGTGCGCGGCGTCTACAGCGGTAAGTGGGAATGCCGATCTCACTGACCTTGCTTCCGATCTGTGCGCCACCCCCCGTGACACTTTCGTGCACTTGCAGACTAGGAAGGGGGATGCGTGCGCTCACGACGGAGAACCCGACGTGACGGCCAGACCACTGCGAGTGGCAGAGCTTTGTTGCGGGGTGGGGGGTGTACATAGGGGGTTAGAGGACTTTGCCAGACACACAGGTGTCAAGGCTGAAGTGGTCCTTGCTGTAGATAGGGCCGAATACACATGCGAGGCGTACAAGCACCAGTTCCCTGGCACAGAAGTTCTATGTGCAGACATCGCCAGTCCAGCAGTGCTCAAGCGCCTCAAGCAGCTGGAACCCGATGCATTCTGGGTCACTGCCCCATGTGTTGACTTCTCGCCCTCGGGCAAGGGCGTTGAAGGCGAAGCGGCCAGCGTGTTGCCCTCCGCTGCACAGCTTGCTGTAAATGTACGGCCAAAATTGGTCTTTCACGAGAATGTGCCTCGAATGCTGTTGTCTGGGGCATGGGGCTGCGCCGACGGCCACATGCGTCAGGCGGGGTATTCGACCTTTGAGGTGCAATTTCGTGGCACTGATGTTGATGGTGGAAGTTCACGCGAGCGCATCTATACTGTGTCTGCGTGCAACACCCAGGCCACCCCTGCACGTTTTGCCCGCCTGAATGCCCTGTTGAATGAGCGCTTTCGCAGCAGTACCCCAAAGACTGTGCGCGATTGCACTGGTTGCATGGAGGACACATTTTACTGGGATCCTCGTCAACCGCACCGTGCTGGCGTGCTTTCTACTGACATGCCACTGCCTAGCCCTGTGACTCGCCAACCTGGCAAGGTTCCCACAAGGTACGTACAGAGAGCCAAGGATGCCGGTCCTGCAAAGGACGCATTGATACTCTCGCCTGAACAGGTGATGGAGTGCCTGGGCTACCATGAGCCCTACCCTGAAGGCACACTCACCCAGAGACGCAAGTGGGCCGCTGACCTAGTACAGCCCGCGGCGGCCATCAAGAGGTGTTCATAGCGTAGGCCGTCCAGCCCTCCTGCCTTCCCCGCCCCTGCTGCGGACAAGGTCGACAGTATGTCTGCCGCCTCCACCTCGAGGCGCCGTCCGGCTGCGCTGGCAGCATCCTCAGGCCTATCGCTGTAATCATGTGCCTGACCCGATTCGAAGACAGGACTGCCGCTGCCAGCTGGCCCGGTGGTCGTTGCCACCCCTGCGCTGTGTAAGCAGTGCCGCCGGGCGTTGCGTACCAGGCCGCGCACTTGCTCCATTGGCGTATCGACTACCCCCGGCCGGGTGCCAGTTTCAGGGTGCTTTGCTGCCAGCACCTGTGCCGTGACCTCGTCTGCTGGGGCGCATGCTTCACGCGCCTCTAGTCGTGCGGGTCCATGTCGCAGTTTGGCGTAGGATACCGGTCTGGCGTCGAGCATGTGGCAGCGCGCGCGCGCGTGTGGCACGAGCTGTATGGCACCACTATCCAACTGGACTGTGAGAACGCATTTAACAGTGTGGATCGCGCCGCCATTGTGCGGGGGCTTATGCTCTTCTGTCCGGAGCTGCTCCCGCACTTTGAGTCCGTATACTGTGGTGACACTGCCCCAGAGATGCGGGTGGAGGTGAACGGTGAAGCTCGCATTATCTGCTCCCACCTAGGGTGCCAGCAAGGGGACCCTCTAGGGCCGCTGTACTTTGCAGTGGCAGCGGCCTTCCTACTCTTCTACCCTGATGGAGTGAATGCGACGCCCGGCAGTATGCCGGCCTACGGCCACAGCACAGCGGAACCGCCAGCCCCGCACTGCGCTTTCCTGGATGACCTCAACGTGCTGCAAGCTGCCTACTTCGACGATGCAGCGGCCGCTGGGGTGGCAGAGGTGATCCGCCGGCTGGCGGCAGGGGGCCTACGCGTTCGACCAGACAAGTCGCTGGCCATCGCCATGCGCGGCACAGTGTTTGATGAAGCGGCCAGAGCACGCCTGCGCGCCCTTGACATACCGTTTGTGGACACCACCATGCCAGAATCCAGTCAGGGCTTTACGTCGGTCGGGGTACCGGTAGGGCACCCAGCCTATGTGCACGCTGCCATGAGCAAGCATCTTGTCGACGCAGGGACATGGCGATTGTCGTGGCAGCTAGCTGGAATGGCGCGGCATCACCTACAGGCAGCACAGTTCATTCTACGCAGGTCACTGACGAAGCGCATGGGCTTCTTAGCTCGGGTCGTTGACACGGCTTTGAGTGAGACATGGTTGAACGCGTTTGACGGGTTCTGTGCATGGACGCTCGAACGCATGCTGCATCTGCACGGCTGCTCTACCGCGGCAGCCATGAAGTCACACCTGCTGGCCGCCTGCACTGCTGGTGACAATGAGGAAGCCAGCAGTGGCAGCGTGCTGGTATTGCCGCGCTTGGGCCCGCCAGAACTCACGGACATCGCAGTGCCACTGCGGGCGTCACGGTTGCCGGAGCGACGAGGCGGTCTGGGCATGCCGCTTTTGGGGCTACTGGCACCAGCCGCATACACGGCCCAGGCATGCACAACACTGAGGCCGGCAATAATTCATGCCACTGTGGCAGCAGGGGCCCTGAGGCTCGGCACTGACGAACACGGCGCAGTCACCTGGTTCGCGCAGCACTCATGCGCAATACGCGAGGACCAGGGACTGCCGCCAATCATCGAGGCCGTGCGACGCTCTACGCGAGCGCTGACAGCTGATGGCGGCGAAAAATCACGCACAGCTGTGGCCGAGCAGCTCCCAGCATCGTTGCTACGGTGGGCAGCAGATACGACGGCCGCAGCGTCGACGCTCCCCACTGCGGTGCAAGCGATCTACGCCGCAACTGCCGTCACGGAGACAGTGACCACTGAGCCAGCCCCACACACCCACGGCATTGTGCCTGGCGCCGAGGCGGCCGCTGCGGCGGCGACCGTACCTGGCCCTCAAGCCGCTGCCGCGGCTGCCCCTTCCACGCCCGCTAAAACACAAACTAGCGCGGAAGAAAGCAGCTGCAGCGGCGGGCAGGAGGACGACGACGACGACTGGGAGGCCTATGCTGACGAGATCTGCAGGAAGGTAGTGCCCCGCCGCCGGCGCGGTCACTTCACGCACGGACTACAAGCCGGCCTTTCAAATGTTCTTCGACGTCAATACGAGGATTGCCTGGTGGAGGACCTAGAGGCTGCCTCGGCTGGTGCCGTGGGCAAGCCGACGCAGGCTGCACCTATTGGTGACTCGCGCGACACCAGCCGCCGCCGCCAACAGGCTAGCGCACGGGTCCTGGCGCAGCTGCGCAGCCAGCGTGCGTCCGGGGCAATGGCGTGGATGAGCGTGCCACCCACTGCCAATGACCGCCCGGGTGCGGCGCCCATGTCCAGTATGGCAGCAGCCACGATGATTTTGATTACGATCTTCATAGACGGGTGGGGCATACAGGGCGAGGTGTGCCCATGGCGGTGCAGTGATGTGAGCCCCACCTCCACGCATGCGATCAGCTGCCCCAGCCAGCACATACGGGGGCACAACGCGACACACACTGCCCAAAAGCGGTGCCTGCAGCGCATCTTGAGACAGCACCATGTCTCTATTGTCCGCAATGAGGACGCTAGCGTCTTCAAGGTACCGGGGTATCGGGCGGACACAGTCATTGACCCAGGGTGTCTGCACTTTAGCAGTGCATACCGTAACAAGGAATAGTGCTAGACACAAGTGTGCGCGCGCCCACAGCGAGCTCGTACCTGACAGGCAAAACAAATGCCTCGAACACGGACGGCTATGCTGCTGGGGTGGGGGAGGACGCGAAGGTCAAGCACCACACCGGCACCTTGACGTCATCTTGGGCTTTTGTGCCATTCGTGCAGGAGTCGTACGGACGGCTGCGCAAGCAGACAAGCCTTTTTGTTAAGGAGTTGGCAATGCACTCAGCACTGTGCTCAGGGGGGGGGAAGGCAGATGTGTTACGCAAGGCCGGGTTAGCTAAGCGTCAGATCCTCATTGAGCTGAGCATATCGCTGGCGCGGGAGTTGGCGGAGCGCGTCATGGCGTACACACGTGGAGCGCGAATGCTGGGCTGTGTTGCGGCGCCGGTATCCAAGCTCCTAGGGCACAGCGCAGACTAGGCTGCTGCGTTGACGCAAGCTTTTCGATTGCATAGGCAACCCGGCCTCCCTTGGGCCTTTATAAATACAAGTCCATACGTACAGCCCGCGGCTGTAAGCGCCCTGATGCAGTGTGTTCATGCCGTTGCCTCTCTGCCCAATTGTTGGGAGAGACCTGCCCCCGCTGGCCCTGACGTAACTCCTGGAGAGGTAACAGTGCATGATCACACGGCGCCGCCGCCGGAGTGGGTCGTGGACGCATCGCAGCCAGCACTGCTGAGGATCGCCGGGACCTGCTCAAGCGCGCTAGGGAGTGCTGCGAACTGGTGTTGGGAGAAAGGGAGAGCGTTTCTTGCTTCGCTGCGCCAAGGTGAGCCAGTGCAATTAAATGAAGTACAGTGGCAACGCGGTGACGACGAGTCTGACTCTGATTCTGACTCACCAAGAGTAACCGTTGAGCCAGCAGTGCCTCAGTCGACTGCAACACCCAAGACGCCGATGGTAGAAGAGAGCGCTAACCCTGACTCTGACTCAGCGACACCACTGCAGACTCGCATGACACTGCACGAGTTGAAACCTAGGTGGGCAGCAAGAGGCAAAGCGCCCATGCCGCTCCACAGAGTCACCCCGGTAGGGAGGCCACGCAAGAATGGCTTTGTGCACATGACCATGCGCACACAGGTGGGCGATGCCGTGCAAGAGTTTGGTCTGGATACACTGGTGGATTGCGGCGCGGAGGCTGAGTTCATCAACAAAGATTCAGCGCACAAGCTGCCGCCGGGCACCATCTGCCCTCTGGCTGATGGGGACTTCACTACGGTGGAGCTCGCTGACGCCAAGAAGTCGGTACCTGTAGAAGGGGTGGTGCACGCTCAGGTGCGCTTCAAAGATCACCTGCTGACGCACCGATTCTACGTCGTGGACCTGCCTTACCAGGCAATCTTAGGGTCAAACTTCTTTGGCAAGTACGGCTCCGTGATCTCCTACGAGCACGGGATGAAATTCTATCCCGCTGGCTCGTCAGGCCCCGCTGTGCCCATGCGTGAACGTGCGCGCGTTGGAGCCTTGGAGCCCCCCGAAGCAAACTCCATCAAGATAGGCTCAGCAAGGGTACACACCAAGGACAAGCCTGTACTGCCAGAACGCAAATATCTTCTCAGAGCAGCCTCAAACCAGGTCATTGACGCTGACACCGCGCACACGCTGGAAGTGGTGTCTCACCCGCCACTGCAGTGCACAGGTCCTGTAGAGGTGCTGCTAACCCCAGACGTCCCAGAAGCGGTGACGGCCGTGAACAAGTTGGCCGAGCAAGGCGTTGTGTTGCTGGACTCAATAGATACTGCCATGCCGAACAAACCACTCAGGCTAATGGCTGAAAACACTTCCACGATGCCAGCGCTCATCCGTAAGGGAGCAATACTAGGCGCTGTTGAAGCACCGGAGATGGTGTGCGGTCTAGACGTTGACCAAGAGACGCTCACAGCTAACCTCACGCGCATAGCGCTCAGCCGACTTTCTAGCGACCCCCCAACCGTAAATCAGGTGAAGCCTAGCTCAGATCCCACAGCAACCACACAGGCTGAGGCGGAACGCACCGCTCACAGGCGTAAGGTAGCTGAAGAGCACAATGCCACCTTAGAGCTCTGCACGGACGAGGAGCTGGCAGACGTGCTGAAGCGGGATGGTAAGGTGATACCTATGTTAGAAGAGCGCGACAAAGACGGTGTTAAGTACTACGATCGGGTCATGGAAGTGCTACGCCGCAGACGTGCTGCCTTTGCAAAAGACCCCAAAAACCCTAGGGTCACGGATCGCTTTGACGTGGACATTGATACCGGAGACGCGGCCCCCATAGCCGACAAGGCGCGGCGTTGGGCCGAGCGCGAGGCCAAAATCATTTTTCAAGCGATTCAGGACGAAAGGAAGCGTGGGCAAATCAGACCTGCTAGTGGGCCATGGGCCAGCAACCCTGTGCTGGTGGCTCAAAAGGGCAAGATACGCTTCTGTGTTGACTACAGACCGCTTAATAAGGTCACAAGACGTGACGAATACGGCTTAGGCAACATGGAGGACTTGATTCAAAAGGTGGCAAGTTCAAGAATTTTCTCAGCTCTGGACTTTGCCTCAGGCTATAGGCAAATTCCCATGACCAAAGAGTCCTCTTGCAAGACGGCTTTCCGAGGGCCCGATGGCTCCCTATGGGAGTACAAGGTCGCGCCGTTTGGACTAGTATGTCTGCCCAGCATTTTCACGCGCTGCATGCACGAGCTGTTAGGCGCTGCCAGACAGACTCATGCGTGCGTGTATGTGGATGATGTGCTGGTTCACAGCAAAGGGCTTGAAGATCACATAGCTCACTTGGACGATGTGCTGCATCGCGTGGAGGAGTATGGCATGAGTGTGTCAAGGCACAAGTGTCAACTCTTCGCCGAGGAAGTGACATACCTAGGTCACAAAGTCGGCCGGTATGGCATTAGGCCGTGTGAAGACAAGGTCAAGGCCATGGTGGACATGATGCCCCCGCTCGGTAAGGATGGCAAGGTTGACAAACGTCTCATGCAAGTCTTGATGGGATGTTTCAACTACTACAGGCGCTACATTCACCGATTTGCGTCCATCGCGGCGCCATTGATGGAGTGTACCAGGGGCGGTGCTGACATGACATGGAATAAACGCCGTCGAGATGCACTCGCAGAGCTCAAACGCGCGATGTCGAGCGCACCCGTTATCATGCACCCAGATTTTGACCTGCCATTCATAGTACACACAGATGCTAGCAAGTTGGCAGTCGCTGGAGTGCTATCCCAGTTTGTGCCACTTGAGAAGCTTCGAGAGCGGCACAAAGATTTTCCATGGGCTCACACCCGCCGTGCCAAGACGGTGGATGGTAAGCCAGCCAGAGAGGTAGTTGTAGCATTTTACAGCAAAGTCAATTCAGTGCAAGACGCAAAGCTAGGTGCCACCGCGCTGGAATGCCTTGCTGTAGTGCTGGCCCTGAACAACTTCCGCTCATACGTGTGGGGTAGGCCAGTAACCGTCATTACAGATGCGTCGGCACTGCGCTGGTTGCTAAAACTGAATAACCATAACAGCAAACTCCTGCACTGGGCCATGCGCCTCCAGGAATATGACGTCATGGTCGTACACCGCCCTGGTAAGGACAATGGCAATGCGGACTGCCCCTCACGAATGCCTCAAATGACGGAAATCCTGGGCCCCAGAGAGTATGACCACGCTGATGAGCAGTGGCCAGACTGTACGGATGCAGGACCTGCTCCGCCTACTGGGGTACGCTTTGAGAGCGAAGAAGTCGTGGATTCCCCCGCGAATATAGGCAGGATTGGGGCTTATGCCTCATACCCAGATGGCCCTGGCATGCGCTTTAACAAAGTCGCACAGGTATCCCCAGACCTGAGCGAGGCCATGCTCAAACTTAACCCCGCACAAGTGCAAGATGCTTTGTTTGACACCTCGCTTGAAAGCAGCAGTGGGGACGCCGTGCTTTTCAAAGAAGAGGGAGGTGAGCAGCCGGAGCAGTCGGAGCCGGAGCTGCAGGAGCTGGCGCTGGCGTCAATGCTTTGCAATCTGCGCACCGGAGTGTACCCAGATGGCGTGTGGGATAGCTGCGCATCACTCTTGGCACAGCAAACGGGTGAGCGTACCGAAACCGAGAACTGTGAAAGCAGCAGCGAGCAGGAACCTCAACTTCAAGTAGACATGATGTCAGTTGATAGCCCTGTTCAACCCCCCGCGCCAGCAACCTCGGAACACCCTGGGGACCTTGCAGGAGGAAGCTCAGGTCAGCCCGCAGTGCTTGAGCGCGATAAATTTGTGCAATGGCAAGGGCGTGACTCTTTCTGCATGGCTGTGAGGAATTACCTAGAGGACCGCAATGAACCTTCTGATGCCAAGTTGGCAAAGTTCATACCCCAGAACCAAGAATTCTTCACGCTAGAGCCTGATGGCCTGTTGGTGCACTTCGCAGCCAGTCGCCCCAAGAGGGGAGCCCTGATCACACAGTGGGTCACCCCTGAGGCACTGAAGCCCCTGGTGCTACGCATGTGTCACGACGATGGCAGCGCTCAGCACCCATCGACCGCCGCCACGCACGCCAAGGTGTTTGAGAACTTCTACTGGCGCGGCATGGGAGCTGACATTCGCGACTACGTGCGCAGTTGCATAGCGTGCCAACAGACCAAACCTCAGACGACAGCTCAGTACAAGCAAGTGCTCATGCCCCCTCAGCGCATGTGGCAGCGTCTTCACGTAGACTTCACTGAGCCAGGAGTCATATCTCTTGAGGGGCACCGCTACCTACTCGTGATAGTGGAAGCCAGGTCTGGCTATTGCTGGATTTTCCCCACTAAAAAAAGATCCGCTGCTGAGGTAGCTCCCCTGCTTGCGAAGGTGCTGCTTGAATGTGGCACACTGGTGGAGGAGTTGTGCTCGGACGGAGCCAAGGAATTTGTGGGTGCGTTGGTGACTAGCCTCTGCCGGGCCTTTGCTGTTCAGAAGGTAGAGACTAGCGCGTACCACCCCCAGTCTAACGGTGTCGCTGAGAACTTGAACGGTCGTGTCAAGAGGGCCCTGGCCAGAGTGTGCTCGCACTACCAAAACCGTTGGCACGAACAAGTTGACATCGTACAGTTTGCACTGAGGAACACTCCCAGGGAAGAGACAGGCCTTACGCCTTTCTTCTGTGTCTTCGGTCGCGAGGCCAGATTCCCCCTAGATGCCCTCATCTCTAAGCCAGAGTGCACGACAGATCTGCACATAGAGGTGAAGCGGTTACAAGAGAATCTGAAGCTGGCAGAGTCTGTCATAGGCGAGGCGTTAAGCTCCAGGGCTGAGCGCATCCAAGCTCGTAACGACAAGATTCAACGCACCCTGCATGTAAGTGTAGGCGACTATGTATGGGTCAAAAAGCCGCCCTCTGAAGGACGCGCGAGTGGCCTGGAGGAGCGCTTCACCGGACCCTGGAGGCTGATAGCACCCTACGGTGACTCAGGGCTGTCATTTCAATGTCAACTCAATGGCGCGCGTGTGCGGCTCACTGATGCACACGTGGAAAACATGAAGCCGTATCACCCTAGGCCTGCTAGACTGGTCAGCGACGGAGTACACGCCGCCGTAGACCCAGAGCAGCTGAAAGAACTGGACCTTGATCAGCGGTTACAGAGAATTCTAGACCGCAGGGCTAATGAGGACGGTAGCTGGTCATACAAGTGGCTGGCACGCGACGGTACCTCGTCTGAGTGGATTCATGAGAAGGAGTTTGCAGAGAGTTTCATAGTGCCGTCCTGGGTGCTAGACACTTTTCATGCCCTCTATGAGATCCAACACGAAGGTCACATGCCGTCGTACGCAGAACGCCCTAGCCCACGTGAGGACCGCTCACTACCTAAAGACGAAGCGTTGAAGCGCTACCCTTGTGGCACTCAGGTGGTAAGGCAAATTTCAGGTGCCGATCCCGAGACCACTGAGTACATTTGGGGCCAAGTGCGCGACTTCGTACGATTTAAGTGGCGAGTGCGTTACACGGATGGAATTTGGGAGGACCTGACATCGGCACAGGTACGCTCGGGGAAGTTGCTAGCAGAAGGTGTGCGAGACAGGCTACGCAGGCTGGCGCGTGAACGAGGCAAGCCTGACCCTGCTGAGCATGCTGCAGATGTTACAGCTGACCCGCCCCCAGGCGTGCGAGTCACGGTGTGCCCCCACGTTCCCACCAACTTTGGGCCACTGTACGTCGGGCAAGTACTGCGCTACAGGTTCCCAACGGGCTGGAGCCGTGGCAAACTGCTAAGGCACATCTCATCGAACCGTGAGCGCGGGGAGCACGTATTTGATGTAGAGTTCCCCAATACGCGCGGAAACAGGCCGATGGAGAGGCGCCTGAAGCTCCGCCAAGAGTACTACCGCGACGATCGCAACGCTGAACCTTCCTCGTGGAACCTGCTATTGGCACAGGAAGTCATAGAGCAGCCTGAAACCCCCCACACTCCCATAGAACCTCAGGTTGCGTTGGGCCAGAATGACTTAGGACCGCGCAAACGCCCGCGTCGCCGTTGAAGCTGTGCTGACCCTGTGCGTTAGCACTGGAGAGCAGTGTCATCGTCACGCACCCGGTGCACGCCAGACCGCCTAGGGTTTGACACGCGCCGCGTAGCCGGCCAATGAGGGACTTGAGAGCGTGTACCGTGGTGGTGATGATGCGACAATGAACACCGATGCTGTCTTCTGCGTTTAACAAGTATCATAAAACGCCGTGCGTCTCATGGGCGCGCCGTGGACGGCGGCCCTTTCAAAGAAGAGGGATGATACAAAGTCCATGTCACAGTGCAGTTCAAGTGCTGTGTACACCTTTGACTGTACTGTACAAGTGTACTTCAGGCCAGTTCACCTGAGGACCGTTCCTAGGAATTTGCTTGGACTGTTCCAGGAACTACTTGCACAGAACAATCTGGGGCAGCATCTCTGTGGCTTGCTTGGGTACTAACTCTTGCTAGCCAGCTGCTGGACAGCAGGGACTCATTGGAGCTGAGCCATCACCGATACACCAGGTGTGTGGTCTTTTCTCCATGCAAGTGGTTAGCCTACATCCTGAGAGTGAGCTCCTGTTTCCCAGAAGGGCTTGGCCTGCTCATGGAGCATCCCCAGAGGCCTTTCCTTTCGGATCAATGACACACATGGCAGAATCCAGGGGGGGGGGGCACATGGAGGAGGATGTAGGGGAGGACCCCGAGATGCCATTTGGCGGCGGCGGCGTTTGAGTCGTTGTCGTTGCGACACTTTCAGACTGTCATACGACATGTAGATTCCTTACAGCTAGATGCCAATCATCTGGGCTTTTTCGCGCCCTGAGCGAGAATTAATAAAAAGTACATACATATCTACGTGCAGCAACAGGTGACAAGCTGGAACATATACTGCCACCAGCGCTAACGCCACTGCAGCAGCAACCACCTACGCAGCAGCCGCCGCTGCGGCCGACAGCAGGTGGTGGCACTGGTGCAAATGCTGCTTGCGTACTTGACGCCAGTGCTCTGCAGTTGCAGTGTAGCCTTTAGCGCCCCAATCAGAGTGCACTTGCAGATGCCGTCGCTACCGAGCTTGCAGATAAGGTGGAGGCGGACCTGCAACAGCTGCCGCAGGGCACGCAACGCACGCAAGCACTTGCTCGATTCCGGTCGCAGCGCCACATGCACTCGATCGGCATGGCATTCCTCAACGAGCCCATGTACTCCACAACGGCTTCGTTCGATGGCCTATCCTGGCAGCTGGCCGTCAAACGCGCCATCGGAGTAGAGGAGCAGACGGCAGGCTGCAAGCTGTGCGGGAAGTCGCCGGGCGGCACCCTGCATGCACGGCTGTGTCAAGCGCCACGCGTCAAGGCGCACGACACCATCGTCCACAATAGCGTCAAGAGGGCCACGCAGCGCATCCTGCGTCAATACCTCAAAACGGGACTGGTGGACGAGGACTACACGCCGTTTCTGGGGTCCGCCGGGCCACCGGGGAGTCGCACGATGGACATCGTGCTGCCTGCCGACGCCTTCCCGGTGACCGGCTACGACGACCCGACACGCCACCTACCGCTCATGGTGGACGTTACCTGCTTCGAGGCACAGGTGGCGTCGCGGGCGGCGAAGACTGCAGCAGACCCCGAGCGATGCTGCCGCGACCAAGAGGCCGCCAAGACTACCCACTATTCTGGTCATTATGATCAGGATTGCTACAAACTTGCCACTTTGGCAATAGGGTCATTTGGCAGCATCGGGGAGCAGGGGCGGAAGCTGCTGGAGGCTGTGGCGACGGAGTATGCCAGCAGGATGTCAGTGCCCGGAGGAGCGCGCCCTAAAGCTCTCAAGGGCATCGCCCTGGCGCGCTTACGCTCGGCACTGTCGGCAGCGCTCCACATGGCGTACTCTGGCCGTGTCATGACACACATTACAGAATCCAGGGGGGGGGGGCACATGGAGGAGGACGTAGGGGAGGACCCCGAGATGCCATTTGGCGGCGGCGGCGTTTGAGTGGTGGTCGTTGCGACACTTTCAGACTGTCATACGACATGTAGATTCCTTACAGCTAGATGCCAATCATCTGGGCTTTTTCGCGCCCTGAGCGAGAATTAATAAAAAGTACTACATAGGGGAGGACCCCGAGATGCCATTTGGCGGCGGCGGCGTTTGAGTGATTGTCGTTGCGACACTTTCAGACTGTCATACGACATGTAGATTCCTTACAGCTAGATGCCAATCATCTGGGCTTTTTCGCGCCCTGAGCGAGAATTAATAAAAAGTACATACAAGATAAATAAAGGAACATACTGCGAGAATTCATCAAAATACTTATGAAGACCGGAGCCTATCCGCCGCCGTCCCTGCCGCCGGCGATGGCGCACGCCTTCAACCCACAACCGACACAAGGACACTATCTTGGGGCCTCGCGGCACCCTTGATTGTTAGTCATACAACTCTGCGGAGTGTTGTCCAAGGCATGTGGTTAGAGAGCGGCGCCTGTGCGCGGCGACGGGGCAGGCGGCGGCAGCTGCTTGGCGGGAGCGGCGCGGAGGAGCAGGAGCAGGAGCAGCAGGAGGAAGGAGTTCGCAGCAGGGGTTCCAGTGTGCGGCCGGGGACACCGGGGGGGGTAACACTAGCAAATAGAAGGGCGGGTTTTAGTAGATATGCTTGCTGGAGTGACAGCATCAGCCTTTGCAGCACCAGTGCCTGGCACTTAGTGATCCATGACCATTGTCCTCAGTTCTGGGCGCTGCTACCAGTAGCCCAGGCCTGCACAAAGCTGTTCACGGTTAGGACCATTTTGGCAGAGACACGGGAGGCCTCAAAGTGGGTCTGGTCGTGTAGAGGCAGTAGCTTAGGCACTTTGGAGCAGCATGATAGTGGGGACCGATCGGGGTTTGGGTGGGGTTTGTTGGGGTTGGGTTGGACTCTTCGTAGCAACAGCATTGATACCCTTAGCACCAGTGCCTGGTGCCCAGTGATCATTTTGCCTAGAGGCGTGATTCAGACGTGTCAGCATGGTCCTCAGTTCTGGGCGCTGTCAAAGGCGACCCAGGCCTGCATAAATCTTTTTCAAGACGGGACAAGTGTGCCTCACGGCTGGGCAACCCTAAGTAGGGTTTGGTTGTGGGGTGTTGGTGGTAGTGTGAAGAGGGGGAAGCCTGTTTGCGGTCGAGTCTCTCTTCGGAGAAGGAATGTTGCATTGAGTGCACATCCAAAGAGAGGGCTTTTCGCGCCCCTTGCGAAGCGAAATCAATAAAAGTACTTATGATCTTGTATTTATAGCAGCCCCAAGGTGGGTTTGATGCGTTGGATAAGATTGCAAAAAACTAAAATCGGACGGGCCCTTAGTACTTTTTATTAATACTTAAGGCCATTTTTAAAATGGCCTTAGGCCATTTTTTATGGCACCAGAAATCGGGCGCCAGAAAAGTGACGGACCCGTCCTTTTTGCCGCGCCTTCCTTTTCCTGCTTCGCCTGATTCATGGTGTGGGCAGGATCGGCAAAACGTGGCTTTTTTCACGTGTGCAGTTGGCGCGTATTTTGCTGTGCGAGTTTGAAAATCGATTGCGTGCTGCGCGGTCACAACACACGACGACGCAGCGATCCACTACAACGATGACCTCCAACACCGTGGAATCGCTGGGCTTCACCATCACGGCCGGTGTGGAGTGGGCGTTGAAGATGCTATACGCCCAAAAGGCGTCTGCAGAGACGCTCAAAATATTTCAGACAGTGCCGATTGCATATGCGGCGTCGGCCGTCTTGCATAGCGGTAGAACGCTTGCGCAGAAGCAGCGCAACGAGTACGCCTATCGGTCCTACACGAACGTAGCTATGCCTGGATTTCTGAAGTGGCTCAGCGAGGCTGCGAACGACAACCCGCCGAGTTGGATTACGAGGGAAATCATGCAGCAGCTGCAGACGACGTTTAGCGGTGAGTGAGAGCGTCAGAAACTCGCTGCCAGAGTGATGTGCTGCTCAATTTGTTTGATTGCACTCTGATGGGCATGCCCGCTTGCTGTCACAGTGGGCAAGGCTAAAAAAGCCGACGGCAGCAAGGCGCAGGCGCCGAAGACGTTTTTGCCCGACAAAGACTCGCTCTGGAGCAAGTGGGCGGAGGCATGCAAGAACATACAAAATGTCTATCTGCCCCTCTTTGCAAGGTGAGCATGCCTTTCTTGAAAGCAGACCAGCTGGTCAAGTTGTCGCATGCTTTCATCTGCGATCATCTGTCCTGATGTATGTGTACATGTTATTGCACTATGGTCTGTTGCTATATTGAACATGCATGCCGTAGAATGCTTCTGCACAGCGTTAATGCGGAGGATTCAAGACAGCGCGGTGTCTTCGTCAGTGTGTAGGATGTAGAATGCGGGCATAATAACATAAAGAGCAAGTCAAAGCGATTGGAAGTATATGCCATTGACTGCAAGCCGGACGCTGTGGTTGCTGCCTTTCTGTTGCAGTGTGTTCCCCTCTGGTGTACCTTCGGGACAGCAGGAAGGTGACATCCTCGAAACGCTGCGCTGTGCACTCTGGGCCAAGGACAAGGGCGAGCCAGAGGGCCCTGCAGCAGCAGGCCAAACAGCAGGTACATAGCAGCTGCAGCATTGTGCACGAAGTGTGCACGACAATGAGCTCAATGTGATGTGGTACCTCGTCTGCATGCAGCTGAGCACAGTGTGGTTTGGTGACTGCAAGCAGCGCCCGCATCGCATGCGCAGCTGTACGTCATGCTGGTGCACAGGAGGACCTCTTGACATCACAATGCCCCATGCTTTCAGCAGCCTCAGACCATATGCTGCTATGCCTTGCTGCTTCTTGTCATCATTGTCGCCACCAGGTGATGGTACGGAATTGTGCGGCCATTATGGCGCCGATGGTGACGGGTCACTGATGGCCGGCACTGGTGCTGCTGCTGCTGCGGCAGTGCTCAACACCAATGCAGCCACTACAGCAGGCACCAGCGCAGTGACGCCTAGCGTGGCCAAGCCGATGCCGGAGAACTGGCTGCCGCGATACATGCTTCTCTTCATTCTTTATGGACCCCTGAGCGACCGGCCCTTGACTGAGTTTCAGCTCGTACCATCAAGTGGCCCAACGTGCGCGGCAGCTGCGGGTGACACCACTGGCGGCAATGATTCCGACGGCGCCTCTATCATCAGCGGCGGCACCAATGACGCGTCCAGCAGCCTATCCTCAGCGCCTGTCATCAAACGCTGCGGCCTCACCAGTCGCCGCAGACTGAAGCAGCAGCAGCAGAAGCAGCTGAGATCGGAGCGCGGGCTGCCGAGCTTGTCAGATGAGGAGAGGGCCAACAAGCGGCAGGTCGTGGCAGCGTTGAAGGCATCCACAAAGGAGGCGCGCGCACTTCGCAACGCAGTGAAAACACACGCAAATGGTGTTGCTAGAAAGCAGCAGCTGGACGAGTTGAAGCTGCGGGTTGAGTTGTTAGCAGGCGACCCAGTGCGTGAAGCGGAAGCCAGGGCAACCTTGCTAGCATTCCTGGATGGCGGAAGCAGCAACGGCCATAGCTTTGACAGGGCCAACAAGGACGACAGCAGCGATGGCGACAGCAGCAGCTGCAGCAGCGGCCACGGCGCCGCCCGAAACCGTCACAGCAGTGGCAGCGGCAGCAGCGCGGGCGTCAGCGCTTGCGGCGGTGGCAGTGGTGGATCCGGCGACCTGCTTGGCAGCAGCGCCGGTGGCGGCGACAACGGCGGCGGCAGCAGCGCCCTCAATATCGGCGGTGCTTCTGCACTCATGGACAGTTTTGGCGGCGCGCAGCGTAGCGGCGACGGCGCCAATGCTGCTGCTCCTGCGGACGGTTTTGGTGGTGGCGGTGCCGGAAACGGTTTTGGCGGTGGCGGCACCGGAAACGGCTTTGGCGGGGATGGCAGCCACGGCGGCGGCGGCAGCATTGCGCGCGGCGGCGGTATGCGCGGCCGCGGCGGCGGCGGCGGCGGCGGCGGCGGCGGCGGCGGCGGCGGCGGCGGCGCTGGCGCTGCTATTCCTGGAGGCGGGTTTGGCAGCAGCAGCAGCCGCGGCGGCGGCGGCAGCATTGCGCATGGCAGCGGTGTGCACAGCGGCGCCGGCGCCGGCAGTGGCGCTGGCCTTGCTACGTTTGGAGACGGTTCTGGCGGCGGCAGCAGCGGCGGCGGCAACGGCGCGCTTGGCTACGGCGTGCGCAGCGGCGCCGGCAGCGGCGGCGGCAGCGGCAGTCCTGCTTTTCTTGGAGTCAGCTTTGGCGGTGACAGCAGCGGCGGCGGCAACGGCGCCCTTGGCAACGGCGTACGCGACGGCGCCGGCGCGCTTGGCTACGGCGTACGCGACGGCGCCGGCGCGCTTGGCTACGGCGTACGCGACGGCGCCGGCGCGCTTGGCTACGGCGTACGCGACGGCGCCGGCGGCGTCGGCGGCGCCGGTGCACTGGCGGCTAATCTTGGAAGCGAGTTTGGCGTTGACGGCATTGGAGGCACATTTGGCGTTGGCGGCAGCGGCGGCGGCAGCAGCACGCGCAGCGGCGGTGTGCGCGGTGGTATTGGCAACGGTGGTGCTGCTGCTCTCGGAGACGGGTCTGGCGGCGGCGGCGGCAGCGGCAGCGGCTTCAATCCCTTCAGCGCTGGCGATGCTGGCGGTCGCGGCTTAGATCGTAGTGCAGTTCATGCAGTCCTCGCTCGAATGCGTGGCAATGCTCAGGCCCCTAGTGCCGCTACAGTTTCCCGCGGCCATGACAACTCGAATGCACCTGCTTCGGTTTTGACCAATACTGCGAAAGTATGATCAATTTATGGCTGCGGCTGCCGCAGCGTCATGCAGTGCACCTGTGTCAATCTGACGTGAGTCACTGCATAGCTCTGGCAGTCAGCCAGATTTTCAACTTGCCTTTGACTGTCACATCGCCTAGTGAATAATAGAAATGCCATACAAAGCAGACTTACTGTACACAGCACGCGCCCTGCCAGTATATATTGCATCTGCTTGACATCGTGTGATAATCATCTCAGTCTATGTGCTGGAAAATTCAAGAACAATGAAATGAATACAATAGGCAAAGTACAAAAAATCGTTGTCCGATGACAAAAAAACAGGGCTGTTGCAGACCCCCACTGCACCGACCTTGGACATCTGACAATGTGTCCAGAACATCTAATGGTACTTTTTATTAATTCTCGCTCAGGGCGCGAAAAAGCCCAGATGATTGGCATCTAGCTGTAAGGAATCTACATGTCGTATGACAGTCTGAAAGTGTCGCAACGACAACCACTCAAACGCCGCCGCCGCCAAATGGCATCTCGGGGTCCTCCCCTACGTCCTCCTCCATGTGCCCCCCCCCCCTGGATTCTGCCATGTGTGTCATGACACGGCCAGAGTACGCCATGTGGAGCGCTGCCGACAGTGCCGAGCGTAAGCGCGCCAGGGCGATGCCCTTGAGAGCTTTAGGGCGCGCTCCTCCGGGCACTGACATCCTGCTGGCATACTCCGTCGCCACAGCCTCCAGCAGCTTCCGCCCCTGCTCCCCGATGCTGCCAAATGACCCTATTGCCAATGTGGCAAGTTTGTAGCAATCCTGATCATAATGACCAGAATAGTGGGTAGTCTTGGCGGCCTCTTGGTCGCGGCAGCATCGCTCGGGGTCTGCTGCAGTCTTCGCCGCCCGCGACGCCACCTGTGCCTCGAAGCAGGTAACGTCCACCATGAGCGGTAGGTGGCGTGTCGGGTCGTCGTAGCCGGTCACCGGGAAGGCGTCGGCAGGCAGCACGATGTCCATCCTGCGACTCCCCGGCGGCCCGGCGGACCCCAGAAACGGCGTGTAGTCCTCGTCCACCAGTCCCGTTTTGAGGTATTGCCGCAGGAGGCGCTGCGTGGCCCTCTTGACGCTATTGTGGACAATGGTGTCGTGCGCCTTGACGCGTGGCGCTTGACACAGCCGTGCATGCAGGGTGCCGCCCGGCGACTTCCCGCACAGCTTGCAGCCTGCCGTCTGCTCCTCTACTCCGATGGCGCGTTTGACGGCCAGCTGCCAGGATAGGCCATCGAACGAAGCCGTTGTGGAGTACATGGGCTCGTTGAGGAATGCCATGCCGATCGAGTGCATGTGGCGCTGCGACCGGAATCGAGCAAGTGCTTGCGTGCGTTGCGTGCCCTGCGGCAGCTGTTGCAGGTCCGCCTCCACCTTATCTGCAAGCTCGGTAGCGACGGCATCTGCAAGCGCACTCTGATTGGGGCGCTTCAGGCTACACTGCAACTGCAGAGCACTGGCGTCAAGTACGCAAGCAGCATCCGCACCAGTGCCACCACCTGCTGTCGGCCGCAGCGGCGGCTGCTGCGTAGGTGGTTGCTGCTGCAGTGGCGTTAGCGCTGGTGGCAGTATATGTTCCAGCTTGTCACCTGTTGCTGCACGTAGAGATGTGGCAGCTGTGGCGATCGTCCGCATGAGGGGCAGGCGCGCCACCTCTGCTGCTGCTGCGCCTTGTAGCATTGCTGGTGTGGAACGCGCAGCGCCTGCATTGACGGCTGCCGCTGCTGCGTGCGCTGGTGCTGCAGCTGTGCCGCCTGCCGTTGCTGCTGCTGCCAGTGGTGTTGCTGCTGCCGCAGGTGTTGGTGCAGCACCTGCCGCATTGGCCGCTGCCACCGCCATTGCCGCTGTCGCAGCCGGCACGGTTGCGGCGCCGCCTGCCGACGCTGCTCCTGTTGCAGGTGCTGCAGCAGCCCTTAGGCTAGTAGGGCCTGTAGCAGCTGTATTGCCTATGCCCGCAGCCGCTGCTGTTGATGCTGCAGTTAGTGATGCCGCCGAGGCCACTTGAGGTGCAACATGTGCTGCCGCTGCTGCAGCAGCCTCTGATGCTGGAGCAGCTGCTGCTGCCGCCGCTGCTGCTGCCGCCGGAGTAGTTGCGCCGTGCGCCGCCGCTGCTGCTGCTGCCGCTGGTGCCGCCTGTGCTGCCGCCGCGGCCCCTGATCCAGCGGCAGCTGCGTCGTGTGTTGCCGGAATGGCTGCGCCATAAGCGCGGCCAGCCGCTGATGCAGTTGCCGCTGCCGGAGCGGTCGCGCCTCCACTGGCAACCGCCGCTGCCGCTGTAACAGTTGCCGCTGCTGATGCTGCTGGTGCTGGTGCTGCTGCCGCTGCTGCCGGTGTCGCTTGTGTTGCCGCATCCTCAGCAGCGTTGTCTGCAGCCGCTTGAGGAGCCGCCTGCTGCAGCACCCCCGCCCATCCAGAGAGTGCTGGTTGCAGCGCTTGCAAAGTGCCCGCCACATACGCAGCATCAGCGATGTCGCAGGCGCTGGTAATGCCAAGGCCGCCATGCCGTGTTGGGAGTCGCGCTTGCTGTAAGGCTGGGCCGTGCGCTGCCAGATGGAAGTGGGCCCCACTTTGCTCAAACTGGCGCCAGGTCTGGCCTGGTGGCTGCAGGCACATTGAGTGCTCAAGCACCCACTGCGTGACCCGATCCCACTCCTTGGCGGCTGGCGCTGTCTGCGTAGTGGGAATGGTGCGCAGGCAGTACGTCATGCGAGGCACCACGCAGTAGCGCAGTAACCTGAACATAGCCCTCGGAGATGTCAGGCGCGCGCATCGCTCTGCAAATCGAGCCCCTGCCCCGCCTGCACCCGCTTCCCTGCGCAGCCATGCGTCCACAAAGCTGCTGTGGCCCACCGGCACCCCCAGCAACACAGCTCCACGGTTCTGATTTTCATCCGTATCCCCCACTAGCTGAACGCCCAGCTGCTGCAGCAGTTGCCGCTCGTGGTCTGTCACCACATGCCCCCTGCCAGGCAGCGCGCGTGACTTGGTGAGGTTTAGCTCCAGCCCCACCTCCGCAAAGTGTTGTTTGAGCTGCGCCACCGCCTGTATGTCATCCTGAGTCAGCATGCAGGCGCCTGTTCAGACGTTGGCGTCGTCCACGTAGGCGCCCATCCGCCTGCGGGTGCGCTGCGCGGCCGCCGCCTCATTGAACCGTTTTAAGCACTGAGCAATGGCGCCGCAGAAGAGCATCGGTGCGGCGGGGTCTTCCTGCTTAAACCCGCGCTGAGACATGATGATGCGCGTGGAGCCGTCAACGTGCTGGAACAGCAGGCGTGGTCGAGTGCGAACGTATGTGCCGATGAAGTAGTCGAGGAAGTCCGGCAGCTGTGCTGCTACCCATTCCGCTGCCGCCAGGACGAACACCATGTTGAAGGCATTCTTGAGGTCCAGCATGAACTGCCAGTGACCGAGCTCATACGCGAGTTTGCCGGCCATGGCCGCTTTCTCCGCTCCTGCTGAGACGGCTACCCCATACTGCCCGTCTGGCTCAAGGAGCTCCGCCAGGAAGTCTTTGCGGTCTGCCACGTACACCGAAGTGCATAGTCGCTGCAGCACCTCGCCGCAAACGATGGGCCGCTGCTTAGCTGTACCATCTTCCTGTTGTTCTGCAAGTGGCGTCAGGCGCCCCGCGCCATGCAACTGCCAGAAGGCATCCGGCAGCCGCGCAGCCTCCCGCATAACGGTCTGAAGCCACCGTGTGAGGACAGCAGCAAACTCATGCCGTCCCCAGCTTGTGCGTAGCGCATCCTGCAGGTGGCTGTAGCGCAGCCCCGATGGGCCTGCTCCACTGTAAGGGCTTGCTCGCTGGATGAGCTTGGCAACCGTCTCTGGCTCAATTCCCTCCCCCTGTAACAGGCTGAGTTCTGCTGGCATGTCGGCTGCTTTTGCCACAAGCTGATCAACCATGCCGGATAGCTCATGGAGTTGTTCCCCTGGCGCAGCGGGGGGGTGTTTGGACTGCATGGCGGCAAAGCAGTCATCATCAGGTATAGCCCCCCCCGTGTGCCCATGCACTGTAGGACGTAGGCGTTGATCGCTGCCTCCGTTTGCTGGCGCGCGCGCCAGCGCCGGTGCGCACGCGCGTGTGCGAGGAGCGCTGGCACCAACCGGTCAAGCTCACCGCGTGCCAACATTCTGATTCTGTCGGAGCGAGTGATGCCAGGTGCGCCATCGGTGGAGGTGATGAGTGATGGCATGAGGTGGTGTAGAATCGTGGATCTTTGCAGTCGCTGCACCCGCCCTGCGGAATCTGGCTCCCGCGCCGCATTGACGAACATCGTCATTGTGTGTGCCAACAGATGTGTTGCTGCGTTCTCCAGTGCAGCTCCCACATAGCGACGATTGCGTGGTCTAGCAAGGCTTCTAGTTGTCGCGAACTGCAGCTTGCACAGCTCATCGAGGCTGATGCTGTCAAGCACTGCTGCGACTGCGGGGGTTGAGATGGTCCACGTGAAAAGCCCACCTGCCCCACCTGCTGCGCCTGCAGGGCCTGGCGCTGCCGCTGCTGTCGCCGCACCTGCCGCTCTGGGGCCCCCTCCGCCGCCGCCGCGGCCGCCACGACCACAGCCTCGTCCGCCGCTGTCGCTGCTGCGACCGCTGCCACGGCCACCGCGGCCGTTTTGAGTTCGCGCGCCACTGCCGCTGTTGCTAGCACCGCCGCTGCGGCTGCTGGCATCACTGCTGCGGCCGTTGCCAGCGCCGCTGTCCTTAGTACCGGCTGCACTGCCGCCGCCGGCACCGCTGCTGCTGCCGCCTCCGGTTCTGCTGCCGCTAGTCGCTCTGCTACTGCTGATGTCTGCATCATTGCTGCCGCTGCGAACGCGTCCTCCATTGCCACGTCTGCGCCCTCCACTGCGACCCCGACCCCCTCGTGTAGCACTGCTGCCCCCGCGTTCCGGCCTCTTTGAGCTGCCGGAGGAGCTGCTGCCACCAGCCTGAGCAGCAGGTGCCTGCTGCGCGTGCGCTGGTCCCTTTGCGTAGGGGTTGCCGATGGGTGTGCACGCCGGTTGCTGCTGTGGCAGCGACGTGGTAGCTGTTGCCGTCGATGCATCAGGTGCTAGCGGTGCTGCTGATGCTGTTGTTGACAATGTTGCCGCCACTGCAGCGGGTGAAGTGATAGGCCTGCATTTGCGGCAGTGCTTGCCCGCGCTGGCATCGCTGCTGTCCACTCTGAATGTCTTGTTGGCATGAAACAGGTTTTTGCACAAGGCACACTCGGTGTAGATGGTTTGCAAGTGCGACGTGCTGAGGTCGGAGCGCTCCAGGAACGTTGTTGCTGTCCCACTGTGGTGTTTGCGCTGGTGCTTCGCCGCGATGTGGGCGTTTAACCTCTGCTGTAACGAGAGCAGCGACATGCCCTTCTTCACCACGAGGTCGCATAAGTTGCACTTGTACTCCGGGTCCGCACTGCCTCCACCTCCAGCTTCGTCGTCTAGCATCAGACGTTGCTGTTCCAGACTGTTATGACCTGTTCTAGAGCGCTTGACTGCACTTTGCCCGCCCGTGTGCTCCCCTTCGCCTGTTTGATCGGAAATTGACCAACCGTCATTCTGTACCCTCTTGCGTTTGTGCGCTGCGCGTCCGTCTCCAGTTGCTCTGCTGCTGCCACTCGTGCCATCGTCCTGTTGACAAGCGCCATTGCCATCTGCAGCACTGGTGCTAATATCCTGCGCTTGTGCGCACGCTAGATCGGATTCCTTGCATTTCTGCGCTGATTCAGAGTTGGCAATACGGGCCTCCCGCCGCCGCCATGATATTCTTTTCATGATCTCTGCTACGCCATGGTGCTACATGCTACAGCTACATACCTATCCGCATCTCGTGGAGGCCTACTAGTATACTAACCCTAACCCTAATGGTACTTTTTATCAATTCTATAATTGTACTTTTATTATATTCCACTTGTGGCTGTGGAAATGCCATGTTGTAGGTGTGTCGCCTTGTTCTCACTCTTGGATGTAGCATGCAAAGCTTGCACGCCACACCCCGCCCCCCACATCACCCCCAACAAAGCACCCGCAAGCGACTGTCCCCCACATACTAGCAGGGATACCAAACAAAGCTACAAGACTCTCCCCCCACAGACAGACCCGTCTTAGGGCCACCCAGCTCCACGCAGACTCCATCTCAAAGTTTTCATGCAGGCCAAGGTCACCATAATGGGCCCTGAACTGGAGATTGTGGCTATCTACGTGAACCCCGATATCATAAAGATAAGCAGAGGGAGTCACTGGGCGCCAGGCGCTGACGCTAGAAAGAAAGGCTATATAACTAAGCAAAGCATCGCCTCCTTGATGAGCGGGACGGTGGTTCACCGGGCCTCCCATATCACCCCCAACAAAGCATCCGCAAGCGACTGTCCCCCACACACTAGCAGGGATACCAAACAAAGCTGCAAGACTCTCCCCCCACAGACAGACCCTTCTAAGGGCCACCCAGCTCCACGCAGACTCCATCTCAAAGTTTTCATGCAGGCCAAGGTCACCATGATGGGCCCTGAACTGGAGATTGTGGCTATCTACGTGAACCCCGATATCATAGAGATAAGCAGAGGGAGTCACTGGGCGCCAGGCGCTGACGCTAGAGAGAAAGGCTATATAACTAAGTAAAGCATCGCCTCCTTGATGAGCGAGGTCACGGCTCACCGCAGGCTGCAAGCCTGACAAGATATTGCCATTTACCGCTGCGAGTAACTTGTGGTTGGTGCCGTGGCGTGCAGCCGACTCCGCTTGCTCTCCAAGCACGCCAAGCCGCTCCCTGTCCCTCCTCCGCACGCCAGCCAGGGCTTCCGAGACACCACCACACGTTTGAAGTTCTCTCGAAGGGGCTACGCACGCTGGCATCACCTGGGGGCCGCTGGTGCTAGCTCCTGCAAGCCCTGCAGCCCAGCCCACCCACCAAACCAGCCGCATTCGCTGCCACGCCTTTCGGCGTTAACGAGCTTGGGACGCTACCCTAACCCTAACCCTATAATTGTACTTTTTATTAATTCTCGCTCAGGGCGCGAAAAAGCCCAGATGATTGGCATCTAGCTGTAAGGAATCTACATGTCGTATGACAGTCTGAAAGTGTCGCAACGACAACCACTCAAACGCCGCCGCCGCCAAATGGCATCTCGGGGTCCTCCCCTACGTCCTCCTCCATGTGCCCCCCTCCCCTGGATTCTGCCATGTGTGTCATGACACGGCCAGAGTACGCCATGTGGAGCGCTGCCGACAGTGCCGAGCGTAAGCGCGCCAGGGCGATGCCCAATTATAATTGTACTTTTTTTTTTAAATTCTCGCTGACGGCGCAAAAAAGCCCAGATGAATGGTATCTAAGCTTGCTGTACGTACGGAATCTACATGTCGTGTGACAGTATGAAAGTGTCTTAATGAGAACCACTCAAACGACTTTATTTGTACACAATTCATGTACCTCGGAGTATGCATGCATGGGGTCTCACGCGCACGCATACAGCTGTTATGTCAGATGGGTGTGTCGCACGGTATGCAATTGTTTGAACATTCATACACAACCAACATCAAACTATCAAGTACAATTGCGGTCCGCAGGTCTCAGTGTGAGCATGGACTATGAGTGCTACTCCAGTTGTTGCTGACAACTGGCAAGGCATGCAACATCAAGTCGAAGTTCCATCTTGTGATCATAGTTTTTGAACTTATTTATCATTATTGTGATCACATGTGCGACAGGCATTGAATGGATGCAAAGTCATCCACCATCATGACCGTATCGTGAAGTTTGAAAATAGTGACAATGACTGTTGGCAGAAATGCTCAGGCGCTAGATCCTGAGCGGTGGACCAACCACTGCACCCTACCGCGCTGCCACATGGCGTTGAAGTGCGTAATAAGCTTTGATCTCAGTGAGGCAAAGTCGCTATCAACTTCAACCCTCTCCTGAGGCATGTTGTCCCTGCCATGCCCCATCCTTGCAAAATCAGCCGTGGGGTTTGCAAGCCATGGCTCGTGCATGCCATCAGCCCCAGCCCAATCAACACCCCGCTCAAACTCCTCCAGCCCATCGTAAGCATGCAGCATGTTATGCAGGATGCAGCATGTGAAAAAAATATTGTCAATCCTGTCAATTGAATGGTACTGTAGGGGAAGTTTGAGGATTCTAAAGCGACCCTTCAGCACACCAAAGAAGCACTCCACATCTTTGCGCACACTCTCCAGCCATTTGCTCCAGCGGAGCTGCTCTTGGGTCAAGCATGCCTTCAGTGGACATATGAGGCATCGCCACTGCAACACAGGAAAACAGAAGAAGCCAATGCACGTTCTTGATGAGTCAATGAGCAGTCATGACATCAAACAAATGTGACAGCATATGGTAGCCCACAGTCTGCTGCAAGCGTATTCAGTTGAACCAGCAAAAGCACGCACTGGAGCAGGCGCAGCACAGTGACTGCAAATTGTATAATGGACATGGTGTTGTGCAGCAACGGTGATGACGTTTGATGATCGATTTTGGCGTCAGGTCCAACATATTGCTTGAGTCACAACAAACGCAAGCTCTGCGGTGCGGTGCTCTGATGTGCAACATCAGTCTGTGGCTCATGCTGCACGCAGCATCATTTGCTGCAAGCAGCGTTACAAACTTAAGGCATATGAAATCATTGACATCAGAGAGTCCAATTGCAGTCACAAACAAGTGCCTTCAACATGACAGCTACACAATGCGCTGTGGAGTGCGCTTTGCGATATGAGACTGTTCTGTCGTATGATTAAGTTCAAGTCGGATAATCTGGTTTTGAATGTGGGGTTAGGGTTAGACTAAGGCTTAAGTGACAATGCAGCAATGAGCAACTCGCCTGTGAGCACTTGAACTGAACACATTTGACACAGCTAGATATATATATATATATACCCTGTTCACGTACAACATTGCTGACCTTGTGGTAGCCGCCATCCACAATCAGGTACACGCCACGTTGTGTCACCGACCTCCCGTCTGCATCGACCAGATTGTACTCCAGCTCCGTGTAAGAAGGGTCATTCTTGACCTTTGACACGAGTAAGTCGAAACGTACTATGGTCTTGTCGTTCCTTGAGCCTGGAAAGCCCTTGGTCACTCCCAGCACCCGCCCCGAATGATCCACAGTCACCTGATAGGCGATGGTAGGGAATCCTTCCTTGCCGGTGTAGTACTGGGTATGTGCCGCAGGTGTCTTGTCCCATGGTACATGGGTGACATCAGCTGAGCCAATGGCGCCCGGAAACCCCAGGTCAGCGTAGTCCTGCATGACCTTGTTCAACTCCGCTCCTGTTGGCATGTGGATCCACTCATCGTACATGTCCCGCGCGAAGCTGCCGCAGAAGGCGTGGAACGCCCGCCAAGTTGTTGACTCTGACATGCCTGAGACGATCTCAATGTCATCCATGCAATTTCCCCTGCCCAGTATCTGCAATATCCCAAGAACCTGCGGCAGCGAAGAGCAGCATAAAATGTATTGTCGGCGTTCGGCCCTGCTGATGCCATCATGCGCGCTCATGTTGGCATCAATGCAGACAACATTTGAAAGGCAGAATGCAGATGATGCTATTATGCTGGTTGCATGCCAGATGTATACGCAGACTCCCGAAGATGACAGGACTGCAACTTTGACAATGCATGTACAACAAGTGGCAACAGCTAGCAAGGGCTCATTTCAGAAAAGCTGCGAAGCTAGGCAGTATGCATTGGCAATACCAGCAGCAGGACGCGCGCGAGATTGCAGTGCAGTTGCAGATGGCACACCAAGCGCAGGCGCAATGCAAAGGCGTGCGCGTCACGTCCGAACGCGTCACACAGCAGCTTCTGGCACGCTCAGAGCACGCTTGCACCACAATGGTGCCTGGCGTCCAGTGACGCACTGTATGTATAGACAGGCAACAATCAATACCTTCCAAAAGGAGCACTGCACATGAGCAAAGCTCACATACATGGCACTGTAGAACATTGAGTTTCAGCTCATAGCAATAGTTAAAAACAGCTATTGCACAGCAGCTGAGCTGATTATTGACAGCGACACAGCGCAACTGCCACTCCTATTCGTAGTGTAGCAAAAGAAGCTTGTATTCCATAGTAACCATGGTTTCCCAACGGCACATGTTGGCACATTATTCTTGAAGCTGTCACAGTGTGTGCAACGATTGCCGTTTACGGACGGTGAATTTGCAGGGCACCTGCGGCTAGCATGAACAACCATGCGCTACCAGCGTGCAATGTACCTTGAGCTCCAGGGGAATGCATGGACGCCCAGCAACATCCGCATCCGCGCACGGCAGCCAGCCCTTCTCCCGCACCAACGCCACAAGCTCCTTGAACATGGGGTACGGAAGGCGAAAGCGACGCCTGAACTTCTTCGCCTCCCTTGACGTGGGGTCCAGCAGCTGCGCTTCATTGTCCAGCATCGTCATCCACGCGGTTCTGCGATAGTCTGGTCGCTCATACACTCTGCGGCAGCGCTTGCGTCGAGGTGTGCTGTCATCCAACAGCTCCCGTGCGACCACCGCGAACTGAGCTTGGCGATTTATCGTTTGCAGCAGGGCAGCTATGATGGAGGCGTCCGCCATAGCCCCCACGTCCCTTGTTGGCCTGCTGTGACCCCACCTCCACCTGCTCTCGATTGACGTTACAGCCTTCCCCAGGCACTTTTCGCCGGCACGCCAGGCCACAGCAAAGTGACCGGCACTTTGCTGCACATCCAGAGGTTTTGCTGCCTTGTGGGGATCGGGCGACTGCCGATTTGCTGAAATCAGGCCCATAAAGTGGCTCGCGCGGTTTCGGGCAAAAAAAAGTGCCGCCGATCCCTTTTGACCGGACTTTTGAGGCGCCATAAAAGACGGCCTAAGATCTTGTATTTATAGCAGCCCCAAGGTGGGCTTGATGCGTTGGATAAGATTGCAAAAAACTAAAATCGGACGGGCCCTTAGAGCCCTGCGTTGCAGGCTTGTACTAGACTCATGGGGGGCAGACACAGCGGCACCCAGTCTGAGCCACACCTATCGTAGCCGATGTCTCCATCTCTTGAGCGAAAACCCCGGAGGACCGCGGTTAGGCCTCTAGTATACATTTGGGCCAGAGGCGCCCGGTCCTCGATTCCTTGCCTAAGCACGCCGCTGACGTGCCTGGCCGAGGTTCTCTTTCTTGCGTGTTCAAGCAAACGATCTACAGTGTGCCCTGATGCTATCCGTATCCCCATGTTCCAATATCCCCTGCTGCTGCCCAAAGCCGTATCCTCACCACACGCGACTCCGCAGCTCCTGCTCACAGCCAGCATCTCCCATCCCCTTGCTGCCTGATGCACCCTCGCCACCATCAGCGCCACCGCGAGCGCTGCCGCACCTCTCGGTGCTAACGAGCAGAAGTACACAACACAGCGTCCCAAGCTCGTTAACGCCGAAAGGCGTGGCAGCGAATGCGGCTGGTTTGGTGGGTGGGCTGGGCTGCAGGGCTTGCAGGAGCTAGCACCAGCGGCCCTCAGTTGATGCCAGCGTGCGTAGCCCCTTCGAGAGAACTTCAAACGTGTGGTGGTGTCTCGGAAGCCCTGGCTGGCGTGCGGAGGAGGGACAGGCAGCGGCTTGGCGTGCTTGGAGAGCAAGCGGAGTCGGCTGCACGCCACGGCACCAACCACAAGTTACTCGCAGCGGTAAATGGCAATATCTTGTCAGGCTTGCAGCCTGCGGTGAGCCGTGACCTCGCTCATCAAGGAGGCGATGCTTTACTTAGTTATATAGCCTTTCTCTCTAGCGTCAGCGCCTGGCGCCCAGTGACTCCCTCTGCTTATCTCTATGATATCGGGGTTCACGTAGATAGCCACAATCTCCAGTTCAGGGCCCATCATGGTGACCTTGGCCTGCATGAAAACTTTGAGATGGAGTCTGCGTGGAGCTGGGTGGCCCTTAGAAGGGTCTGTCTGTGGGGGGAGAGTCTTGCAGCTTTGTTTGGTATCCCTGCTAGTGTGTGGGGGACAGTCGCTTGCGGATGCTTTGTTGGGGGTGATATGGGAGGCCCGGTGAACCACCGTCCCACTCATCAAGGATGCTTTGCTTAGTTATATAGCCTTTCTTTCTAGCGTCAGCGCCTGGCGCCCAGTGACTCCCTCTGCTTATCTTTATGATATCGGGGTTCACGTAGATAGCCACAATCTCCAGTTCAGGGCCCATTATGGTGACCTTGGCCTGCATGAAAACTTTGAGACGGAGTCTGCGTGGAGCTGGGTGGCCCTAAGACGGGTCTGTCTGTAGGGGGAGAGTCTTGTAGCTTTGTTTGGTATCCCTACTAGTATGTGGGGGACAGTCGCTTGCGGGTGCTTTGTTGGGGGTGATGTGGGGGGCGGGGTGTGGCGTGCAAGCTTTGCATGCTACATCCAAGAGTGAGAACAAGGCGACACACCTACAACATGGCATTTCCACAGCCACAAGTGGAATATAATAAAAGTACATGCTGGGGGGGCACATGGAGGAGGACGCAGGGGAGGACCCCGAGATGCCATTTGGCGGCATTTGAGTGGTTGTCGTTGCGACACTTTCAGACTGTCATACGATATGTAGATTCCTTACAGCTAGATGCCAATCATCTGGGCTTTTTCGCGCCCTGAGCGAGAAATAATAAAAAGTACAGCGCGCCCTAAAGCTCTCTAGGGCATCGCCCTGGCGCGCTTACGCTCGGCACTGTCGGCAGCGCTCCACATGGCGTACTCTGGCCGTGTCATGACACACATGGCAGAATCCAGGGGGGGGGGCACATGGAGGAGGACGTAGGGGAGGACCCCGAGATACCATTTGGCGGCGGTGGCGTTTGAGTGGTTGTCGTTGCGACACTTTCAGACTGTCATACGACATGTAGATTCCTTACAGCTAGATGCCAATCATCTGGGCTTTATCGCGCCCTGAGCGAGAATTAATAAAAAGTACATGCTGAAGCCACATGGTACATCAAGCGCATACGTACATCAAGCGCTGCACATACACCGCATAAACTAAATCCACGCTGACATGGCTTTGAAAGATCCATGTCATTTGCACATTCATCACGCAGAGGGTGCAGCCCTTGTCTGCAACATGAATACCAGCGCGCAGCCATGCATGGGTCTATAACGCCCATCCCAAACACACCCTCAGGCTGTCTTCAGCACTCCAGCGCAAAACGCATGCCAGTGATCACTCCTTGTGTCGCTATCCTCTTGCTGTTTCTGCGCGTAGAGGCGGTGCCAGCAGTGCCACCCAGCTATGCTTTACCTGCTGAACACTGATTACAATGCTGGGTGGTGCAGCCCTGAGCCCTGCGGTGCTGTCGCAGCTGCATCAGTGCTCAGCAAGTGCTAGTCAGCAGACCTGCTTTTTGCGATGATGCTGCTGGCTGCAGTGAGTTTGCCCTGCAGCACCGCCTCAGCCGTGCAGTACGCTAGACCATACCACGCCCGCTCTGCTTGTGAAAGGTGGCAGTACCTACGGCGTCTAGCCAGCGCAGTGCGCGCGTCAAAAGTGAGCACAACACGAGCGTCATCATACACCACACTTGAACCAGCGTCTTCACTTGAAGTTCCTGCCCCCGTGCGAGCGCCGCTTCTGCGCCGACGCCGTCACGCTGCCGCGTTCCCTCGGAGGAGCACTGGGCATCGCCTGCGCAGGGGCCTCCCCCCACCCAGGCTCGCTGCCACGCCCAACCCCCTCAAACCCCCCTCCCCTGTCCCCTTTCGCCTCGGCTGGCGCATACGCCGCCGCCGCCGCCGCTGCAACTGGCAGTGCCTCCTTCGCATCCGGCCCCGCAGCCTCTGCGGCAGTGGCCTTGGGCGCCGCTGCCGCAGAAGGTTCTGCGATCGTTCCTGAGACCGTTCTGGAGGCGGGGAAGAATCCCCGGGCGCGCGCCGCGGCGCCAGGCGATGCCGTGCCCCCCAGGCTGAAAGCGACGAGCGCTGACTCAATTTTTGCCAGTACATAGTAGCTGCCGCGGAAGACGGGGAGCTGCAGCCACAGCAGCAGCGCCAACTGTGCGTGGTTGGCGAAGGGGAGCCATGCGAGGAGGCTTGCAAGGGCTATCTGAAAGTACCAGTACATGCCAAAGACGGCCCAGTAGGTGAGCCAGCGCGTTCGGGCGCCGCCTTGTGAGTTGTCGATCTGTGTGTACGGCGAGAGGACATGCGCGCAGGCATGAGAGGACAGGGGTGAGCACAGGTGCCATGTGCGCCAAACAAAGTAGCTACTTGCAATTGCTACCAAATGAATGGTGAGGCACAATCAGTGACATCATTCTGCATGCTGCGCGTTAAGGGTACGTTCAGAATCGGAGGCTTCAATTGATTCATACTCACATGTTGCAACACGCTGCAATCTGCAGACGACTTCAAAAACAACTTCAACTCCAAAAGCACAGAGCTTTGATTGATTAAGCAGAGCAACACGTGCAGGTGCAACAAGCAAAATGATCCACAAACATGACCATCATGAAGACGGACAACTTCTTCTTGAAGCGTGCCACTTGATGCGTCCTACGACTACATTTCAAGAAGAAAGAACACATCTGTCGACCGAGCTTACTACACCCTATCCCTAACCCTACTTACCAGCGTGTTGCGGTGCGCCAGCGCCTTGGCTGAGTTGATCGCCGGCACCAGCAGACCCGCATACATGCACCCGCCCCGCACCACAAACCCCGGGCTGAACACCAGCAGCGGCGTGGGCAGCAGCATCCAGCTATCCGCTATGTTCTCCGCGATCATCGACGCGCGTTCCTGGGAAAGAATGCGCAGCGTCACCAGGAACGATAGACCATTCTTGGAACGTGCCACTGCGTCAGCGCCGCCCGGGGGCCGCACTGCGCGTATGTACTCGTGGATGAGGGGCTCAATGAGAGCGTAGGCCATGTGAATGCCGCCTGCGGAGCCCGGCAGCTGCAGCCAGATGCCCGCCAGCATTGTCCTGCATGAAGGGTCAGGGTTAGGGGTTGGGGTTAGCAATGGGTATGCACAGCGCCGTGGTATGACGCGTGATATTCAGTGCTCGTTTTACTGATTTGGGCAAAAAATAGAAGTCTGCACTATATAGCGCACAATGTTGTTATGGTGTCTGTGGAATCTATTGCAGTGGTGGTGATCAGTTTCATGCACAACCCTTAAGCATTTGTTCACTTAGCAGGGAAAGTTGTGAAATGCCGCGTAGGGTATGCAGCATACCGTATGGTTCTCAATATACTTGAGGTATGCTACCGCTATTTGATTCAATCAGCATCGTTGTGAAACGCGGCATTGGTTATGTAGCATACGGTATACTTCACGATGCATGTTCTCTTCTTACCATCATCACAAGTCTGCCTGCTTGATCGCTGCCACTGTTTGCAACCAACATTCGCTAGCCTGTTGAGTTGCAATCTGCTTAATTGTGCACAAGATAGAGCTGGTGGTCTGCATGTACATGAAGTTAAATTCACATTGTGAAAGCACAAGACCTCAAGGTGGACATGAGCCATTCACAACCAATAAGTCACAGCTTATAGCAACCACTCGAGGTGCACGCAGAGGCATGTTGAAGTCATGCATTGCTTGCACATAGGCTCAGCACTTAGAAGTGTACTTCGCCGCTTGTGTACCGTTGAGTAGCATTCTGAGTGAACTTTCACCGCAACCCCCTGCATTCTACACTGGTTAGATGCACAGGCTGCATGTGTGTTGTGGGCTAAAGCTTGTGTGCTTGTCATTGCCCGCAATGTGGATCGACTTTCAGTCATTTACTGCCGTCAGTATATCAAAGTGCACCTGTGCACTTGCGTGTGACGCAATGCGGTACCCCAGCACGAATGGCCATGACATCACAGTGAATGAGCTGCGTCTCTATCAAGATGATGATGCTACACTGCTGCTGACAGTCGAGGTACGGACGCTACAGACACTATATTAGCTATACTGCTCTCACCTGTTTTACGCTGAGGTACATTTCATAGACTGACAGTAGACGTGTTGTTACAAGATGGCATGGACGTATCTCAGTGACCAACGCAAAATCACCACCTCAACTGGTGAAACTTCGACCTTGGTCATGGCTTCCAAACCATGATCATTGTGACTATGGCGGACCATATGTGAACCACAAGTCTGACTTCTTATCGCCGGCGGCCCCAACTGTCCTATATACCCAGCCAGAGCTCACATCATGAACTCTGTAACAGCCTTGTGCACAGCCACTTTGTGAGAGCCACTACGTAGTGAGCGCAGCCTTCAATTAAGATTTCCACCTTCTTCAGGGCACACCTTCTGACTCTCTTGCACCACGATTGCGACCTTCATTCAACATGCAGCACCTGAATCTAAACTCACCACATGCGCAGCTGCAGCCCCCAGCCCGTCCCCGTGGACAGCACGAGCCGCCCCACCCCCGGCACCAGCCCCAGCACATACGCACAGCACTGCGCCAGCGCAAACACTATCCAGTACATGAGCGCCTCATCCACATTGCGCCCCCCCGGCTCCTCCTCTCCCTTGGGCTTTGCCACCTGCGCCGCCGCCGCAGCTGCCGCCGCCGCCCCCCGCTTCCCCTTGCCGCTTGGCGTCCCAGCCCTAATGCTAGGTCTAGCGCCCCCCTTGACCCCCTCGTCCAGAGCAGCAGATGGCGATGCGCCGGAGCGCTTGCGGCCGCGTGCAAGCATGATGGTCGTGAGGATGGGCCACCCGACAGTTACAAACTCCCAGGCGGGGCCGAGGCTGAGCGCTGCCATGTGTGCCGGCAGCAGCAGCGCCGCCGCCGCCGCCACCGCCCAGTAGAGCATGTGAGGCAGCATCTGCGCAGCGAGCTTGGATTTCTTGGCGACGCTCCTCTGCAGCTGCTGGAAGGCCGCCTTGGCGCTGTCGTGGCGCTGCCTGACTAGGGCGCGCTTCGCCTCTATCCAGGATTGAGCGCGCGGGAGCAGTCTGCGAGGGGGGGCATGTGGAGTAGCGTGCACGTGGCAGAGCATGCGGCTCAGGCCAGGGGGTGATGGGTCTGGTCTGATATTGCAGTGTGAACAACGCTTGTTGGCTGGCTTTGTGAGAGAACTACCGCATGCAGTCATGACAGTTGCGCTTTAGTGAAAGTGAGAAGCGTCACACAGAACAGGTCTACCAGTGTGTGAATGTGGACGCTTGCAGGAAGTGAAAGCCAAACGCACACCATCAAACGATGTTCAATGCGAGTGAATGCACATGTGACTGGAAGCAGTTCCTCCATGACACGCACCTGTTGCGGATCATGTACCGCCTCAGCAGCAGCATGGCCACCACAGCTCCGATGAGCGCTGCCTCCAGCAGAATAAACGTCAAGGACCGCGTCACCTGCCACCTGGCCAGACCCACCCCAGCTGCCCTCACAAATGGCCAGATCTCCATGCCGATGGCGTTGGCTATGCCTATGAAGGGCTTGAGTATGAGATGCGCAAGCCGAAGCCAGCCTACCAGTGACTTCCAGGTATAGCTGGCAGCCTCCGACGCTGCATCCGTGTAGGCAGCCAGCGGATCTATCCGCATTTGGCAGATGTTTGACCACATTCTGGTGCCGAGGGTCCACAGCAGCCGCACCTGGTCAAAGGCTGTGCCCTCTCTCAGGCACCGCTGCCATGTTTCCTGCCATGGATCCACATGCTGCTCAGGCAGCCAAGTGGGATAGATCTCCACATGCTCTGGCAGCCCCTGATAGGTCTGATCATACCAGGGCACATCCAGCGCCGCCTGGTTGTAGAAAGGATCTGCCATGAGCAATCGCTGCTAGTACAGACCACCGCCTCTGGCGGTGAGGCTGCTGGTGTTGGCCCCTGAGATGAGTCTTGCTTGGGGGCTCAGTGTTTACGCGCTGCAGAGGTTGGTGTTGCTTCCGCTGGCACAGTTGTTCCGGCCTGGCCTAGAGCGCTGCGCCCAAGTGCTTTCACGGTTCACGTGAGTGTGTCACGTGCCTCGCATCAAATTTGTCAACGGCGAAGTTCCGAGCGGAGGTGGGCACGTGGTTGTAGGTGAGAGTGACACGTGGTTGCGGTGGAGTGTGCAACCACATAGCTAGGCAGGCAAGGAGAACGGGTTGAAACGACAGGCAAAGGTGAGAGCAGTCGCTGCAAAGCCATACGTAGCCTGTGGAGATCATGACATGGCTGGGTTCGAGCAACACGTGTGACGATCCCGTGCGATCTGATCTTCCCTTCGAACGAACTGGAAAGCAAAGACCTCAGCGAGTAATGCGCAGTGTAGCGTCAGGTGCAGACGCCGGCACCAGCAATACTTGCAGGGACTCATTGACCAGCGCCGCTAGCTTTGCCTGGGCTGGAGGGAGACCAAATTCTGGACTGCACAGCGCTGAGTACAGCAACGCTGCGCTTGCCTTACTTGATTGGACACGAAAGAGTGTGTACTGCATCACAGTTCATTCATGTTGTACCTAGTTTTCGACGTAACCCGGGCTGGTCCACGTGTACAGCGTCGGACTGACCAGCGGGCAGTGTTCTGGAGCTTTGCATTCGGCTTTGTGCCGTATTGCCAAAGCTGCGTATTGCACAGAACTGTGTATGCAGTACGTTGCAATCTATGCACCGTGTAGGAGTAGGCACATCATTTTGTGCCTGATTGCAAGCTGCGTTCATGCGCCCGGTCAGTGGCTCTTACAGCTTGTGCTGCTGTGATTTGCCAAGCTGCGTGGCACCCACCTTGTCAGTGCATCAGAGATGTCGCAGTAGGCACCTGCGACAGCAACTCGGCACTTTCGTATTTCGTCAGTAGCTGCAGCCTGACTCACTCCATCACTCTGATCAGCGTTGTTCGTGGTGCACTCTTTAATGTCTTCAACAAGCTGGCGCCCACACCACTATTACGGCTGTGTGCGCACGTTTCATAGCTCAATTCCTGTTGAGCACACTTCATCGTTGGGTATATTCTAGCATGTGCAATTGTCTGTGCTCAAACAGCAGGCACACATTGTGGCTGATTTCAGGTCTTGAGATCTAGCGAACGTACTTTTCAGGCTAGCGAACGTACTTTTCAGGCGGGATACCTACGTGTCAGCTACAACACAGCAGATCAGGCAGTACGCATAACATGTAGTACCCCTTGTTCACGGCTGGGCCTACTGGGGTATCTGATCTCATTTGGTCCCCTACTCTTGCCCGCAGTGTCATTCAAACATAATGCGTGACGACACGTCTGCTGCAACTCTCATCTCACCATGTGTGCTCGCCACATGTCCTCTTGCAGGATGTCAGACAAGCCTACCGTGACGCTCGGCTACTGGTCCATCCGCGGCCTTGCTGAGCCGCTGAGATGTCTCCTGCACCACTGCAATGTCAAGTTCAACGATGTGACGTACGCATGTGGCGACGCCCCTGGCTTTGACCTTAGCGACTGGTTCAACGTCAAGCACAAGCTGGGACTTCCCTTCCCCAACTTGCCGTACCTGATTGATGAGGTGACCATGTGCCTGATGATGCAACGGATGATGATTAGCCAGTCTATGACATTGAGTTGTAGATTTACTTGTCGAAAACCAGCAGAAGACCTTCTGCAGGATGGCGATCATTCACATGCACCCCCTGCTGCGCGTCGCATCTGACCAGTGAGATTACCAGCTCAGCCTGGTCATTCTTTTGAATCGTTTGGAACATGTGCGGCGGTGGTCTGAGTGAACTCCGTGAACGGAGGCGGGACAAGTGCTTTGTTCTTGTTTTATTGAAAGTACGCAGCAGCAGCGCTCAACTCGCATCAACCTATGTCAGTGATGCCGCTTCGTGCACTTGACTGACGCTCACGGCTGTACTTTCACAAGGCTCTCAGGGCACATACACTGTAGTGCCGCAGTGATAAACCTCCAGTGCGTGAATGGTGTGCAGCATCAGCAGAGCCACCTCACACATATATTCCGCCGCTATTGTCACCTGGTGCTTACTGGTCGTGGACTTGAGTTGAGTGACAAAGGCAGCAGCAGCATCATCATCAGCGCAACGCTAAGCTGCTGCGCCCTTGATGCTCTGATCCACTTGTCGTTCTATTTGTATCCCTATCCTCACTGTCCACTGCGCTTGCTCTGCAACCTACTTTGCTCCGCTGAGGTTTGTATCCTTACTGTAGCCCTATTTTCCCGATGGTTCTGCAACAGCTGGCTTCAGCAGCAGGCCAGGTGCTGCAGTGTTTTTATTTGCTTTGCAATTAGATTGTGTGTGCATGTGCTCAGCATGGAGCGCTCATTGACACAACATCAACTTCAACTTGTTGCACCCGTCGCTCGGTGCAGGCCACTGGCCTCAAGATGACTCAGAGCGATGCAATCCTGAGGCACATTGGACGTGAGCACAACTTGGTGGGCAGTACCCCCCTGGAGAAGGCTGAGGTGGATATGCTGGTGGACTTGGCCAAGGACATTGCCATGGGCCTCACCAGAGTGGTGTACAACCCCAAGGTGCGGAGCAACTGAAGTACTATACTTCAGAGTAGTATAGAGTCTGATGGGTTGAGAGGTATTGAAGGATTGGTGTTGTTAGATGCACTTACTTGCGCCGGAGGCGTTGCCAGAGCAGAGCAATTCATGAGCCATTCGTTGACTGTGCTTAATGACTTTGTCTGTAGAGGCATCACACGATTTTTGTAATCATGGCCTTGGTAGAATTCCAAGGTGCTTGGACAGCCTTCTGCATTACCTAACCCTACGCCTAACCCTAACCTCAGCAGAGGCGTTTCAGTACACAGTGTAGACCGTTTGTTACTGTGCAGTTGTGCTCAAGAAAATAATTGAAGGACTGATTGAGTGCATGATGACAACATCATGACTGGAATCATTCATGACTGTGGTACAAGTAATGTATGTATTGCAGGCGGTTGACATTGGCATCCATCGTGCGTTGCCAACAAGCCAGTCCACCATCATTCGCATGACTCAGAAGCTGCTTCCATCCACACACAGATATCGCCAAGGCTCTCACTGTCACGGGCAATCTCAGTGGGCGCAAACGCACTCATTACGGTGTTGATCAGCACTGTGTTGCAACTTTCAACTTGAAGCACTTTCATATGTGAGCATCCAGTTAACTCACTTCTATTGCTTGAAGTGTGTTGAGTATCAATCAAAGTTCAATCATGCCAAGTCTAGTTTTAAACTCAACCCCCTAGGTTTGCGAGCTGGCAACTGTTGAGTGTGAACATGCCTTTTGTGACGCCAGAACAGAGCATGCGCAACTGTGTGACAGCGAAGGACATTGATACTTCGAAGTACATGGCTCTTTCCTCACTTGCCTTGGTGCAATGTGCAGCTCTGTGAACCCACCCATCAGGCACGTCTAGGGGTGCGACCATGAACCCAAGACCGAATCCTAACCCTCACTTAAGTACAGCAGCTGCCTGACTGTGGCAGCTCACGGCACGCTTCAAAGCTAAGCCTCCTGTTTGCAGGCCAGCTCTGACACGACCTCTTTGGCGCCCTATTGTACCATGTGCAGTACACTTACACAGTACTGTATTGCACAGTTCTGCATTGTGTCATTGTAAATTGCACAGTTCTGCACTGCGCCATTGTATATGCTCATCAATGGCCTCTACCGGCCACTACCACCACGCCTTCACGGCTATGAATGCTGCCATCAACCATCGTGTCTGAAGGCGCTGCCGATGAGCACTCTGCCTCAACCAAACGTATTCCCCTTCACTCCACCGCCGCGCTTTCCAACAACAAGCACTTGTGTGAAATCAGCATTGTACACTTTTCCGCGCCTCTCTGCCGCACACAGTTCAGTGAACTCATTGGGGACCTCTCCACCAAGACCGCCCCTGCCTGGCTGCAGCTGCTGTCTGACCACCTCGGCTCCAAAGAGTGGTTTGCCGGCTCGCTGAGCATCGCTGACTTTGTCCTTTACGAGAGGCTCGACGTTCTCAATCACCTCATTCCTGGCAGCGTTGACGCGCATGCGAACCTCAAGGCGTTCATGACACGCTTCGAGGCACTGCCGCGGGTGGCGGAGTTCGTAGCATCTGCCGAGCACAAGAGCCTCAAGTTCAACAACAAGATGGCCGTGTGGCAGTAGACTGCCTAGTGACGTCCCGTTCAGCATTCACACACACTCGTCAACACACGGTAGATGCAAAACAAACACATGAGTGTGCGCAGCGATACTTCTACGCATGTCAAAGTTGAAGTTTAACGTGGATAGGCTAAGTGCAGTGCAACAGGACAAAGCGCGGGTTTGCGCTGGCTATTGATGGTACCTGCAGGCAACTGCATGGTGCTGTGAGCCAGCGTGCGATGGTTGGTGGAACTCCACATATCACAACCGAGGTAGAAAGAGGTGGCAGAACATCTCTGCCACCACTCCCCCCCTTCGTTGCAGCAACATCAACAATGAAGATCGTGCACCTCAAATCTGTGTAGACTGGTCATGTCTGCTGCTGCACGTTGATGGTATCGCATTGTGGTTTTGGAAAGTGCGTCATCAAGTGATGAGGTATGCAGTGCTATTGGGCGTTGATCTGAATAGTTCTTTAGCTTGTGTAAGTGCATGTTGAAGCTAACTTGAAGATTGCCATGACTTCTGAATCGATCACATCAAAGTGTACCTATGCTGCTGTAGTGGCATCATTGCCCTAGACAATGCGCCCTTTGCTTGCGTGTAGACAGTACACATAAGTGGCAGTTGTACACACCTTGCTGCTGGCAACCTGCGCCTGCTCTTTGTGCAGAGCAGTTGAGAGTGCACTTACATTGGCGGTGCTTGATGCTAGCATCAGCTGAGTAGGCCCGGCATTGAGTACTTGTTGTCAAGGTTACGCTTGATGCATTCATCATCATTGGGCGCTGGTCCATATTCTACAGCAAGTTTTTGCTTTGATCTGCAAGTCGGACATTACATGCTGCTGATGTCATTGTCACAATGAAGGCAGTTGGGCTGTCATAAGATCGCAACACACACACTGTGGTACACACTGTCTGGTAACAAGGACAATCACAGTACAAAAAAAACAGCTCGTCACAGAGGGGGGGGACATGGAGGAGGACGTAGGGGAGGACCCCGAGATGCCATTTGGCGGCGGCGGCGTTTGAGTGGTTGTCGTTGCGACACTTTCAGACTGTCATACGGCATGTAGATTCCTTACAGCTAGATGCCAATCATCTGGGCTTTTTCGCGCCCTGAGCGAGAATTAATAAAAAGTACAATCATGCATGACAAACAGAGAACGCAAGCCCTGTCCTGCATCTTTGAAAGGCATAGCACTGGCGCGCATACGCTCAGCTCTCTTGGGGTACTTTAGCATGGCGTACTTTAGCATTTGGTGACACACATGGCGGTGTCCCAAGGGGGTGGACGATGTAGTGGAGGGGCGCTGCCATTTGACAAGGCGTTTGAAAGTAATCGTCAATGCACAACGAGACACTTTCAACTTGTCACAACATACATGTAGGTTCTGGTAGCAAGCTTGACATCCACTACTGTGCTTTAAGCGAGAAGCATCTGCAGGCATGCTTGACATACACCACTGTGCTTCAAGTGAGAAGCACATGCGAAAATTGATGCATTCTCTACCTTCACCATGCAGTTGGTCTTGTTGAGACTGCGACAAACTTGGGGTACAAAGCCAGCCCAGCAGATAACAACAATACTTATTTCAGTCATTCAGTCAGCACGCAGCGATGTCTGGCGTCATGACGTCGGCATGGCTGCGGTGGCACTGTACCTAATGCAACTCGCAGGAGCAGCTGTAGCCTCGGCTATGATGCGCTTGTGCATATACCTGATGGAATAGAATTGGTATACAGATCTGCCCATGCGCCAGTGAGAAACCAGTGAATGGCATATGACAACAGCTCCAGAAGGGCAGAAGCACCGCACAGGCAACGGCGAAAGCGGAATTGATGATAAATCATTCTGATGTTGACTGTGCACTCAGCAGGATGTTGATGATGCATCACTGCACATGCGCCGGCCCATGTGATGCAACACGGGCCATGAGCTCTATTTACATTGTAGATGCACCTGTCTACGCATATGGTCGGTGCCACCAAACCTCGTCATCGTCGTTGTCTGTGCTGTCAGAATCACTGTTGTTTACAACGCGTGCTTTACCACACTCAATTGCCACTGCTCTTTTCTCCCCTGCGTTCTGCTCAACGTTGGCAGTGGCACATTGCGCTGGCCACTTCTCTTCGATCTTGCCCCTGCTCTTCAAGCACTGACTCTTGGGTATGTACGACGACGGTATAGCGGCCATCAGAGTGGCATCAGTGCACAGCATTATGCCGTGCATGTCGCTGTGGCCGCACTTGAAGTACAGGGTGCGGCGGTCTATACGCGGTCTGGGCTGCGATAACTGCTCAGTTCTTGAACGACAAACCACCTTCTTCGGATTGCTTTTGTGTCTCGATTTCCTGTTGCATGCTTCTCTCGGACCGTAGTCATCGTGCAGGGCAGCTGCTTCGTCATCCGGCGCAACCCACGCACTCGAGCCTATGCGACCTAACGTATTTGGCATAGAATGCTTATTGACAGGATGGTGGTGCTGATGTTGTGACGTATCAGCATTGGTAACACATGCTGTGTATTGCTGTTGATCACTGGTATAATCTGCGGTGCGGCTGTTGTCGCCACTCCCCATGTCCTCGAACGATGGCTCAGCCGCCCAGGCCACTCTTGCAGCATTGCGCTGCCTTTGCTCATCGAACAGCTGTCGCTGCTGCTCCACATTCCTGTTGTGCTTGTCCTGCTCCTGCTGTTCCAGCTCCTCCTCCGCTTGGAGCTTGCCGACCAGCATGTGCACGAATTCCATGTCCCGCTGCAAGGTTGCTGGCGACACTACAAGCTCCACTCTATGCCGCAAAGCGCCAACGCCCTTGTTACGGTGGGCGCTACGACGGCGGTGGGATGACTCAAGCCCATCGCCGCTGCTGGCGCCACAGGCAGCTGCGTCTGTTGTGACCGCAGTCGTGCAGGCCTCTCCCGCAGGCACGTTCACATTGCCAGAGTTTTCTGCTTTGCGCCTCTGCAATCGCCTTTGCGTCTCTTGTCTTCGTATTTTCGTCCTCTCCAACTCATGTTGGCGCTGTTGCAGCTCCTTACGCTGAGCCTTCTGCACCTGCAGCAGGTAAGCCTGAAGGGCACGCTGAGTATCGTACCTCTGGTGCATTGAGACCTCTGACGACTGCCGACTGACTGCCGCCGCCGTGCTCTCGCCACCTTGCGGTCAAAACACCTCCCGCTCCCGCTCGCTCTGCAAAAATTGTTTGCAAGTAGCGCTGCGAGGTTTGCGCGAGGGCCCTTGCTCCTGGGCCCCTTCGCTTCACACGCAGCCAAAGACGTTACGCAGTTTTCTCGGGGAACCTCGCTGAGTGGTTGTTGGCGTACACCAACAAAACGTTTCGAAGGCGAAACCGCCTGGAACTTCAAATTCCCAATTATTGCGCACTGACGCTGGTTGACTGAAGGCAGAACCTTGACCCATTAGAGGTATTGCAGTAGTGGCGGCTTGGTGCATCGCGGAATTAGCAGCAGAGGGTGCAGCTGAGCGTGTCAACAGCCTTGGTGCCTGCATGCTGTGGCAGGGCGGAGCTTAAAGGGAACATCGGCCCTACCTCAACACCGCCGTGACATCCTCTTTGGCGAGCCTCGCATGCACTGTAGGTGATGGTCAAGTGGGGTGCCTTCCGCAAGAGGCAGAAACAAGGGCTGAAGGCTCGCCGCGACAGCAACGCGTCGACGCTCACTCGACAGCACAGCGCAGGAAGCCTCGGTCGCCGAACTTCCAAGCCCGACCTCGAAAATGATCAAGTTTTCTCTAACGGCACCAATCATCATACGCCTGCGGCTGCAGAGCACGCAGATCATGAGCCAGGGCGGGACATGCGCTTCGACGCCACTGCCGACCGCGATATCACGGGGCTGGGCACCTGGGGAGAGCTAGCCTACAGCTTGGAGGACCCACGCCATGTGCTAGAAGGATTCCATGGGCAGCTTAGCGAACCACAGGAGGGAGCTCTCCGAGAGCTGTACGGGCTAGTTGAATCTCTAAATCTGGACCTCACTCTAGTTCGTGGCCAACCAGCTGAGCCCCTCAGGCTCTGCCTGCTCCGATTCCTGCGTGCCAACGGCTTCAATGCCCCCAAAGCCCTGGCGCAGCTGGAGGAGAATGTGAACTTCAGAGACAGGGAAAATGTGGTCGACCTGCTGCAGCAAAAGGCCTCGGATGTGCTGGGCTGCGATCCCGAGGCCATCAACCGCTACTTCCCGCACTGGGACTTCGGGGAGGACAGGGTGGGGAGGCCGGTGCTGTGCAAGCAGTACGGGGGTTTTGTGGTGAGTGAGCTGCTGAGCCTCACCACCATGGAGAGCATGGTGCGCAGCCACGTGTGGGAGCAGGAGATGACGCTGCGGCTCATGCGGCGGCGCTCGCTGGCACGCGGCGCCATCGTCGACAGCGTCGTCGTCATCATTGACACGGGAGGCATGGCCATGCGGCAGGTCACCGCTGACTTCATTGCGCTCATGAAGCGCGTCGCACACGTCGACCAGGCCATGTACCCGGAGCTCCTCGGCCAGATGTTCATCATCAACACCCCCGGCCTATTTACCTACGTCTGGAAGATGTTTGCGCCACTGCTGGACTCGCGCACGCGCGACAAGATCAAGATCTTCAGGTGAGCAGGAAATGCGCAGCAAGTCTTTTACCAGTTGATACACCATGAACAAGACTGCAGGCTGAATGTTTCACGTGTAAGTGTGGTGTGTGGCGGACAAAATATACAATGATAGAGATGAAGATGCCTCACGATGAACACACAGATGAATGACATGTATGGGTGCACCTGATCACAGACTCCTAGCTCCACTCATCCCCCAGATTCATGCAGAAGGATTGCATCATAGAGACAACCCGGCACTAAGAACTCATTGCCGGCATGTACCCTCAAAAGCATGGGTGCAAACCCTCAGTAGCTCACCCTGACTTTAACCTGTTTTGCCTCCCACCCTAATTGTAACCCTCTTCAGCCGCCCGCGCGACTGGCAGCCCGCCCTGCTAGAGCTCATCCCCGCGGACGTCCTCCCCCCCGAGTACGGCGGCACGGGAGTGCCCCTCGCCGACCGCCCGCCCGTTTCGGCGACGCACGAGCAGCTGAGCGCTGACCTGCTCGAGGAAACCGCCGCAACTGCCGGCGGTGCACCGCATCGAGGGGGTGTGGTCGGGGGATCCCCAGGGTCAGGGTCAGCGCCGGCGACCCCCCCCCAGCGCGCGCTGCGTCGCGCCAGCGGTTTCGTAACCGCCGAGAGCGCCGGCACGACGCCGCAGCGCATGGCGTCCTCGCGCAGCACCGCCAGCACCGTCGCCGCCACCACGGAGGACGCGCGCAACAGCCACACCTTCGCTGCGCGCGGCAGCCCTCCGCAGGGCGCATCCCTTGGCGGCAGCACCGCAGGCGGCGCAGGCGGTGGCAGCTCAGTGAGCTTTGTGGCGAAGGCGGCGGCGGCGGTGAGCTCCGCGGTGAGCAGCGCGCTAGCAGCGTGGAACAGCGGCGGTGCGGAGACGAATGGCGAGGGGGGGGACGAGTCGTGGGGGGGAGGGAGGTCGCGCAGCAGTTCACTTAACAGCGAGGAGTTCTTTGATGTCATGGCGTCGCTGGAAGAGGCGGATGTGAGGGATGTGGTGGGGCACTTGCGCGCGGAGCAGGCGGCGCTGGCGGCGATCGCGGCGTCTTCGGGCGACGCGCCCGTGAGGGAGTCCTATGTGAGTCAAGTCATATGAGTGTTATGTATGTGTGACATGAATCGGTCGTATGTGAGTCAAGTCGTGTGAGTGCTATATGTGCGTGACATGAATCGTACCATGAGCTTATGATCGAAAGCCATGTCATGCACCCGAGGTCGTTGACGGCAGCGGAGCGGAGCCATAACCCTAACACTTGCCCGACGGCGCTAGCGGCGTCGTCTGGCAATGCCCTCGCACACAAGTCCTAAGTGCGTCGAGTAAACATACCAGTATGAGTTTCTACATATACACATGTGAGATGCATCGTATCATGAGCTGATAAGCATAGTTCTTTGTCATGCATCCGTAGTGTTTAGCAATGTGTGCATGGAGCAGCGGCGGCAGCGATCATCAGCGGGCATTTTTTGACGACAGGCCTGTTCTCAAGTCATATGTGATGCGACAAGCACCTTAGGCGTGTGTGCGCCAAGTCGTAGCACGAGCTCATCATCAATGTGCCATACCATGTATGCAAGGGGCCGTGCGGTGGTGAGGGTTGTGTAGTGGAGAAGCAGCACCTGCGGCAGAGGATGCAGCGTCCACTGGCAATTTGTATGTCACACGTTATGTGCACGAAAGTAATGTGCGTTGACTGGTGTTTTGTGTGACATAATCCTTACCATACCTTCCTGATACGATGTTGCAAGAACGTCAATGCACCGTGACAAACAAGAGCACGCTGCCAAATGACATCAGAGTCAAGGTGCTCTTATGTTGTGTGACTGTATGTAATGTGCTCCCGCTGAGGGTTACTTATTGTCAAAGATTGTCATCTGGCCGCAGTGCGTTTGTAGTCCTAAGTCACTTGCCTGCAGTGCAGATCCGAACAGCACCACTCCTGTGACGGTGCCTACCCTTACTCTGACCAGCTCAGCATGAACAGCTTGGGTCACGTTCAGGCATCAAGTAGTGACGGTGGTCTAATTGTACAACCTGTAGATCTTTGCGGGCAATTGGATTTCTCAGGCAAGCAGCATTACTCAGGCAAGCAGCAGGTGCGAGGTATGCATGTACGTTGTCTAACCCTAACCGTATCTGCCCTGGAGGATGGAGGGACGCTGCACTGTCAGGTGCGCGCCTCCACCATGGTGTTGTATTATCATATGTACACTCACCTTCTTCTGCATCCATGTGTTGGCATGATATGCAACGTGGATCAGAAAGAGGACTACTGACAAAGCGCACGGTGCATGCCGTTTCCATGCGTACTTCCAAGGGCCACTTTGCAAAATCATGCAATTGTGCTGCCCTCTTTTTGCTGCCACGTATAGAATCAGCTTTACTAAAGCTTCACAAGGACATAGCTTAGGGTTAGGGTTAGGTGCAGCATGCAGACCAGCCACGCAGAAGAGCGCATCGCCGGCATGCACATGGCTGCAGCCATACATGCAAGGGCATGCTACCTTGATTATGACTGTGACACAGCTGTACTTGCAGGGCTTGTTGGCTCTGTATGAACATCTCCAATGTCACAACATCTCCTCAAATGTCTCAACACTCGTGTATGAAGTAATCATGTATGCGCGGGTGCGCAGCGCGCAAGAGCGCGAGCTGCCGGCCTGCATTGCATTGGCCACCATTGCATGCACATCGCATCAAACAACGTTAATCTGTATCAACCTTCCAGAAAGCACTACGTAGGGCTCATCTTGCGTCTACATGCATGTCCTACATGACTCAATGCTCATATGCTAATCTCCGGATGTGTACACGCTTGTCGTCATGTACAATCGCGCAGCGTTTCTCGCTGCGCGGGGGGCGGCGTGAGAGCGCGCGGCGCATGTCCTGCATCGCTGCGGCGGCCATGGAGGAGGGTATGGTGGGGCACAGCGCCAGCCTGAGCCCTGCCAACTGCATCATGGCTCAGCAGGGCATGAGTCCACGATCGCCGCTCACGCTGGTGCAGAATGAGCGGCCGATAAGCTGGGCGTGGCGGTCAGATCAGCCAGGTGAGGGTAGGCTGGTGGTGCTGGTAGGGGGGTAGGGGTATGTATATATAGTAGGGGAGTAGGGTATGTGTATGAGGCATGGAGTATCTATCGTATGATGCGATATGGTCACAAGCTGCCTGCCAACGTACATGTCTGCTGTGCGCGTACGTGCTTTGCAATGACCTAGGCGCCGGTGTTGGTGGCGCACTGAAGGCGGCCAATGCTCAGCAGCACCTAATTATCAGACTTGCGCGATACAGTGTAGCAGACTTGCGCGATAGCAGGCTTGCGCGATACTGCTGCCATGATGATAGTACTTGACGACCAGCCTCATGTACACTATTTGGGGTGGGGCCATGGTCCACTTGTTTAGCCCACCATGTAAGCTGGAAGCAATCTGATCATCACATCTAGCCGCCATCATTTCACCAATGCAGTAGTGTTTCACAGTCTTGTTCACTGCACAACTTCAACAGCAACACATCCCCCGCCTCACATCTGCCTTATATGCCTGAAATCTCGTTCCTATCGCTGGTCCGCATTTACGCGACCTCACCCATTCTTTTCGCTTCCACAATCACCCTATTAGGCCTTGCAGCAGCGCTCGCCGCTGCACGCAAGGACGAGGATGCAGAAGGCGATGCTGCCAAGCCGCTGTTCGTGGTGCCGCCCGCGGTCGCAGCAGCAGCGGCAGCGGCGCAACGCGCAGCAGCAGCGATGGCAGCAATCGCGGTGAAAGTGGCGCTAGCGCTGGTGCATGCGTGGCGCGTCACCGGCGAATTTGTGAGCAAGGCGTGGTGGCCGTGCGTGAAGCGGCTGCTTGCGCGGGAGCAGGCGCAGCTGGTGCGCTGGGTGCACATCTCTCTCATCGTAACTGCCGTCCTCTCGGTGGTGGTCATCGGCCTGGGCGGCTACGCCATGACCGACGTGTTCTGGGTCAGCGAGAGCACGGGGTGGCTCATGTGGGCGGCGGCGCTGGCCATCATCATAGGCTGCGCGATGCTGCTGCTGAGCGTGCTGGGAGTGCACGCGTCGCGGCGCCGCAACACTGCTGCGCTGGCCGTTCTGAGGGGGTTTCTGGGGTGCTCGGTGATGACGCTGCTGCTTGCGAGTGCGCTCACATGCGCGCTGGCGGGAGGCGTGGACTCCATTGTGGAGCTTACCAATGTGGAGTCGTCGCTGCCGCAGGGCACCGACACCAAGACCTACATACAGGTGAATTGATTTGTGGGTGTGGGTGGGTGCGGGACTGACTACCATTGTGTACCTAGATGTGAATGCCGTAGAAGGTGTGTTCCTGATGCAGTAGCAACAACGTAGTGGTGATCGTCAAATTAAGTACATTGTGTACGTCAGTCAGGGTGTGCTCAGCTCAATTGGCGCAGGAGCTGGCAGTATAGAATTGCTGTTTGTGCACAACTTCTGCATTGGTATGCACTCAAAGGCTGCAGCCTACCTATACCTACACATTAGTTGATTCCTACTTGCAGACGGTGTTTTCCAACCTCCCATCACAGTTCAACCCCCTCACTTGCTCTCGCACCGCTCCCGCCCCGTCCCGCTCCCCCCCTCCCCCCCCGCCTCACAGGAGGCCTTCGGAAAGTTCCTGGCGCTGGGCGTCGTTCTCCTCATCCTGGCGCTCTGGCTCATCATCCCCTTCCTGCTCACATGCGCCATCCTGGCGTCCGTGCGGCGTCAGCGCTCAGGTTCGGAGGACGCGCCCGACTGGCTGCGCATGCGCGAGCGCGAGCTGCGCCACACACTACGCGACTCCATCCTCTTCAGCGCCTTCTTCACGGTGGTCATCATCGGCTACGCGATACACGGCGTCCTCTACTGCATGAGCACGGGCCTCACGCGCTTCGCCAACACCATGTACCTGCAGCTGGCGGGCGGCTTCGCGTTCGCGATAGCGCTGGCGCTGGGCACGTGGGCCAGCGCTAGCGTGAACCCCAGCGCGCTGCAGTTACACCTGTACACGCTGGTGCCGTGCATGGTGTTCATGTTTGCGTGGTCGGCGGTGGCGTTCGCGCAGATACACACGGCGGACGCGTACATTGTGGAGCACTGGGACACGCTGGCCGTGGACGCATCCACGCAGGAGGTACTGTACTGTTCCGTGCTGTACTGTACTGTGTTGTGAGCATGACCACCACAGCCAATCAGTATTTACAGTCATAACTGACAAACGGTGGAAGTAGATCAGTGACATCAATGCGTACACGCAAGTGAGGAATAATTGGCATGTTCTGCCTGAAGCGCCTGCATAACCTAGTGTACGGTGGAGAGCACTGTTCATGCGCATGGCAAGCTTACAGACAAATTCAACAGCTACAGGAGACTTGGGGTTCATATGCAGTACCTCACCGCTCGACAGTATGCCATGCTGTCAGCCAACACTTGCAGTAGTTAAAGTGCGCCAAGGTGAACATCTACACATTTGCTGGCCTCCAATGTCCCATGTACTTGTCGCACCCCCCTTGGTGCTCAATGTGTCTGAGGCAACAGCGATAGCGAGCTGTTGCCCACTGACCTGTTGCTGTACACCGCCAGAGGAAAACGTTTTTTGGCCAAGCCAACCTGATACCTATGCCAGTCTTGTGCTGCCGGAACTGACATGTTTTGTGAGTCTGTCCACGCGAGTGTAACGCTCACAGCCGTCAAATGCGCAGCGGTGATGAGCATGTAACTGCCATGTGCTCTAACAAAGTCCAATGTTAGCATGCCCCCCCTTCGCGGTCCGCATGATGCTCATGTACAGCAGTGTGTATAGCGTGTACAGCGTGCCAGTGCTCAGCTTACCTTGTCATCCACCTCTTCATCACAGAAGTCAATCGCGGAGTTCAACCAGTCAATGCCCCATGTGGTTGCCCGCTGACATCGCATATTGCCACCACCGTGCCAGGAATGGACAATCAAGATGCGAACCCCCTGTGTGAAGTGGCACGTCACGTGGCACCCCAACCTCAACATGTGCTGAGCTCTGCTCTGTCAACCGCCTCCTCTCGCTGTGTGCGATTCTCATTGTGGAAAGGTCCAGTGCTCAGCATACCCTGCCTGTCGTCAACCACTTCCTCACAGAAGTTGATCGCGGAGCTCAACGGATTAAAAATGCCCGCAACTTGCCCGCCTCCTCTCGTTGTGTGTGGTTCTCATGTCATATCAAATTTTCCCCATATTACTAGACCTGTTGAATACCAAGTAAAACCATTCTTGTTTTCATTGCCTATATGTGTAGGTGTCACTCAAGACGCGCCTGCGCACCCTGCTCCTTGTGGGCGGCGTGCTGGGCATCAGCAGCGTGGCCTGCATGGTCAGCACCCTGTCAGGCGGGTTCTCCCTTCGAGAACACCTCATGCAGCACGGCTCAATCTACCGCGACAAGTGGTCCATGGACAGACACTACTGCCTTATTAGGCTGTCGCGACCGGAGTGGCTGCTGGTAGCCTGGGGCATTGCTTCAGGGCTGCTGTCTATCTTCTTGGAGGGCACTTACGTCATCTTCAATGGGTTCCTGGGTAAGGGTTAGGGTTAGGGTTAGGGCTAACCCTAATCCTAAGAGTTGCATGTATGCGCATCAACTGAACATGCTGCATCACTGAAGCAAGGTACAAGTAGTACATGGGGTGTTGCCATGACAACTTATGACATAAGTTCAGTGGGGATCTGGCTCGTTGCTCGGGGCGAGAAGGCTAACATAGCCAACAGTCAACAATGGTTCACAACCTCATCACCGCATCATTGCTCAACCGGGGATGATGGCCATGCGAAATGCACTGCAGTATCAAAGCGCACCACTTTGTATCACAGCTGAAGGTCAGAATATGACAGGGCACACGTGCACATCTGATTTGCAGCAACTGGCCCACTTCACCCCCAATTGTGAAAGCGTCAGGTTTAACCCCCCTCCCCCTCTGCACGTCTGCTATACCTGCACCTGCAGACATGGACGGTGTCTGGCCCACCAGCTTCTGGCGCGCATGGGGCAATGTAGATGCGCGCTACACCAACGGCGACTCGTTTGTGGTTGTGATGGAGCTGCTATCAGCGCTCATCATAGGGCCCGCATGTCTGGTGTACGCCTGGTCTGTGTACTCGCGCAAGTCGTTCAGGCACATACTGGGCATCGGACTATGCACCGTCATGCTGCTGCTACAGGTGAGATCGTATGTAGGCATGAATCATATACCTAGCATCAGAAAGGTATACCTAGCATCATAAAGGTTGGGGTGAGGGTTGCAGTAAGTATCGTGTGCTCAGCACTGTACAACATGGTTGGATTGGGGTTCCTACTTTCAGGTGCAATATTCACTTCTCATGATTTTTGTTAGCTTCACCATTCTGGGCATGAGCTGTCATAATAAATCTAACTCTGACACTAAACATAACCCTGACCTCAAGAGGCCATGAGTTGGCCTGCATGAACCTACATATCCGCCAACACGCCACTGGAGTTGCGACAGTTTGCATGGGTCAATGCCAGGTTGGTGATATCTCACGATACATCACGCCATCCACCCGTTTTACACAATGAAGTAGCTGAGCGTTGTGCTTGTCATGCTCGTACCGGTGCTACGCATGTCAGCGCGAACTGTGCATTTTATTGACCTATGTCACCCCCCTGGTGGTGAGGCAGCAGGTCAAAAAGGATGAGACGCATGTGTTATGTTCATGGCTCGATACGCCGCACTGGCGCGTGTTGGTTGTGAATAATTCCAACAATGGTCTCTTGTAGGTGCATGTTTGAGCATTGAGCTGCAAGGAGGGTTGCACGTCACCCTTCCTTCCTTGAACACCAATTGCCACCATCTGCTGCTGGCTCTGATGTTTCACTTGCTGATCCCACTGGTGCCTGTCTTCACATGGTTTGTTGTTGAGTGATGGTATATACTTCAATGCTAGCAGTCACACAGCGTGCTGAGCGTGCCAACTGCTGGAAGAAAGGCTCACTGGTGATGCTTCTGCCTCCTCTGCTTCTGATACTTCTAAGTACATATGCTTCTTCCAAGAATTTATGGCAGTTCTTAATGGTCATTGCAGACCGCCAGTTTCATGGACTGCGTGCAACGTCACAGCTCCTGTAGAGCACCTATGTCGATTGGCCTTGTCACCAAGTAGATCTTGAATCACCACGCTGCACTGTCCTGCACAAGCCATCATCACCCCGCACCCAAATCAAATATAGCTCACAACGACTAGCTCGAGGGGTAGGGCTAGGGTCAGGTTAGGGCTAGGGGGTCGGGCTTCGGATTAGATCACAACCCCCTCGTTGCAACTTAATGACGCTGCGCAACACCCACACCCACTACACAAATTGCAACGTGTGTGGCCTTGTGACCCTAACCCTAACCCTAACCCTGTGACACCTCGTGTGCAGATTGTGTACCTAGCCACGGAGATTCGCGATGACCTCCAGCACACTAAGCCCAACGGACAGGCCGCCTTCTGGGCGGGCTTTGTCCTCACCACAGTGCTCCGCATCATACTGCCAGCCCTAGTGCTAGGGTACAACATCCGCCACATCTACTCGCGCGTGCGCGCCGCCGAGATCAAATATGCCAAACTGTTGGGCGAGCATCAGCTGCTCAAGCAGGGGGTGCGGCGGGGGCGCACGGCAAGCAGTGCTCAGCTCCTGCACAATGCCAACCGCAACGCGTCGATAGCGGAAGAGGGGATGCCAGGGGCACCGCTGCTGCCGTTCCGGTGAGCCTTTGTTGTTGCAATTGTTATGATTGTGTATGCAGTGCAAGGAGGGGGAGCGCGTAGGTGCCAAGCTTCGACGGCAGCGTAGGACATATAGATCTATGAGCTTGTTATTTGTTGAGCACGCCCAAGAAACCAGATGCCTGCAAAAGAGACCATAGTGCAACTCTGAAAGCAGACTTGGGCATGATTTGAGTTCCACTTGTGCTGTTGCGGTAAGCACATGGTCATGCATCATGCACGGCACAGACCCTTGTACCGCAAGATCCAAGCCCTGTGAGAAGATGACTGCACAAGGTTGTTGAGGTTGTATGAACGGTAGATAATTAGAGTTAGGGTTAGGGTTACATGTGCTTGTCATGTTGTCGGGCTGGTCTCTGTGTCTCGTTGTCGTCAAAAGTGAGCAGTGTCAATCCTCAGCCGAGCCTCCGCCACTTATAATCAGCGCCAAGTTGCTGTCACAGTAGCGCGTCCTCTGTGATTTGCAGGGCGTGGTTTCAGGAGCATGTGCACAACCTAGTTGCATGTTCTGTGTTCTCTGGGACGATGGATGCTGCCGCAAATGCACGACATGTACTCAAAGGCCATCGATGATGGAGGATGCCACCAGTCTGTGTAGCAGGCACAATGAGTAAATCTGCTCATGGTTTTAAGCAACTCACATACTTCGATATACCTTGAGACACAGATTGTTGCACTTCGACACCTCAGCGTATCAATGATCAAGTTCAGAGGCATGCGCAATGCCATGTGGTTCACAGGTGCTTGCGTGCACGCTGCCAATGCGAACAAGCGTTTTCATTGCAGCACGCTGCAGATGTTCATGCCTCGCCCCAGCATGCACACTCTCTGACTGTGCAGGTCTTCTCACCACGCCCTGTCCTATGTGTCTTTTTGTGCTGGTGTTTGTTTCATTGCGCAATGTGCAGGAGCCAGAGCACCTGACACCATTCACAACCTGCAGTCTGCTCCCTGTGCAAACAGTGAAGCATGATTAAGTTATGCCCTCTTGGTGGGTAACTTACCGTGCTGCAGCCCTGCTGCTGCTGCTGTTTTATTCCATAGTCTTTGTAATTCCCATACTGGCAGCGGTGCTGAACACTGCTGGCGCCCTCACGTTGGGCCGCCCCCCCTCATTTGTACTATCTGTAGTGCGCAGAGAGCGCTTGTATACTATTGCTGCTGGCAAGAATGGGTAGTGCGAGAGCAGAAAGCGAGCAGGAACACCACTTTGCCATTTGCCGTAGCTGTAGCTTTCTGTTGTGCTAGTGGCCCGCGCAGCAGCCAGGATGCAGTGATGTGCACAAGAACAGGCACGTGTCCCTGCTGTTCATCACACGCTGCTCCTCTGTTGGTTTACGCAGGTGCGGTAGTTTTGTCGTTTGCATACCTCAGTGCGCAGAGTCAGGTGCCCGTCCAGCTGCAAGGCCGTGCGCACCTGACGATCTCGCACTTGTAACGAATACCATGTGCTTTGGCAACTCAATGCTGTGCACTGCTCATCCTGTTCATTCTGTGCTTTTGCTGCAACATCTTACCCACACGCGCAAGATTGCGCATGCAGACATGCGGGAGCACTTGCTGTCACCACATTCGTTTCATCTGTTCTTGTTGGTACCTCAGGGTCAAAGTGCACTGTGCTGAGCAACTTGCGTTCGAAGTTGGAATTTGTGAGGAATTCTGATTTTTGGTGCATGTTTGGTGCACGTATAGGACTTTGTTGAAGACAAAGAAAACTCCCAGTTGCACTTGCTGTTGACTCGCCACTTGAAGTTCCCCATGCGGAGGAAAAACAGGCATTGCAACATGTCTGGGAAGCCCGTGGGTCTGACGGCAACGCTGGTGAAGAGTGCTATTTGTCGCACGACCGCAAAGTGCAGGCCACATCCAACCCTCTTCTTGTGAGTGACATGAAAATATGCTGAATCGTAGAACCATGACGACAAGGCGATATCCACAAGCATGCAATGCTCAGTTGCAATTGACACTACCGCTTCATACCCAGGCTTCATGTACATCGTCGTGCGTGTTTATGTTTTTAGGCTGCTCGTTGGATCTGACACAGTGCACTGCACGCTCAACGATCTGTGCCGGCTTCGCCCGGCTTGCACCTACGCTGATAAGGCCACATCAAGCGTGACTCCATTCCTGAGCCATTTGAAAGCAATCCATGCAATGTCCTACTGCCTGGTATGCCAAGATTGTTCAACTCCGGACGTTGCAGCGACACCGAACTTGCTGTATGTATGCACTTAGAGTGATCTTGCTGACCCGCAAGTGCCGCCTCTTCTGTTGCACCTGCCTCCACAATGTGCTGGGCAGTTTCCCTGGTTTGTCGAGCAAAACATGGCATGAACCACACAAGGACACCACGCATGACACATGGGTGCGACGGCTTGAGAGCAGCTACGATGCTGTGAAGAGGTGGGTATATGTATGTGTATCGCATTGCTCACCTAAAATAGCACACAAAAATGCCACACCAGCCACGTCGTCTACGCAGTCAGACGCAGAAGTGTTCGTGCAAATGATCCACCATTGTGTGCTCAGAGCTCTCGCACGTGCGAGTGTTCATACATGTTACATGCCTGGTCAGTAATCAGTTAGGATGCCAACATACTTGGATGGGCGGCGATATTACTCACAAGTGCCAAGGCATGGGACAATTGTGCGCACCATCCATTCTACACGATCTGGCTTGCTGGCGGCGATGTCTGCAGAGTCGCTTACGTCAAGCGCTGCAGGCGCCATGTATGTATACAGTATCAGTACAAGAGCAAGAGTGTGCAGCGTTGCAATTTCATTCTTAACTGCAGGGTCCATTGTGTCGTCTGTTGCCATTTTTATCTCTGAGTTCACTGTGACATGCATCTTGTCACACGTCTTCTGATTCACAAACCCCCTCATTTGCAGGGAATATCTGGACTTGGTGGAAAAACGGAAAGCAGCCAGCGATTATGATGTGGGCACAGAGCACAAGCTGCACAAGGGGCATTGGGACTGGCACTCATATGTACTCAAGGCAAGTGAGCACAGATACGCACCACTGAACGTGCTTCATCAAGTAAGTAGTGGCTCTTCTTGCATTCGTCTCCTCTCTGGCGCACCAGAGCCCCAGACTCTTTATTTCACGCGTCAGGCGTTTTTCCATTAAATGTGTGTTGCACGACGTTTACATTCTACCGTATCAAAGCCATGGTTGTAGTGGAATTTACTCTTGATTGAGCCTTGGCGGGGCAATGCCTCATAGCCCAACCCTCATCGCTGCCTCTGCTGGCTTGCACTGGTGGAGCCACCGCTTTACGCGACTGCATCTGATGTCCGATGATGTGCTGATGCAGAACAATCATGACGCGTGTATTGGATGCCTGCAGAACCAGGCAAAGCGAGAGTGATTGGTTGACCTTGGCGTCAGAAGTGCAATACGTACAATGTCTACATAGCTCACTACAGACATACGCATGGGTGTGGTGCGGTTCATAATGTAGTCTAATGCCATGTAATGCCGACATGAATGCCGACATGAATACGCGTCACTAGTGGGGGCATGGATGCCCTGTTTGCTCTGCAACATAACCCTAACCCTGACCCCTTTCACCAACGCTGCTTGTGCTACCTGTTTTTTGATATTCAGGGTCAGAAACAGCCCTCATTCGCCGAGGCCTGCCCTATCACAGCGCAGCTTCTGGACGCCACGGAGAGTCACATGACGGGCACTCCCATGTCCTACTCCTTCTTCAGCACTCTCCACCCGCGCAGTGCCATAGCGCCACACACCGCTGCCTGCAACCTCAGGCTGCGCTGCCACTTTCCTCTGATTGTGCCGAGCACGAATGCGGATGAATGCGGCATAAGGGTGGGGGATGAGGTCAGGGCTTGGGAGGAGGGCAAGGCGATGCTGTTTGATGATGCGTATGAGCACGAGGTGTGGAATCATACGGGGTCGCAGCGAGTGGTGAGTGCAGTTTTCATGTGTTGAGCATCAGTTCACATGTACTGATTTCGTACTACACTGTGTGGGCTTTGATGTTTTCAGTAGATGCTGCCTGTGGATCGAGCGTGCTCATGCCTATGAGGTGTGGTCAGATAAAGGGCCCGAGCCGCTTGTGTTGACGCAGCATTTTTCAATGAAGCCGGTGCCTCTTCGGTTACGTTGAAGTGTGTCAGAGTGTCCGCATGCATCGCAAAAGGTAATCATGGATAATGTCAGATACTATCTGGGCAACGATATATTTGTGCGTTGGGTAAACGTTGCACCTTAATGTGCACTAGATGAGCACTCAGGCGTGATGTGATGTGATGATACCATGAGTGCTGTGACCATATCCACTCTGAGCAAGGTGGGCTGCTGCTGACGTTTTGTTCTCTTCGGCATGTGGAGGCAATGGGGTACTGAAGTTGAAGTATACCATTGCAAATGTTGATCACTTGATGGTCTGACACTGTGCAGGCCTCTGGTGCTATAACACCTTGCAATGTTGAAGTTACACAGTGTGACAACGGCACGCATGCGTTTTGTAAGTGCATCTCTTCTGTCAGCCACAATGTTGCCGCTGACATTATGTGATGATCAGCAGCAGTCATCTTGATGTGGACGCTATCGTCAAAAGTCCTTAGGGTGGTGCTGGCAATGGCAATTTCCAGTGACAAAATGCATTTTGCAGCTGCTGATGCTAGCCGTCTTAACTCCCCCATCTGTTGAATGCTACATTCTGCCTGCAGGTGCTTCTGTTTGACATTTGGCATCCAGAGCTTGTACCAGATGAGAGAACAGCCATAATGGACATGTTTGGCTATGCAAGGCAACAAGGGTGGATGAAATAGAGACATGCAGATACGTTGCCACCATTTTGACGGCAATCACACAGTTTTCTGCTTTTGCTGCATGTTGGACTCCCTGTTGCTGTACATGCGCACAATGTATGATCAACTTCCCATGCAGACAATGCGATGTAAGGTGGCTAGCCACCAGCTTGAATGCAAAGCAATGTGCACACGTTCATGTGGGCAACAACAGAAGCCAAAGTGGCAGGGCAATCGCACAGCACCACATGCTCATGGCTCGGGCTCAACACATGACTGTGACAGCCTTGAGTGGAGCTTTGAAACCACGAACGCGCACACAAACATGACCATTTCGTCTGCTATCAGCAAAGTGAGGCACACGCCGTAATCACACGCCATGGACCAGAGTGCACAGCAGGCCCACAAACCATTTCAAAGCCACATCACTTGCAGTGTCATTTGCTATGATGAATTGGCAACCAGGCCATCAATGAAAACTCTATTCACGAAGCTGTGTCGACTGCTGCTGCTCCAGTGCGCAAGTGCAAACTCTCTCAGCGCACTGTCGCTGCCCTCACTTCCGTAGCTGAGACCCTCCATGAGTGCTCCTTTGCGCCACATCTCGTGCCCTAATGCAATACTAATATCCGCTGTCCAACGCACGTAATCGTGATTTTGTGGCAGCTGCCTGCCCTGCACAACTGTGCTGCTGGCAGCATCACTGTACTCTGTCGACGCTGCTATTACTATAGGGGTGCCATTGCGCGGTTTGGTGGAATCAGCGTGCTTCCCACTGCTGGGTGTGACAGTTACAGCGCCGTAACTGCCAGAGGCAAGCAGTGGCGCTGAAACAGTCCAGTCCCGGTGAAGAGACACACATGCATCATGAAGTCTTTCCAGCCGCCCAAGATGGTCCATCATCTGGCCATGCAGCTGCCTCAACAGGCGCAGCAGCCTCTCCAATTCGGCCAGGTGTCTCCGCAGCAGCAGGGGCTGTATGTCCGGCAGGTGCGCGAGAGCGCCTAGCGTAGTGTCCACACTTGGTGATGTGAGCAGCTCCAGTCTGCCCAAGACGTTGGGAAAGCTGCTGAGAACGCGCAGAGAGTCGTCTTCGCTTGCTATCCAGCCCTGGTACTGCATTGCGCGGGAAAATGTCAGGCAGCAATGCATTGCGATAGGATGGTGGTGTTGGCAAAGTTCCGAAGGCAAAAAATAGCAATGCACGCGATGATGCACACACCACGCCATCAGATAATCGGCTACATTGCACCCAACACCGCAGCAACTTGTGTTGAAATTGTTGAACGGCTTCAATATGTGTGCGAAATCAAAGTGCGTGCATATGTGCACCATTCAACACCTTGACATGAGCAAGCCAGTTCAGACCATGAAGAAAGCTGCAGGTTCTGATAACATCGCACGTAGCCACCATGTAGTCGACACAGCAGAGAATTCAAACTTGCACTGTGGCGGTCTAATTACATGTAGGCCATGCAACGGCAGCCGTAGTGCAACAAAATTATATTGCGAACGAGCCCCAATATCTGTCACAACGCATGCAAAGAAAACTGGGACGCATAGGCATTGAACTTCGTTCGACGTCAACTTAGAGAATTTTGTGCATTACGGCTCGAAGTGCGCCTTAAACTAATAATGATATCAAGCAGATGATAGCCGTGTTTATGCATGTATTTTGGCAACCGCGTCCCTAGTGAATCACACCCACGGACTCGCTCTCAATACGCTCTATGTAAGTGGGCAAATCCTCACCTCTTGCACAGCCTGCCGAAAGAGAGCCCGAAATCTCCTGGCCACCTGCTTGCTCTGACTGGTGGATGGGCTGGCTCTATGCGAGAGCTGGCCGCTGGCGCTGGCCGGCGTGGATGGTCCGAGCATGAGAGCTGAATGTTCAAGTTCAGCTAAAGTTCCCGCACTTCAACTATGGTGGAGAGAGAGAGCCAAAGAGAGGCACAGTACAGGCAGGAGCAGGAAAGGCGCAGGCGCGGAGGAGGCTGCCGAAGCTGGCAGCCTCATTTATACGCCACAAAGCACAGCATCACAGGCAAGCGGACCAGCTTTGTCAGTCGTCCCAATTCCTGCCTCAGACTTGCTGGTGGTGCGTGTGTGTAGGACGTCATGCTTTACTGACACATTGCGGTCGATGAAGCCCGCCCTCATTATGCTGCTTTCAAGACGATTGTAAGTGATTTGCATGCTGCTGGTAGCACTACTTGCGGGCGCTCTGCGGGCCAGCAGCTCGGCCGTTCTTGCCCGCCACTGAAGAATGTCCGAGATTAGGCATCAGCGCGCCAAACCTGGAGATGGTATCTCAATTAGTTTTTATCGAGCCATACCATCCATCTCGCACTTTGCTGCGCTGTGACTCCCTGCGCTTGTTACTTGGTAGGGCCGCTTCAAGCCTGCTGCGGCCAGTATCACCTCCGAGGATGATGTAAATTGCCTCCTGAGTATCATGTGACATCTACCCAATCGTGAGTGCACGTTGGCACAATTTACTCCAGCAGAAGTACACGCATAGCCTGTGTGTGCTCTTTGGCTTGAGCTGGCGCGCAACTCTCTCTTCAGAAGCTGTTTGCTGATCATGGTGCTGTGTCGTCCTCCTCCTTCGTCATCAGGCCTGTGAAGCTGCTGGCTGCGCACATACTTCTGCTGCCCACACACCTCAGCAGCCATGGCCCTCTCATTACGGGCCATGCGCCTCTCGGCCACTCTGGCACAACGGTGTCGCCCCTCCATAGCGGCAGGAACTTCAACATCGTCAGCAGCTTCAACAGCGGCAGCGCGTCACCTGTCGGCAGTGCCCGCGCGCGCGGCAAAGCCAGCGGAGCCGGAGCAGCCCTTCCCTTCGCTAGCCATCACCGCCACAGGCGTCTCTGCGCTGGGCCCGTTCGCAGAGACGCAAGCGTCATTCATGCAGCCAGATCCGGAGACGGTGGCGGACTTGGACAAGCTGCTGGCGGATAAAAACATGGGGGTGGTGGCGCACTTTTACATGGACGCGGAGCTACAGGGAACGCTCTCGGCGCTGTCATGGCCGCACGTCACCATTGCCGATTCGCTGGCGATGGGCGACGCAGCCGTCACCATGGCCAAGGGCGGGGCCAAGTCCATTGCGTGTCTCGGAGTGGACTTCATGAGCGAGAGCGTCAAGGCCACGCTGGACGCTAGCGGCTTTGCGGATGTGCCCGTTTATCGGCTCAGTGAGAAGGAGATAGGGTGCTCGCTGGCGGGCGCTGCGGAGAAGCTGGAGTACGAGGCATGGCTCAGGAAGGCGGCCAAAACGCCCAACAGCCTCCACGTCGTGTACATAAACACGAGCCTCATCACCAAGGCCAAGTCGCACAGCATCGTGCCGACCATCTCCTGCACCAGCAGCAACGTCGTCAACACGATACTCACGGCGTTCGCGCAGGTGCCGGACCTTACGGTTTGGTACGGCCCCGACACCTACATGGGCGCCAACCTAGAGTCCATGCTCACGACGCTGGGGCAGATGCCGGACGAGCGCATTCGCGCGCTGCACCCGGCACACAACCAGCAGACCATCCGCGCGCTGCTGCCCCGGTTCCAGTACTTTAAGCAGGGCAACTGCATCGTCCACCACATGTTTGGGGACGCGGTCGTGGAGCGCGTGCGCAGCAGCTACGGCGACTCCTACCACACCGCTCATCTAGAGGTCCCCGGCGAGATGTTCGAGATGGCGATGGGGGCCGCCAACGCGGGGCGCGGCGTAGTGGGCAGCACTTCTGACATCCTTAACTTCATCAAGGGGAAGTCGGCGACGGCGCGCCCGGGGGACCCCCTGCAGATCGTTCTCGGAACAGAGAGCGGAATGATCACCAGCATCGTGCGGGGGGTGCAGGCGGCGCTGCGTGCGCGCGGCGACGGCGGCGCGGGCGTGACTGTAGAGATAGTGTTTCCGGTGGCGGACGAGGCTATGACGGCTACGGGGGAGGCAGAGATGGGGGTGGTGCCGGGGGTTACGGGGGGGGAGGGGTGCAGCACCGCAGGGGGGTGCGCCACGTGCCCCTACATGAAGATGAACGACTTGGACGCGCTGATGGACCTGGTGAGGTCCGCAGAATGTTCCAGCGCCGTTCCGGAGGGATTGAGAAAGTTCCTGCCGCAGGCGCGCGCATTCGTTCAGGGGGGGGTGGACAAGACGCGGCTGGGGGTCGTTCCCATACTGCACATGCGGTCGTTGATGAAGGACAAGGCGTTGAGCGGAGAGCTCATAGCGGATATACGTGCGCGCAACGCCTGATGTGAGTGCTAGTGTACATGACAATTGCATTTTTAGTGGTCAGCGACGATCGGTGACCCTAGAGGTAGGGTTGCATGGCAGTGCGTTTTGATGGGAGTGCTGTCGCTGCTGCTAGTTCCCCATCAATGGCACCTTACTGTTCTGCTGCAAAAGTGTTCGAGGTGTGGATTTGATGCGCTTGTTGCCGGTGTGCTATGCTAGCCTTGCAGGCATGCGCAAGGGCCTCTCATGTCTTGAATGTCACATGGCCACGGGAGTCATTAATGCATGTGCCTGCTGATATTCATAGCGCAGTGGTGCGGCAGTATAGCGCACACAGGAGCTTATCACTGGCAGGTACGTACGCTGCCGCGTCTGTACATGTATTGTCTAGTATGCCCATGCTACATTGACTTACATGCACGTCAAGGCATCGTTGGTCAGAATGTCATGTGCAGATGTTGCAAATCCTGCTTTGTCTGTGCATTTATTTTATAAATATAACATGGAATTCCTGAAGTTAGTGATAGTGCAGTTGAGATGGCAGGTCCTGTCAGCATGACCTCTGCATGAGTGTATGAAGGTATTGCTGGCAGAAGGTGTGTGCACCACGACTCACGTAATATCAGTGCTGTGTCTCCACTGTATGGTGAAAGTCATGGGTACGCAAGTAGCCTAAGGTGCCGACAAATCAAGCACAGGCAAGCACTACCTCCTTGCCTACCTGCCAGTGATGAGATAATTTCATTTGACTTTGTAGAAACAGCCTATGGTAACAAAAGCATGCCGACGTGATGTAGGTGCTGGTGCCCACCGAGGTGCACCTGGCTTTAAAGCATAGTCTACTGGTACACTTTGTACCGTGCTTTGCGTTGCGCTGAACAGATGGGCCAAATCATAACGCCAACACATCATAATCCTACATAATCCAAATGCAATCAGAGACAGACACACAGCACCTGACGTCACACCTACAAACATCTAGGTAGCTGGCCGCCAAGTATGTGTGCTGAGCTGTGCAGATACTGACACTGCAGCACGAGTTGTCCGGCTGAGCATGACGGCAATGATATTCTCGTTGACGCACTGCACGATAGGATGTGCAGCACGTGCTGGGGGTTGTTTTTTGCACATGCCATCAAGAACTGGCTGTGATGGGCAGTATGGACGGCTTACATCAATAGGTGGCCTGGCTGCATACAAGCACAAAGGCGGATGAGTTCCTTGATGCTCAACAGAACAAAAACTGTTCACCTCCAGATAATGCTGCTATGTAAAGTGGCTTTGAAGTAATAGTTGACAGTAATGACTTGTTCAAATAGTCTCATTTGCATGAACTGTGCCTGCAAGCAGGCAGTGTCAAAGCATCATCAAATTTGTGCAGACACGCTGAAATGCAATAGTGCTACATACAGCGCTGCGTGGCCAACAAGCAATCAAAGAGACCCAAGTAAATTGGCAGCAGGTGCTCCAGATGCATATACAGAACGTCAAACGAGTGTGATATTTTGCGATCATGCAAAGGCTGCGAATGCCGATGATCGATGCTGCTTAGCCAATGCCTTTTGTCCAACTGCACCCAGTAACGCAACACCAACAGGACTCAGGCTTTACAAACACCAGCTTGAAGGTGCACATTTGACAACATGGAAGAAGTGTGGCCTCGGAAAACTCAGAAATAGTCTTGGTCCTTGCTCCACACATCAGCTGATTCATCAGTGTACTTTGAGCCCGCACCAAGCCTCCCCTTCCCATCGGCCTGGACACAACAGCACGCGGGATGTCGTGACATAGGAAATGCGTATCAGCAGGTGTTGTTGAAGCAATTGGTCACTGGCCAGACCCTTTTGCAGACATTGCACCACAAGGTTCACTTCAGAGGTAGGCAACGAAAGGGGGGACGTGCAATGCTCCAGTACACTGCTATAGAAGGGAAGCCAACACTGCCACTGCGTGCAGTCAGACGATGCAAACCATATGTACACGTGGCAGGTGGCACGACAATTACAGCTTTACAGCGGCATCAGCCTGAGCCTGCTGAAAAGCACATGCATACGTGCGTCTGTAGTAGGACATGACAGATACCAGTGGCACCCATTGCTGCACTGATCATTGAGATGAGCTTCCCCACAAGCGCTTTCATACTTGCTCGAATTGCTGATTTAGTGGTAATTCCTTGCATACATCTTGCAGATTGTATATGAATACACGGCATTGACCTGAGCAAGCCGCAGCACAACCTGCTTCAACATCATTGCGCGTGATGTGCAATTCTCATGAATTGCTTGCCAGGAACACTGCTGCAGGACAACAGCAACATCACTGTGCGTTCAGTTTCCCGCCAAGTTTGACCCTAGATATACTAGATATACGTATAAACCTGCGCACCGAAGTGCAGCCTCAACCTCGCAAAGCCACCAAGAAAGTGCATGCAGCCAGCTAAGATGTCTTGTCTGCATTGGTGCTCATATGAGAATCATCTGGACCCTTGCCTTGACGCTGACCCAAACCTCAACATCCACCCTTTCAGAGGTCCACACAATGGCACTAAGTCAGCTGTGCCTGGGACAGCTTGGTATATGAAACCCTGACCTGATGATGAACCGTGTGTGTCTCAATTGCTCCAAACTCACCTTGGACACAGCCACTCGTTTGCAGAGGCCATCATCCTCACTATCCTCCTCGTCAGCAAATTTTGATGCTGCCTTGGCTCCTCCTGCTGCCCCTGTCCTCTTTGACCCATACCGCTCCTCATAGGACTTCTTGGCCTGTGCTGCGTCCTCCCTTACGTACTTGTAGCTGGCCTTGTTGTGCATAACCAGCTGCCCATCCACAAAGTAGAAGCTGCAGGTGTCACCGCATAAGAAGCAGTGCTGAGCAAAATGATGAATGACAAGTTAAAGCATTTGCTGTGGTGTGTGTGTATGACTGTATATTTCCAGAGGCAAATCTACTAGGAGGAGTACAAAGTACACACATGATATGAGTGTATGCATCTGCTGCGCTGACGAAACATCAGGCTGCGGTGATGGCACAGCAGGTGTCAACGCTGCAAGAGCCACCAATGCCACTGCAGTTACAACACATGCTTCTCCGTGCGCTGGTGTCGGAAGCATTGAAAGGTGTCATCGATTCACTGGATACCTATGGAGCGGATACCACCATCGTGGGAATTTGGCATGTACGGTTTTGATCACAACCTAACCCTAACCCTAGCCACAACCCTTCGCCTTTTCATTGCGCATAGTGCCGTGAGCGACCGTTGCCATTGTGATGAAATAATAGGCTTTACTGCAGTACAGGTCATGCATTGGCTCGATGTGCAGTCCATGAGCAGCGGTTCACGGTGCTATGCAAAGGCGACAGTATTCAGCACTGGACCGAGCATGCATGGAAAGCTAATCAACTAGCCAGAACGCACACATTCAAAACCTGCTTAATAGTGCTCAACACAAACGTGCATGTGGCCTGAAAAGGTCATCATTCTAAAGTACCAAGGTACCAACTCCATTGCTAGGGCATCATTGCAGTGTGGTGATAATATATATACATAACTCACACATTTGCAGCAATAAGTCGCAACCCAGCTGCCGATGCAACCCTAAGCAAATGACCATCTAGTACTTCAAATGTCACATTATGGCATACCTGTCGCTCTTGGTCTCATGCGGGTTGTTGATCATGTCATTTATCAGGCCTTCATCCATGGGTGGCACCGAATACACCGCATCCCAGGTGTTGGTGCTGCTGGGTATGCAGAACCCAAACGTGAAGTCAAAGCTCTTCACAAGCTGGTCCCGAAAATAGTGGCGTTCTACCATCCGGAACCCCGGCACCTCCCTTTCGCCGACGCAGAACACGAGCGTGGTCTGAATGGACGGCAGCCGCAGCACGTCTTCGGAGAACTCGTACTTTATGCTCCTGTAGAGGTTTTCGTCTATATCTGCTAAGTCCACACCGCTCAGGTCGATGCTGGGGGGGTTGTCGCGCCCCACGTTGAAGATGACGTTCTTGGAGCTGTAGTCCAGAATGGAGAAGTCCAAGTACTCAATGCCGTATGTGTTGGCAGAGAGCGGGCACAGGAACCCTGCATACAGCAAGACGCCCATGCAGCGTCTGAGAACATGAGCTTCACATGAAAACATATGTACATGCGTACATACTTGTAGCCTCACATCAGGTGTAGTGTGCCTTCATACGTGTCCTGCAGGGGCCGTCGCAGTTGTCGTAGGGAATCGCTGGCGTGCATGCGGCATCGTGCTCTCAAGGTACATGTGTGATTTAGTGTTGTGACATGCAGCACAGCATCAAGCAGCACCATGCCACAAACAATGCCCATCTTGTGTGCCCGGATGTTATGCTGACCATGATGCTGTAACAAACTGTTTGTTGAGCATTACGCGTCACAACAATTCATACTGCAACAACCAGACCACAATTGTGCCACAACTTCACCAATGCTATTGACACCATGGTGAAGGTCGATCAGTTTTGCATGCTTAATGCGACAGTAAATCATGTGCATTGCCATACAACAAAATAGCTGCACGGTGTGGCAGTATCTTGTGAGGCATTGAAAAATCAAATGAATTTGTGGCGTCGATATTTACACACATTCACGTGTGGTGATCACATTGACCACAGAGTTGCATACCCCCGCGTCACATCAAGTTTCCAAGAAGATTACAAGACTGCAGCTCACTTGTCACTTCAATGAGAGGTCGCCGCATGCACATGGTGCAAGCAGCAGAGCAACACTCTAGCACATTACCGCAGCAGTGTGTGTCCAATGCCTTGGGGTCTGAAGCTTGAGACACTGGCCACTAGGTAAGATGCACCTTGATGACACCAGTTTATGCAGCCAGAGTTTAAAAAAAAAACTTGTCTTGAGCGTGATGCAATGTCAACATACAACGCAACCCTTTAGACTACTGGTTATGGTCAACGGAGGGACCCAGCGAATGCTAGCGCCGGAACTCGTTCATAGCAACCGACATAATCGAAAATGCATGGACCATTTGCGCCAGGAGATGTCGGCAGCAACTAGACCGAATTGGCATCGTAAGCACGCCAAGACAACACGGTAGGCGGGTTTTCGGGCAACGTTTGTCTCGATGTTCACCTGCGGTTGGCTTCGTCAACTTCAGCACCTGCTCGGGCGTTATGCTCCTCCAGTTGCTGGTTGACAGCGCCATGGCACCTGAATCCTCTCCCCCAACTGCACTCAGCACTGCGAGCACACGCCAGCAGCACTCGCTCTCCCTGCAGCAACACCTCTGCACCTCCAGGCCGTTTCAAGTTGTGTTTTGCGCCCTCCGCGTTTTTTTAACAGGATTTGGGGCTCGTTGGCGACTGCCGGGCACTTGCTGTCTAGTTGAGCAGCATGGCGTCACCTTACGTGTACCAGCACTTCTTCTAGCCCAGCTCTCTGCACTTCCAGATTTAACGGACGTGAACTTCAAGCCCTACTAAAACCTCAAGCTGCAGAGAGCCCTAGGTTGCTGGCAACAGCAGCGTTGACATCTGCAGGTCGCTCATCATCAGGCTCAGCAACGCGGTAGCGTGCGCTGCGTCGTCACAACGGCATGCCCGCTGTTAAGCGACCAAGATCAGATGACAACGCGAGTGATCACGATGGCGCAAACGGCGATGCGCCTCCAGGCGATGCGCCTCCAGGCGATGGCATCGCAGATGACGCGGCCGCCGGCAATCCCAACAAGCGGCAGGAACTGAGGGGCTTCAACACATATCTGACGTGCGCCCTCTGTGGAGGCTACCTCAAGGACGCTCACACCGTGTCCGAGTGTGTGCACACTTTCTGCAAGGACTGTCTGTACAATAAGCTCAACGCCATGACGAGCAACCCAAAGTGTCCCATGCCTGGCTGCGAGACTCATCTGGTGTGCAAAGTCAAGGCCAATGTCCGAACATACCACAAGATTATGGCGGATCATGCCAAGCAAGCCGTGGTCAACAGGATGTTTCCGCAGATGGTCATGGAGGATCAACAGCTGGAGGCAGCTTTCAACAAGGAGCGGGGTATTGACACCTCGGCCAAAAGTACCAGTGGCGAAGTGGAGTCGGCCCCAGTAAATGGCGCTAAGCCAAAGCAAACTTCCAGGCGGAAAAGCGATGGTGGGGCAGCGGCGCCAGCAGCCAATGGCGGAAGCTATGGGGAGTCGGGAGGGAGGCGTCAGGCTAATGTGGTGCCGAAACAGTCAGCGGTTGTGTTCCAGGTAAATTCTCATGCAGTGCCAGCTGAACCAACAACCATTATGACATTGCCAAGCCGGCTTCAGAAGAGGAAGAGTTTAGCCATAGCATCGGAATTTAGCATTCGACAAGTTGTCTCCATGCCAGTTGACACAGCCAATGGTGGTCAACATGATGAGAGCCTGTGCGGTCCGTAGGGCCACAATTTTCAGCTCGGCGTTGGAGTATGACGACCAGCACTTTACTTATGCCCACCATGCAGTCATAACCTTAACCTTAAGGTTAACCCTAACCTCAAGTTCACGTCACATACAGGATCCTCAGCCCTCAAACTGCCCTCAAACTTATCATGATTGATGTAATCATTCACATTGATTGTGGCAGTGCAAGCCTGCCTGGCGGGCCACTGGCAGCCCCCCATGTTGCTGGATCTTGTGATGCCATTAGGTACGGACTAACTACTGTAGACGATGTGTGCTGGGGAGCAATGATGCTGTTGTGCCACAAATGCACCACTGACGCAGGCCCGTATAGCTGCTGCCACCAACATGCAATGACGATTACTGTGCATGGCAATTGCTGTGACTTGATTGGCATTTGCGATATGTTACGCTATCTATGCATTTGATGTCACAATGAGTCTGCAAGCGGTCAATACCGAACTCTGTGTTAAAAGGCCCTGCATTCTTCACATGGAGCTGCCAGATTCGTGCATCACAGTGTCAAAGCTTGCATACTGGCGATAGAGCATCGTGGAACCTTTTGCTGCAGTCCTTGAACCTTTTGAGTTTTGCTTCGATGTTTCCAATGCTCTGCAGATTAGCCGTGAACAGCTTGTCATGTGCTAAAAGCACGTGATGTGGCCATGTTTACATGTACAGTAATTATGTACGCGCCTAAAAGTAGAATATGATTTGACTGTCACAGTGGTAAAATGATTACGTTCTTTGAGGCATCAGATTTGGTTCAGGGAAAGCCCCAACAAGCAACGCACGCATTAGGGATGGCATTGCCGCCAGTCGGTACTTGGCTGCTGGCACAGACAGCTACCTCAATCTGCAAGTCCACATGGTGTTGTCTCAGCTGCCCCAACTTGCATTGGGATGCGGCAGCACAGGCCACATTGGCTGCTGCCTCTACTGCCTCTACATTATGCAGCATCGTGTGCTATTTGGGTCTGTGAGGGCAATGAGTAGCAGAACTCTTTTTGCACGTCCCCACAGCTCCACAATATTTGTCAAGTACTGCAGCAGCTGTGGCAGTGCAACATACTGACCATATGTTTCATGAACCGCACACACTGTCAGCACTTCCGACCAACAAGCCACTTGAGTTTCACTTAAAAACCGGGCAGTAGGTATTACAGTGGACACATGAGTAGCATGTTGTAGCACACGGGCTCAAGGCATCAGTACAGTACTACTACAAATGAAGCACTTCATGTAAAATTTTGCAACAGCATAGTCCGGTCCCAGTGTGTTCTATGGACAGAATAAGCACATCTGTGTGCTGTTGAACAGCATGCTTTTTGCAGGCACAGCAGCACAGCATGTGGTGCCGCTTCCTCCATCATATGCATATGAGTGCTTGTAACAGGGAGTATGTTGCAGAACATTTACAAGTGCTTGTGCCACAGCAATATACAAAAATTATAGAGGATGTGAACATTTCCAACACATGCATCGCGGTCAACATACCTTACAGCCTGACCGCCACTGTTGCTTCCTGCTCACCACACCTTTCCTTTACCTTGCTTGCTGGTATGCCTTTGCGATTCATCAGGTGCTACCCGCCACCACAGACGACCCCAGCCGCAAGATGGTTGAGCTGGCTAAACCCACTCTCAAGAGCGATGAAAAGCTGCGCGTCGGCACACTGCGCAAGTACCTAAGCAAGAAGTGCTCTGTGAGCGAGGACAAAGTTGAAGTTATGTTCGATGGGACGCCACTGCCTGCAGATGCTGATCTGAAGAGCCTACAGCTGATGCTGGAAAGCCAGTCGAGGAAGCCAGACAAGCTGACGCTGCACTACTGGCTGAAACAAGAACCACCCACCGCATGAGGAAGTGTGCATGTCAGGGCCAGCAGTAACTGTCGAAAATAGCGGCCGCCCTCTGCTACTGCAGAATTGGCACTGCGGTGTGGTTGACTGCGTTGTCTGCTGCACGTTGTATACGGAGCAGGGCACAGTGCACATCAATCATTTCTTGCCTGACAGGTTCGGTGTACAATACATAGCTGTTGCGTACTGCCACATGCTCTATGTGTCCAAATACAGCTGCAGCGCTTCATTCACTTCATTTTGCTCATGTGACCTGGTGCTGCCGATCCACATGGTGCCACTGCAAGCGTTGCACCTTGCACCAACTTTCTTTCTACTTCTAGCACCCACAAGAGCAAATGCATTGCGTATTGTCATGTGCCGGAACAGTACATCTCACAAGTATGAGGTTTAACTGAATAACAGGTGGATGCCCCAGGCGCTCGAGCCAACAAGATCACGCCCATGAGAGAAGCACACGTTATACCCAACAAGAATAATCTAGCAAAACGAGCACACATCTCATGGACTGGTGCAGAGACTGTACTTTTGCTAGCTAGCATAGAGGATTGAGTGCCGGCCCTGTGTCTTTACTTGCCCAGTGAAGCAAGGTCAGAGACGTCAGACAACATCATACTTGGTGCATTTGTCACGCATCATTCACACAGGCTATGTGCATTGGACAAGGATAAATCACACAACACTTCGCACAGCATTGGGTGAGCTGTTGCAGTATTTACATTTGTACCACTCATGCGCTATACTCCTAGTGTGGCTTTACGCTGCGCGTCTTGGGCTTGTTCTATCTCCTGCGGCTTCTCGCTATCAAACAGGCCATGTCCAGGCTTGGTTTTCCTGTTGATCATGGGTATAGCGCATATGGCACATACTATTGCCGTTCCAACAAGCGCCTGCGAAATTGAAGCAGCAGGCCACAGGTGGAGGTGAGAGTCACAACAGAGCACAAACTGCACCAACATGCGCCAAAAAACGATTGATGTGTATGTCAATGCACTTCAAGAGCTGGAAAGCTGCATGGTTCTGTGCAGTGGTACAGCAGTGCGCCTACGACTATCATCCTGCTGTCACTTGGTGCTTCAGCAGTTTTGGCAATGATACGGCAGCAAGGGCCAGCAATGACTGCAGAGTCCAGCACATGCAGGGTGCACCATGTGCACACCACTATTGCTGATGGTGGGCGTCCGCTGAGCCTATCCCCATCCCCTGGCCCTAGCTCCTCTGAACTGTACACCAGGGCTCATCGGTCATGGGTTTCACATATGATGGCGCTGGTATGCTGGATTGAGTGACTTGCTGTAGAAATGTATGTCGTGGCAGAGATGGATAGAATTCGAGCTGATATGAACCATGCTTGTACCAGAAAGATGTGTGACCTACACGGCACAGTTCAGTGCCTGCTTGAAAAATGCCAAAAATGACACATACGGGCACAGTGGGCTTCACTGTGTCTCACCATGTCAAAAGGACGGTGTCCCTCATTGAATACTGCGTGTGCACCACTCGCAACAACCTTGAAAGCATGAAGGATCACAATTCGATCAGCTTCTGAGCAGTAGTACCATAAATCACAGCTACATGGGTGATGAAGATAGCTTGCTACACGTAGCATAGTAGCATTTATGCATGATGCAGGGGAAGTAAGCTCTGAAAACACAGACCGACACTGGTAAGTGCTGTGATGTTGCCAGTATCAAGATGTTTCAGTTGGCACAGTGGTCTCATCGGACCAAGTACACAGTTGGTGGCAAACCTGCAGTAAAATCTATTGCTGCATCGAGGACGATCCTGACACAATGTACATTCGTATATATGTGATATGATGACATCGTCCCTAGCGTATGCCGTCCGCCTAGTTTCCATAGGGGCATGCTTTTTTTGGCATGCAGGCGTTGTTAATGCTTGACACAGCAAAAAACAATGCTTGCGGCGTCGAACAAATGTAAAAAGGTACCAACACATGCGCCCACAGCATGGTTGCAACACATGCGCCCTCAGCTAGCGCTGTACCATCGATGCAGCACCAGCACGCACCTGACCCGATTCTCCCAAAGGCAGCTTGCCGAGCAGCTTTGCAAACATACTCCTTAGTCCAGAGGGCCTGCTGTGCCGAAGGCGTGTTGCTCCACGACGTTCCTAATGCTCTGCAAGCTCTCTCCACGCCACTCTGAATTTGAACTCTTCTGTGACCATGGTGAGTCACAGGATCTTCAGCCGGGTGCTGCAGGAAAAAGTGGGCTTGAAAAGGTCTGCACTGCTGGCCAAGAGGCGGGGGGGGGGGGGTCGCAGGCTGTCGCAGGCTGTCGGCTGTGCTGCAGCTGCCTCAGCAGTGCACCCGCTGCTGACACTCGAGCTCCTGGATCACCACACCCAGAAGCGTGTGCGCAACTTTTGTCTAGAGAATCATATCCCCCTCTCACTCTGAACGTGTCGGATGGGTTAGGTAAGCATGGGCCGTTGAAATTCACCAACCCTAACCCTATACAATCTCTCAGGATTGGTAGTCATCCGCTCCAGTAGCCACATACGCACGTCAAAACGCCTGACCAAGTAGTATCGACATCTGATGATTGATCATCGATTATTGACGCTTGGACGCAGCTCATCGTCGACACATCAGGAAGGAAGCACATGCATACAGTAGGAGTCGCAATGCGATTTTACTGTGCCAAGGTAGGGGGGTCCCTGGTTGTTTACCATAGCCGAAACGCCTTGGTCATGCCATCAGTAATTTTTTGCAGGATACGCAGTGGACGGCTGGCAACCTTGTGGGTACATTGCAGCCCACACCGTGCTCCGCACCGCCTGGGCGACTGCGTTTGCCACACCTCGAGCAGCAGATGATGGTATAAGCCTCCAACACCATGGTGGTAGGTTCACGGCACACCAGCTGCCCCACCGTCGCCTGGATCGTCAGTGCGCCCTGAGACACTTTCAAGGTGTCCACAACCTGCATGTAGATACTGCTAGCGAGCTGGACATCCACCATCTGGGCTTCTTCGAGCGCCAAGCGAGGGTTATCAAAGAGTACATTGATGCTCAGCGCAGTATTGATACCGTGAATGGAGTTGCCCAAAGTTGCGAGTGCCGGAAAAAAAGGCGGAAAAACTGGGTGTAACAGTCGAACGAAACGGCTGTGTGTGGGGAGGTGCCGACAGTTGCAGCTCAAGAGTTGCAGTGTCAGAATCGGGCTCGTTTAGCGAGGGCCATTTAGCGAGGGTCGAGACAACGCGCATCTCCGCACATCACATGCGTACGAGCTGCGGCGCCGCTGCATGAGGGTGGCGGGTTGCGGATGCCGTGCGTCCTTGACTGTAAGGATGAAGCAGCTGCAACGTGGGGCTGGCTTGGCGTGCAAGACTTCGCTGACGGAAAGTGCTTGAATGATACTGCCTGCGACTGCTCTGCCGGATACTACACGACCAATGTATACGGCCATTCAGCCTGCGTCAGCAAGCCTTACGTTCAGGGTGTTCTGGGCGTGGGTATAGGTGTGAACGCGTTGTGCCTCGCTCAGGTGAGTAGTGTGGATGTTGCTGTCTGCGGTTGTGTGCATGCCCTCATAAGCGCCCTGCTGCCGCGTGTCCCACAGCAACCGCTTGTTGCACGATGGACACACATGCTCAGATGGACTCAAAGGCGGACATCGGAAGGAGGATGAGGGATTGGTGAAGGCAGTTGGGGTCTTGGTGTTTGGGTAGTGGTGTTGAGGATTGACACATAGCACACCGACAATTTTATTGAACTCAGCATAGATCACAAACTTGCGCTGCCACCTGTGCACGCATTTTAAGCCCATGTGCATGCACGTTGGTGTGCCTGTGCAGTTGATCGGAGTGCACGCCATTTACATTTGGCGACGCAAGCAGCTGCCGCCCTTTCGTTCAAGGCCGGAGGCCATGAAGCGCGTCATGTGCCTGCTGTACACCATCTGTTCCACTCTGGTGTTGGTTGCACCAGCAGCTTACTTCAACAGTGGCAGTGGGATGGACAGGACATGCCCCAGCGTCCCCATAGCTATGGGAAGCATCCTAGCAGGGTCTTCGCTTCAGGCAAGCCTGCTTTTGCAAAGGGCATCATGCCGGCAATTTTGCTGCACAATAGTTGCTTCATGCGTAGGTCACATGTCGTTGCACCTGCGTCAGAAGTAGGTTAAGCAGCCATCAGTGATTGCAACAAGCCGCTTCCAGCAAGCAATATAGTGCTACATGAGGTTTTACCGGGTAGCATGAACCTTGCTCATAGTGGTCGCAGAGATTCAAGAAGGTGCAGCCCATGCACGTTTTTTGTGTTTGGTGCACCCATGGGAATTGTGCAGCGACATACCGTCCTCATACAGCTGATATTAGAGCCATTTTGTGGTGTACTGCGGGTTGTCCATGTGGATGTCGCACGCTTGAGCACCGGTGATCGTGCAATCGCTGCCAGCGGACGACAACTGATGCTGAAGGAGATCAGCATGCTTTGTGGTGCACACCATGACTGCTGCATGTTCACACTTCACGATAACGCTGCCATGTGGATTTGTGATGTAATAGCGGGGGATCCGCAGAAGCTCCCAGGGCACTTTGCAACAATATGTTGAGACTCGGTCAACCATGCACTGCGCACTCAGGCGCGGGCTGCCTCGCATTTGTGCACTGCAACTTATTGGCGACAACATTGCCTGCAGACAGCCATACACAAGGTCGTCACATCTTCTGTAACCTATAGCCTACTGCCACCTGCTGTACGAAGCATTACACCATCAACACATTCATGCCATGAGGCATGAATCATGATGGAACTTGGGTTAGAGATGTTGAGACTGCTTTGTTTTAGCACCACTTTCCTTGGCGCCAGAAAGAACTCGTGACACACACATTCAGTCCTCATGCTGCATGCCACTTGCTGCCGTTTCTTTCCCTGCTTCTCACAGATTGAGATGTGGACGCGAGCCATGCCTGAGCAGCTGACTTGCAACAGCCGCTTCAACTCGGCACTTAAGAAGGTTGCGCCAGCGCTGGTGCAGTTGATGACAATTGCAAGTGCGCTGGTGTGGGGTGCCATTGGCATCGTCCTAGCGATTCGGCCTTCGTCGAGACTCATGATGGAGTTCATGACGGTGGCGTCCATCGCAGTATGGATCAACTGCGGAACCGTGCTGCTCAGTGCTACCGCACTCCACATGCATCTGCGGGACAGCCTGCAAGCGGCGGCGGCTGAGTCGGTCAGCGGCGCACAGCTGCCAAAGAGTCGCAGCACTGCGGTTGACGAGCTGAAACGTCTCGCCATTAAGATGCACGTTGTCAAAGTGGTGAGTACTGACGTCCATATTTCTTACCTACTTGCACTTGTCTGGGTGACTGTAGCTGGCTATTCAAGCCTGCAGCAAGGGGAATGCTGGAGGTGTTTGAGAAAGCTGTGGTTTCCGCCGACATCAGCTTGTGTGCGTTTGATGTACACTTCTTCAACGTGTGTAGGTAATACTACAAGATGTGCCTCGACATTTTACTTGAAGGCCTCGTTAAACATTAAACGCTGGCGTGTGTCAGCAGCAAATCCCTACGCAGTGTACACATGCTTACATCATCAACAACAATCATCATCAGTGGCATTTCCAGACCTAACTTTTCTCACCAGCAAATGCTCCCCCCCCTTGCTGTTTGCAGATGTGCACAACATATATGGCGTTTTTTCTGCTGCTACCAGTGCTGATTTTTGTGGAGCCCATGAAAAGCTGGTGAGTCGCACTTTGTAATGATCCATTGTGTCGTGTGCAGCAGCAACAGGCCTACATCGTTACACTCAAATACCCTCTTACTTGAAGTTATTCAAGGCACAAATTGTTGTTAGCCTGAGGGTCTACCCTGAGTTAACATGCCCGCTCAACGCTCTGAATGCATTTTCTGCAGCATGCCTGCAGGCCTTGATGGTTGTCAATGTTCTCATTTCTGGCACATCACCCTCATGGCCGACATGTGACCAGCCACTAGAAGTGCATTTGTAGTCGCATATATTAAAGTATAATGGCACAGCCCTCAAGGACTTCAGGGTCTACGAGCATGCTTGACCGTTCACACACGCACAAGCGTAAACAAGCAGTAATTTGTCTCAGGGTCAAAGTTTGCTGTGTACATCACAGGCACACCAGCTCTCAACGCTTACACTGTCAACTGTCAACTCAATTCAGCTAGGGCGTGGCTCAGTCCAGCTACAAGCTGGCTCAGTGAGTCTTCTGGCAGGACACACCCAGTAAGAGGGGACAACTTGAAGCCTACTTACCTCAATTGGAACGATCCCAGGAGGCGGCAGTACCCTCTGAACACTTGCCGAGGAATGCCTGCAGCCTACTCCTTTTTTCTTGATCAGCATTGCTCATGCAACCACATGAACCTGTCTCGTGCTGGCAACGCCTGTCAGGTTGGACGCAAGGCCTATACTGCAGTTCTACCCAATGCCGATAATGGGTGCGCTATGGCAGATCGTCATCATCACCAGCATTGTACAGCCAGGCCTCCTGTCAGGCTCCAAAGTGGCACCCAAAACACATTCTCCGAACCGCATCAGCTCCTCATCTGCGGTGACGGCCACTGCTGTCAGCAAGCAGGAAGAAAAAGGCCGCCGCACCATGATTGATGTGTCAGGTGTTGCCATCCACCAAACCACGGTCACTGGACCGGGCGCAGTAATTAGAAGCCCACGCCAAGGAGAGCAAGTGCAAAGCCCGCCAAGAACACAGGCTCGCACTCATAAGCACACAACCAATAGAATTGTTGTAGTTCCGAGGGCTGCCGCTGACTTGCACGACGTGGCATAGGGGGCAGTGCTTCGTAGTCACAACAATTTTTTCATAGAATTCAGGTGGTTTGCAGCGCTGAGCAGTTTGGCGGGTATTTGTTGTATTTACAAGTAGTGCATGGCAACACCGTGTACGGCACATACCAAGAAAGACGAGCAGGTTATTGCCGGCAAAGTCAATGTGGGTACTCTTTGACATTGACCATAAAATGGGCTCAAGTGATGACGAGTGAAGCAGCTGCTGTAATGTACTTCAAGTAATACTTCTTTTGAAGTACGACCATGTACTGCATTAATGCATAGTTGTAATGGATCATTCCATGGTGCAGCAGCAGCAATGAGCTGCACTGCAACTGGCTTCTTTAATTCTGTTTGTTTCTCTTAAACGACCATATGCCAGGGGGTGGGATGCTACATTTGGAGAAGACTGTGAAATCAACGTGGGTTTCTGGCCAGAGGCTATTTGAGCTTGGACAGGTCGTGTGCATCCAGGCACCTGCGTCCGTGCAATCAGAAGCTTTGCCTGCACAGCATGCAACATCACAAGAGAATCGGTTAGGGAATCTTTTATTTGGACTGACTGACTTGTCATTACACAACGTGTGCCATGGATGTCTTGTGGTACGTTCAAGCTTACCAGCTCTTATCCTATCCCTTGTGCTGTGTATTCAAAAGCCGTGTTCGCCCCAGGTTCTTCAATACAGCAATTCAAGAAGTACATACAGCAATCACTAGCTTCTTGCTAGCAAGTTGCAACCCTACCAATATGGATTTTTCCCCTGTGTCAATGTGCTCATTTGCCCACAGTGGCACGCTAGAAGCAACTTTGATGTTGGGGTCAGCGTAGGAACAATTACTTCAAGTTTCAATTTCTCTCGTGGTACAGCCCCAGACCTTGACCATAAGAAGGAAGAGGCAACCGGTGTGTACAATTGCGCGTGATTATGGTGCAACTCCATCATTGCTTACAATTGTGATGGCGTGACCACATTAAAGTGAACGTCATGGACATGTGGCACATTCTGCATTGAAGTGTGGCACAGTCACTAACATTGGCTCTCGTGCATGTCATATCGTTTATCGCAGAAGATGTCAACACAAATCTGTACGTATCGTATCGTATCGCTCAACACTGTGTTTAATAGGGGTATTGAAAGTCCTCCGAAGAGATAGCCTTGATAGCAGAGATCGCGTCAGCGCCTACACTTTCTGCAGCTGCTGAGGGTCCGACAGCTGTCACACGGTGTTCCAGGCCCCTACAGTAATCAGAGGGAGGGCAGCGCAAAGGTGTCATGAAAAGGCGCGGCGCCCGCTGCTGCCGCTGCTGCCGCTGCTGCCGCTGCTGCCGCTGCTGCTGCTCAGCTGCTGCTACTAGTAGTACTGGCTACATGCAGCAAGCGAGGGCTGTGAGGCTGCATCCTCAAGCTGTCAACAGGCTCCCCGCCCCCCCCCTCCCCCTCCCTCCCCCCCCCCCCCTGGCAGCCTGACTGATCTACCCCCCCCCCCCCCCCCCCCCCATCCCTCACGCATACATACCCCACACCATGGCAGCAGCGCAGCAGGCGCTAGTCCTGGTTGACCCATATTTGGGCCACGGAGGCCTCCTTGCCACAGCCAGGGCCCCAGCCAGAACTCAATGGGGCGCTCCCCCCACAGCAGCAGCGCCACACCACACATGACAATGTTGCCAGAGCCGGCGCAGCCACGATTGATCGCAATAACGTTGCACCGCGACTCCATGGGAAGTCACAAGTCGAACCTCAGGCCCGGCGTACAGTATTGGCAATGGACGACCTTCAAGCCTGCAATGCTAGCCTGAGGGCGCAGGGGCGCCTGGTCCTTCGGGCACGTGATGAGCTGCAGAACGCATCGGTCAGGACCGTTGGCTCCAGAAAGGCGAGGTGGCGGATGAGCCGCTTGCGGGAGTGCAAACACAACAAACTGGCCTGCATTCTCATTTGTTTCATATTCGGGCTTGGCTGCCCGCGTGCACCATACTACCCCCCCTCTAGAGCTGTCAAGCAATTCATGTCATATCATGATGTGCACACACCAGAGTTTTCTGCAAGTGCATGAAGTGCTGTGAGTGAACAGTGCCATGGCAGCGCACTGGTGACCAAGCACGTGTTACTTCTATTGACCCTCACTAGGACGTGAGAAGCGTACACGGTCGATGTCCAGCTTGCTACCAGATTCGGAATCTACATGACGTCTTGTGAGAAAGTGAAGTTGTCTCAATGCGCATTGACCATGGATGCATCACTTGGGAATAATATCGCCATATGGAACCCCCCCCCCCCCCACTAATGATTTAGAAGTACTCAGTTTTATCAAGTCCTCGTTCACAGACCCCCCCGGACTTTGCCATGTGCGTCACAACACGTACGCCATGTGGAGCGCTGTCGACAGCGCTGAATGTATGCACGCCAATGCTATGCCTTAAAGGCTAGATGACTGCCATTGGCTGCTCCAGGCACTGACACCCTGCCTGCATACTCCATATCTGCTATAGCGATAGCCTCCAGCAGCTTTTGCCCCTGCGCCCCAATGCTGCCAAAAAACGATCGTCAAAGTGGCAAGTTCAAAGTTGTAGCACCTCTGGTCATAGTGACCGGTATAACCTTGTCCGGCAGCCTCTTGGTCGCGGCAGCACTGCTTGAGATCCGCTGCAGTCTTTGCCGCGCGACTGCCAGTGCGCTTGCCTTCGAGCACTGCGGAAGTAGGTGACGTCCAGCATAATCGGTAGCTGACGCGTCACCGTGACATTCAAGTTTGTCATAGCTGGTGGCAGGAAAGCAAGCAACAGGCAGCACTATGTCCATCCCGCGATCCCCTTGGGATGCCAGCAATGCCATATAGTGTTTGCCAACTACATAGTGTTGTCTTGAGATACCACCGCAGAATGCGCTGCGTGGCCTGCTTTGACACTGTTGTGCACAATAGTATCATGTGCCTTGACGCGTGATGCTTGACACATGTGTGTGTGCGGACTGCCGCCTGGAAATTTCCTGCACAGCCTGCAGTGTGCTGTCTGCTGCTCCACTCCGATGGAGCGCTGGCTTCAAAGCCAGCTGCCAGGGCATTCCGACAATGCGGCCGTTGAGGAGTACATTGGCTCGTTGAGGCACGCCTTGCCAATGGAGTGCATGTTGCACCGCGACCGGAATTGGGCAAGTGAAGTGCTTGAGTGCGCTGCAGGCGGCCCTGCGGCAGCTGTTGCAGCTGAGCTCCACTTCCGCCTTATCCGCAAGCACGCGTGGTGGCAACGGCATCCGCAAGCAACTCCGGGTCAGGCGCCTTGAGCTCTGGCTGCACTGCAACTACAGAGCAATGACATCAAGTACACTACAATGTGCAGCGTCTAGCTCCCCAGCCGCTGCCACCTGCAGCACCTTGCTGCTGCTGCACAAGCTGACCTAACCCTGGTGCCTCCGTTGCAGTGCAGGGAGACTGACGGTGCCGCCGCCGGCGGCTGTTGCTGTTGCTGCTGCAGCGGCGATAGGGTTGATGGCAGCAGATGTTGCATCTTGTCACCTGCTGCCGCACGCAGAGACGCGGCAGCTGCGCAATCGTTAGCCTGAGGTCAGTTTGGCGATTGAATTTGGAATCATGACATTATTCGATGAACCTCCTACTTGCGATGAACCTCCCACTTGCCAGAACCAGTGGCTTTAGAGTTCATAGATGCGTTGTGCAGGAGGAGTTGCAATGAGCAGTGATGCAGTCATGTCAGACACAGACCCAGACAACAACACCAACACTCTACTTTGTTTCTTTCGTTTCGCACACAGTAACGGCTTTTGGTCTGCCTGCCGCTACATGTAGCTGCAGCTCAAGAGGCAGTCAATGAACTTCGAGCAGCCACGGGCTCATTCAGCGAGGGCATCTTCGCACATCACATGCGTACAAGCTCCGGCTCCGTTGCATGAGCGCGGCGGGTTGCGGATGCCGTGCGTCCTAGACTGTAAGGATGAAGCAGCTGCAACGTGGGGCTGGCTTGGCGTGCAAGACTTCGCTGACGGAAAGTGCTTGAATGATTCTGCCTGCGATTGCTCTGCCGGGTACTACACGACCAATGTATACGGCCATCCAGCTTGTGTCAGCAAGCCTTACGTTCAGGGTGTTCTGGGCGTGGACATAGGTGTGAACGCGTTGTGCCTCGCTCAGGTGAGCAGTGTGGATGCAGCTTGCTCAGCGTTTGTGTGCATGCCCTCACTAGCGCCCTGCTGCCGCGTGTTCCACTTCAAGCTCTCCTTGCACAATAGATACAGGCAGTAGACCGTGCATGCTCACACTGACACAAATGCGAACATACATCGGACGAGAAGGAGGATGGTGATCGGCAATTCGGCAATTGGGGGGTTGGAGTGTGTTGGGGATTTACAGATGGCACACCGACAATTTTATTGAACTCAGCATAGACCACAAACTTGCGCTGCTACCTGTGCACGCATTTGAAGCCCGTGTGCATGCACCTTGGTCTGCCTGTGCAGTTGATCGGAGTGCACGCCATATACATTTGGCGACGCAAGCAGCTGCCGCCATTTCGTTCAAGGCCGGAGGTCATGAAGGGCGTCATGTGCCTGCTGTATGCCGCCTATTCCACCCTGGCAATGATAGCACCGGCAGCTTACTTCAACAGTGGCAGTGGGACTAACAGGACCTGCCCCAGCGTGCCAATAGCCCTGGGAAGCCTCCTGGCAGGGTCTTCGCTACAGGCAAGCCTGCTTTTGCACACCAAAAACCCATGTTGCTGCACAACACTTGATTCAAGCCTAGATCACAGGTCGTCGCACCTGCATCAAAAGTGCGCAATCGTGTAATCAGGTACCAGTTGTGCTACCAAGCTGCTTCCAGCAAGAGGGCAATGCAACATGAAGGTAGCATGAAGCTTGCTCATGGTGTTCGCAAAGATTCAAGGTGCAGCCCATGTACAATTTTGTGTTTGGCTAACCCTAAGAACTGCACAGCAATACGCTGCTCTGACACAGCTCACTTTGGTGTTCAAGCGTACAAAAAAGGCAAGTTTGATTCAATTTAGTAGAAAACTGGCAGACATAGTATGCCGCTGCTGCAAACTTGAGCACAGGTGAGCGTGCAATGAATAGACCACAAGTCTGAATAAGATGCGCATGCTTTGTGTTGCACACCGTCACTGCATATTGAACTTCACAGTTCACAACAATGCCATGTGGGTTTATGCTGTGATAGCAGGGGATCTGCAGAAGCTCTCAGAGCAGTTTGCAACAATATGTTGAGGGGGTCAGTCATGCACACTCAGGCGCGTGTTTCATTGCGCTTGTGCGGCGCAACTGATAGGCGACAGCATTGCCTGTTGCAGATGTTGAGACTGCTTTGTTTCAGCACCACTATCCTTGGTGCCAGAAATGATCAGTGGCATACATTTCAGTTCTGATTTTGCATGCACTTGCTGCCACTTCTTTTCTTTACCTGCTTCCGAAAGATTGAGATGTGGACGCGAGCCATGCCTGAACAGCTGACTTGCAACTGCCGCTTCAACTCGGCACTCAAGAAGGTTGCGCCTGCGCTGGTGCAGTGTGTGGCAACTACAACTGCGCTGGTCTGGGGTGCCATGGGCATTGTCCTAGCGATTTGGCCTTCTTCGCGACTCATGATGGAGTTCATGTCGGTGGCATCCATTGCAGCATGGATCAACTGCGGAACCGTGCTACTCAGTGCCACCGCACTCCACATTCATCTGCGGGACAGTCTTCGCGCGGCAGCTGCTGAGGCGATCAGCGGCGCACAGCTGTCGAAGAGTCGCAACATTGTGGTCAACGAGCTGAAGCGCCTCACCATCAAGATCCACGTAGTCAAAGTGGTAAGTACTAAATGTCCAGGTTGCTCACAAACTTGCATTGCTTCTATATGAGGTATAGCAGGCATTCGAAGCCCGCAGGAACGGGGACCCCGGAGGTTTTTGAGAAAGCTGTGGCACCCGCCGACAAAAGTTTGTGTGGGCTTGATGTATGCGTAGTTGTTCACTAATCCCTATGCAGTGTTGGCTGCACATTTTGACATCATCAACAATTGTCATCATCAAGGGCATTTCCAGACCTGACTTTCTCACGAGCAACGCTTTCCCCCTTTACTGCTTGCAGATGTGCACAACATATATGGCGTTTTTCCTGCTGCTGCCAGTGCTGATTTTTGAGGAGCCCATGAAAAGCTGGTGAGTCGCACTTGTGATGGTCCATTGCGACATGTGCAGCATCAAAAGGCCTATGCCGTTGCACTCAAATTTCCTTTTATGTATGGACTTGCATTTATAGAGGCTCAAGGGAGGACAATTCCCTTTTATATATGAAGTTGTTCAAGGCACAAACTGTTAGGGCTAGCCTACCTCGGTGGGTTCATTTGCCAAGTTGACACACTGGATGTTTTCTTTGCAGATGCGTGCTGGCCCTCAAGCTTGTCGGTGTTCACATTTCCTGTACGCCACCCTCATGGCCGACACCAACCAGCTACTAATAGTGTAATTGTGGGTGCATGTATCAAAGTACCATGGGACAGCTCTCAAGGACCTCAATGTCTGAGTACCTACTTGTACACACACACACACACACACACACACACACACACACACGCACGCACACACACACAAGCGGTACATCTATCTCAGATTCGCTGTGTACATCACCGGCACACCAGCTTTAACGCTCACCGTTGTCAAATCAATTCAGCTAGGGCCTGGCTCAGCCCACTGGCAGGCCACACTCAATTGGAGCGGGCAATTGCTGAAGCCGTACGCTACCTCAGTTGGAACGATTCTAGGAGGCGGCAATATCCTCATCTGAAGAACTGAACACTTGCCAAGGAATGCCTGCAGCCCACTCCTTTTTTCTTGATCACCATCGCTCACCCAACCTCATGATATTGAGTCAGGCTGTCTTGTGCTGGCAATGCGTGTCAGGTTGGACGCAAGGCCTATACTGCAGTTCTACCCGATGCCGACAATGGGTGCGCTGTGGCAGATAGTCATCATCACAAGCATTGTACAGCCGGGCCTCCTGTCAAGCTCCAAAGTGGCACCGAAAACAGTTTCTCCGGGTCGCATCAGCTCCCCATCTGCGCCGACGGATACCACAGTCACTCAGGCTGGACCGGGTGCAGTCAAAAGAAGCCTTTCGCCACCACAAGAAGAGCAAGTGCAAAACCCGCCAAGAGCGCAGGCTCGCATTCACAAGCACTTGAACAATAGAATTGTCGTAGTTCAGAGTGCTGCCGCGGACTTGCAGGATGTGGCATAGCGGGCATGGCTTTGTGGTCACAACGGTTGTTCACGTGGTTTAGGCGGTTTGCAGCGCTGAAGCGTTTGGCGGGTATTTCTTGTATTTACAAGTGGTGCATGGCAACACACATACCAAAAAACATGAGCAGGACATGCTATCAAAGTTCCCGGCAATGTCAATGTGAGCACTTCGACGTTGGACATCACATGGGCTCCACTTGAAGTGGTGGCGAGAAGAAGCAGTTGTTGCAGTGCAATATAACCAATTACTGCCTTAATGTGTATGCTATAGCTGCAGCGGCTCAACCCAAGGTGTAGCAGCAGCAGCAGCAGCAGCAGCAGTGAACTGCACTGTGGCGGGCTTGTCTCCTCTGTTTGTCTCGGAGGATGATTTGTTATGGGCAGAACCCCTCAGAGGCGACACCACCGTCAAGTACTACTTACATTGCTGAAGCGCAGTGCATGATACTTCTAGTGCTCATCTATCTTGGCGAACACTTGCTACCAGTGGCTCTCACTGCCATGTACACTTGTAAGGAAAATACACTTTCACCACCGCTGCAAAACCGTGGTTGCCCAGTCAAAACCAGTGGCTGTGGCTGCGTCATCACGATCAGCTGTAATGTATGCTACCCAGCTGTTAGACAATGAGTCCGAGGTGTGCACTGCGCACCCGCGGAATGTCTTTGACGGCTGCGTGCTGCATAGTGGTATGACAAGGGCCCCAGGGCCCGGGCACTCTGGTGTGCATTCAAATTGACAGTGAGTTGTAGTGCTGCCTGCCGCTTCGTGCATTGCCGCTCACAGCGCGCCGCCCCTTCGTGGCAAGGTGTCAAAGAGACACGCAATTGTTGTCTTTGGATAGTACTGCTGCTGCTGGTGGTTGTGCTGTTGGTGCTGCTGCTGCCCCTGCTGCTGGTACTGGCTACATCAGTGAGTGCAAGCTGACAGTGTGAAGCTGCATACTTAGGTTGTTCAACAGGCTTACCCCCCCTCCTCCTCCTCCCTCTCCCTGCAGCCTGGCTGACCCCCCTTTCTGCTCAGTACCTCCCGTAGTACCCTACCTTTCACGCATACATACCCCACACCAACTTGAATCGACAGCACCAGCTGAGCAGCAGTGTAGGCAGGCGCTAATCCTCGTCAACCCAGATGTTCGCCTGGGAAGCCGCCTTGCCAAGACTTCCCCCTGCAGAACTCAGATGGGCGGTGTCCAATGAGCAGCTGTGCCACGCCGATCATGGCAACGTCGTCAAAGCCGGCGTTGTCACGGCGTTGTCACGGAGATCGCAATCATGTCACATCGACAGGCCTCGCGTTTTGGTAACTGAAAACTTTTGAGCCCGCAATGCTGCGGCACAGGCCCTCAGGGGTGCCCCGTCCAATTGGGGCACTGCAAGTGATTGATGACCGGAACTCGCTGGTCATATAATATCCGAACTGAGTCACTGTGCTTAATGCATGTGAGGTAGTGTATCATGCGCTCGCGGGGGAGGGGGCTGCAGGCGCCACTCCTTTGCCCTCTCAAAGAGCACAATGCGGCGCAATTGCGTCTACTAAGTAGTACGCTCGGTTTGCGCGGCCCAATGATGTCGCGGGCCACCGCTGGCCACCGCACGCTCCGGTGCACGGTATGAGTTAAAGGCCCTAAAGCCCGGGCCTGCAAGCGCCGCTCTAATTCTGAAAGCACGGGAGTGCGGCAAGCGTACCAACAGCACGTTGTGACTGCAGCAGCTGGTGTAACTGGCTGCTGCAGCCGCGGCGTCGGGTCTGTGGAAGGACGTCTCCTGAGTAATCGCGCCTCCGCCGCGCGGAACTGCTAGTGACTTCTGGTTCACTTCTTCAAGTACTGCCGTGAGTTCTTGGTCAAGTACTGCCTCAAAGCTGGGGAGCACACAACAAAGGGAAGGGGGGGGAGGGGAAGGATGTGACAGCAGTGAGAGCCTGTTGAGACTAAACTTTGCACTTTGAATGCCATGGCTGCAAGTATTTGATTGCAATGCCCCCACGTCACGAGAACTGTCACAAACGCAAATTCCCCTGTATCAACTGCGCTCATGTCACAAAAACAGATTGGCCTGCATTCTCAACTGTTTTATGTTGGACTCGCGCTGCCCGCATGCACCATGCCCCCCCTATCAAGCAATGCACTAGTGCACACGCCATAAGTATTCTGCAGTTGTTTTTAAACAAGCGCATGCATGGTTTTGCTATGCCACAGTGAGAGAACGGTGCGCCTCCCAACTGCAAGTGGTGAACAAGCAAGTGGACATCAGCTGACATGGCAGCCAACTTGAAGTAAGATTTTGAAGTTTGCAACAGAACGCTTGCTTGCCCCCTGCGTGCTATTTCAGTGGAATTTGGGGGCTCGTTGCAACTGCGGCCCGAACCCCATATTTGCGCCCGGCGGGCGCACACAATTGTCTGCGCCCGGGGGGTCAACCCCCCGCTTGAGGTGCCATGAAGTTGCACGTACTTGAGACTAGCCACTGGTGTGTGTGGTGTTGCCGAAAGTGCCCGTATGGACTGCCCTGAGCCTGTCAACGAGCCCTTGGAGGGGCAGGTGAGACGATTTGCGACAGCACCCTTCAGGGACTGCTGCAGCAGCTGTTGCTTTCTGTTTTTATACATCCTGCTGCGGCACTCGCCACGCAGGAGTTCGCCACGCAGGAATAGCCGTCGTACACCTTCGCGTATCCAATATTGCGCGCCAGCCTGCGTTCAACGTTGCTGCGACACCAGCCCATCATCCTGCTCCACTTCTACTCGTTGGCAGTTGGTCCCACAGTAATAATACAGCCCTCACCCGCGTTCGGCGATGTCTGACATGTCTGACACGGCCTCCTCGTTGCTCGTGATGCTTTCAATATTTATGACACAGGTCATTGCGGAGCTGCTAAACAGACGCTTCAATACTTCACAGGAAGCGTTGAGCGCAGTCAAGCCATTGGCTGCAGCTGCTGGCTTCGTCGCCTTAATGAGATCAAAGCATGCCAACAGCTACGACATCTACTGCAACCGTGCGGGAAACCCCCCTGTGAAGCGGTCAGATCAATGCCCAGATGTCAAGGCTCGGTCAGTAAAGCCTTGCATCAGGTGCGATTGCAAGTGGCGGTTGAAAGTAGTGCTTAAAACCTCTGTGGAGAACTCACAGCATGCCAACATTGGCCCCCAGTGGCGTGTGAAGCTACCGGCCAACAACACCCCATGCTCCTTCAGGGAGGGCCAGAACCATGACTTTGCCGTGCTTGCGGGATCACCACCACCATCTAATGCTGGGCGCATCATCACCAAAGCAGAGCTCACTGAAGAGATCATTTCGTGTGTGCAGGCCCTGCCAGTGTGCGTTGCGCCCAACATGCGTGGCAAAACGCTGCAGCGTGCTGTAGTCAGCCTGTATTTTGGTGGTGACTTTGCTGCAGTCTTTGACCAGCCTGCCCTTCATCTGCTCAACAACACGGCAGCAAAGGTAGCAGATAGAATTGCCTTCACAACAGGTGACTGCCAGGAGTTCATCAAACAGCTCGGCGCAGTGCAGAAAGCTGGAGGATACGCGGAATACGAGTTAGCGGACGACTGCTCGTTCAAGCGTGCTTTCTGGGCGACCCAGGACCAGGTTGAGAGGGCGATGGAGTTTGGCTTGGATGTCATTCAACAGGTATGCACCTCTGAGTTTTGGCTTTAGAACGGTGCAGATCCAAGCAGAATGGGGCAATTATCCTCGCCCGCTACCAAAAAGGTTGCAGTATTTCTGGCTTGGCCCGCCATTGCGATGAATTGATCATGGCTCGGTACAAGTCAACTGCAGTACTGCCAGAGACAAATACTGTTACAGTGTCAAGGTGGCAAGTACCTTGCACGATGCCTTACCAATACAAGTAGTGGCGCAAGCATTCCTATGCAGCATGAATTGAATAACTTTGTATCTTTCGTTGCTTGCTTTTCATCATGCAGTTGATTCCAATGAAAAGAGATGACGTTGATGATGTCCATTCATTGTTTACCCGCAACAGCAACACCAAGCAGCAGCTTCAATACTAATATGAATGCCACAATTGAAATGATTTTGTATACAAGGGTTAACAGCAAACACCAGAAATCGTGCCTTCATCATATCTTGAAGTTGTGAAACTCGTGCATTGCATGCCTTTGCTCTTTTTACCGCCCGGAGCAGGTTTACCAACAGCTTTCTTCTTGCCCAATCGACCTTTTCATGACATGTGATCAGGAGTTTGTTGCTTTACAAACAAACTGAACAAGCACTTTTCAGTATCTGATGATAATGATAGCTGGACGTGCACTTCAAGTTCTTGGAGTATGTGTACGGGCGTAATCACTTTCTGGAGCTGCTGCTGGAGGACAAAAAACGTTGTGAGCCTTGTGGGCATTAGAAGTCATGGCAAATACGTGTGCGTAATCAATCTCATGAAATTTTGTAAATGAGAATCAATTTGCATTTGGCGCCTGAACTCGTGGCCAGGATTGTCATGTCTTGTGGTTCGTTGTCATCATGCGACACTTTGTTGCGTCACCTGCCTGTCACCTGCCTGTGCTCACTGTATGGATTGCAGGACTGCACTTTTGGAACGAACAAATATGGGCTGGCGCTGAGCATCATCGTTGGGGTCAATGGTGACAGCAAGTAAGTGTGTTCTTTCAAATTATTTGCATGCACCTATATGGACAAGATGTGATGTAATCTGTGCTTTGGTCATATTGTACAGGGCTTTGTGTCATGCTGTGCAATTACAGGCTGCATCCCCTATCATGTTCATGTTCACCGGTGCTGATCAAGATGCAATTCTTTGTGCTTGTCTGCGTGTTTCCAGGACGCGAATGTTTTGCCAGGCGCTGCTGGAACGTGAGGACACGGAGGCGTTTTCGTGGTTCTTTGTCCACTATGTGAAGATGGTCGGCGGCCACTATCCGTCCGTATGTTTCACAGACAGGTACGCCAATTTCAGGTGATACTGAAATTAAGTAGAGTGGGACGAGCACCTCTGCTGCTTCAGCAATTACCCTCTCTATACTGTGCCCAGCAATGATGTTGCGATAACTGTGTCATTGCTGGATTTTGGGTTCGGTTGCAGAGATACGGCAGCGGAGGCAGCCATGACCTTGGCTTGGCCTGGCACTGTCCATCTTATCTGCGAATGGCACTTCTTCAAGAACATCAAGGAGATGCTGAAGGGGAAGCTGGGGGATGCTTGGCAGGCAAGTCAGCATTCGTTCAAGTCCATGTCTGTTATTGGCAAGGTTATCAAGTCAAGCCATAGGTGTGAACGCTCAAGCATGTGAACGGAATCAACAGTGTAAGTATGCTGGATACAAACTTTACCAAGAAGCTAGGCACATCGCAGCACAGGAGGTGCACAGATGTCTTGTGTCATATGTTGCCCTGTCTGACTAGGTCCACCTCGATTATTGTGCGTGTAGGTTGTGCCTGCACATTGATGTGGGTCGCTTGCACGCCATGTGTACAGTCGCTCAATCAAATACCATGTGTGTCTGCGGTGGAGGTTTCAATGTGCAATGCAGAGCGAGTAGGTGTTATCATTATGTACAGAAGATGATCTCTGTGCCAAACGTATCGACACTGCGCTTGTAGGTTTCTCAAGGTACGGTTTTGAGGCCTCTGCCAAGCATGATTAGCAAAGCAGCACAGCCATACCACAAAGCACGCGTCCATGAAGAAGTGTCCTGCAGAAGATGTGATGCAGTCCAGTAGCATGGTCTGTGCAGACAAAGCAGTAGCGCCTTTCTGTAGCAGTTGTGAAGAAGCTGGCATGTGTCAGCCAAGCTGCTTGTGCACCTTTGCATTGCCAATGTGTATGTACGTAGTAGTAAAGTCTTCAAGCTCGCAGGACTGACGAAGAAAGCTATGCTCATGCACACATGCTCACAGTTATGGCGGAGCTGGAATAAGAGCGGCGTGGTGGGCTTGTGTGCTATCGTCCACCTTGCAATGTCACAAAAGCTTTCAGTGTGGGCTGCGGCGCTTGCACACAGGCATACATCACACCATTTGCAGCTTTCATCAAGCAAACAAGGCGGGACAGCACATAGTGCATGCATGCATAAAATGCCAGGTTGACTTGTGCATGCTGCATGCAGTAAGTAGTATGCCGAAAATGCGGTGTCACCAAACCAACAACAATAGTTACCTGCAGGCCTTGCTCAGCCCAAACGCAAACTTGCAGTGCAAATGAATTCAAGGCACTTGTGCTATAGGGAAGATCACTCTGTCAGTCTGAGTTTATTGAAGTTGAGTACTACCATGGTACTGGCCCGTCTCATCCGCTTCGGTCAATCACTTGTTGGTCGAATCTAGTTCAACTGCAATTGTGAATGTTCTGCAGTGATATTGGAGTTGAGGTAACTTGAGATTAACAAAGAAATGGCGCAAGTAAAGTAAAATATCACACAAGCAACCCGTTAGGCGCAAATATGGGGTGCAATCACACAAAAATGCATATTTGGGATTACTCAACCACCCAGATTTAATAATACATACATGCCATACATGCTTGAAGACATACTACAGGATTGATATCAACTTCAACGTTGCAGTAGTCAGCAGGTGACAACGGGCGACATGTGACATTACCTAGCTTCAATGATACTTGGCATTAGGGACCGTACATAAAGCAATGGTCTAAGTCGCATTTGCGCTTTCAGGGTGCGCAATTGGTCTGACTGAGGCCTCTTCCTTGATGTTTGCAGATGTTCAGGAGCCTTATGCAGCGCGCATCGCGTGCTCCTACGGAAGCAAGTTTTCAGGGGGCGTGGAAGGGACTGTTGGACGCCCTAGTGGATGCTGGCGCCAGCGATGACGATGTTATGAAGTACCTCAACGACACGATCTACCCCATCAGGGAGCGCTGGGCATTCTGCTATCGCCTTGGCGTCCTCACCCTCGGCATCAACTCTACTCAACGTTGCGAGGGGTACTTTGGCATCCTGAAAGCGGAACTGTTGAAGGTCACCACGCTCTGCCACCTGAAGCAAACGCTTGAAAATATCACTGCCAGGTAAGAAACCGGCTGCTACAAGCGGATAATAATCTGCCTTCCTCAGGGTGTTGCTGCACGCGTTGGCCATGGCCAGATATCACAGTGCACTGTGCTCAGTGACTACAGTTTAAAATGTTTGTATACGCGATGCTCTTTTGTGGATCAGGCCGATGCTAGTGAAATCCAAAATCTCATGACATGTCATATCTGTTTCATTTGCATGTGTCCTTTGATTACCTTTACAGAAGTGGTTTGACTCCGCTCACTTCGATGCCTTTGTCGCTCTAGGTACACCTCGGAAGATCATCTGTACATGGAGGCCACCGTTCGCACGGCTGCTTATGACGTAGCTCTGGAGGGCATGGACTCCTGTCTGCAAGCCATATACCGCAACCTACTGCTTGTGGCGCGGCGAGACGGCACCTTAGGGTTAGGGTTAGGGTTAGGGTTAGGGTTAGGGTTAGGGTTAGGGTTAGGGTTAGGGTTAGGGTTAGGGTTAGGATTAGGGTTGGAGGTAGGGTTAGGGTTAGGGTTAGGGTTAGGGTTAGGGTTAGGGTTAGGGTTAGGGTTAGGGTTAGGGTTAGGGTTAGGGTTAGGTTAGGGTTAGGGTTAGGGTTAGGGTTAGGGTTAGGGTTAGGGTTAGGGTTAGGGTTAGGGTTAGGGTTAGGGTTAGGGTTAGGGTTAGGGTTAGGGTTAGGGTTAGGGTTAGGGTTAGGGTTAGGGTTAGGGTTAGGGTTAGGGTTAGGGTTAGGTTATAGGGTTAGGGTTAGGGTTAGGGGTTAGGGTTAGGGTTAGGGTTAGGGTTAGGGTTAGGGTTTAGGGTTAGGGTTAGGGGTTAGGGTTTAGGGTTAGGGTTTAGGGTTAGGGTTAGGGTTAGGGTTAGGGTTAGGGTTTTTTTTGGGTTAGGGTTAGGGTTAGGTTTGGTTAGGGTTAGTTAGGGTTAGGGTTAGGGTTAGGGTTAGGGTTTAGGGGG